>JALAZF010000907.1:0-600000 GCA_022829125.1 Lathyrus tuberosus | reverse complement strand
GTTACCTGGTGGGATTGTTTTTGATCTTCTAATCGAAAGTTTGTCCATTTTGCATGGCATGATAGCAAGCCGAGCAACATCAATTACATCTTCAGCGTGTAGCTCCTTAGGTTTTGACCTAGAATCAGATGTCGTTGCAGAGTCCTTCTTGGTTGCTCGTGCTGGTGATTATTGTTGAGACATCTTCACATAAACACGATATGCCTGTTCTTTAATCTGAAGGGTGAACGAGTTTGAGAGGATTAGAGCAGAGTGATGGTATGTATTGTTGTAGCGGTTTTGGGTGATTTGATTTTCAAACCATACGAACCCTTAAATAGTGTTCCCACAAACCTAGTAAAACCCTAATTTGTCCTTCAAAATTTTTTTTTGTGCTTCTGTAACACCAGAGGAGTTCAAGATGTCGTAGCTGGATGTCATGACATATAGTATGACATTATGCCATAGCAAAACACTTTCAGTTCTAATGATCTGAAGATAATCATTCTTAGCACTTGTTTCATCGGCTTCTCTGATTTGAGTCTGTTGTGACAGCATAAGAGCATCTATTTTCAGCAAATTCCCTAATCATGGAGGCCTTTTGAAGAAGGTTCTCAATCCTTGTGGTAGTCTGAAGTTACATTCTCCTATGTGTCATTTTAGTTAATCTTCCAATGTTTGGATCTGAGGATGGTTTCTGATGTTTCTCCATCTGCAAGGCAGTCCATACATAACAGTTGTTCCTTGATCTGACACCTTTCATGACAACCCTATCTTTATCATCCACAACTCGACATTCAGATCTAGTGAAATTGACCTTTAGACATTGGTCACAAAGCTGACTGATGTTAATCAAATTTGCGGTTAATCCCTTGACAAGCAGCACATTGTCCAGTCTAGGATTCCTAGCATGATCCAATCTTTCGACTCCTCTAATCTTTCCCTTGGATCCATCTCCAAAGGTGAGATGGTTGGAGGAATGAGGCTCTATATGCACCAGATAGTTCTTGACACCAGTCATGTGTCTTGAACATCCACTATCGAAGTACCACTTTTCTTCAGTGTACTCCTCTTGAGACGAATGGGCCACCAGAGCCATAGACTCATTCTTGGAACTCCTTCTCTTTCCAGCACTCCTACCTTTAGGATATCCATGTAGCTTGTAGCAGTAGCATTTAATGTGGCCATACTTGCCACAATAATGACATTTCCAGTCTTGTCTCCTCTGATGTCTATAACGATGTTGAGACATTCTATTTGACATTGTCTGTTTTCCTTTGATCTGATTGAGACTGCATTCTGGATTCCTTTTCCTCCCAGCTTGAAGAATTTCATCTATTATATCAGAACTTCTGTTGAGCATCCTAACATTTTTGGTCACATTTTCAAGCTTGGAGTTGAGCACAACAACTTCCTCCTCAAGATCAGAGATAACACCAAGATGTTTTGCTCTTTCAGCCTCAAGGAGCATAATAATCTTGTGTTGCCCTTCTTTTAGCTAGCAGATTTCAGCACATCTCTTGTACAACTCCTTGAAGGATTTGATTAGATCATTATAAGATAGATCTCCAATCTCTGATTCTATATCAGAATCGAATATTCCTGTAAGAGCAGAAACTTGTTTAGGTGATCCTCCATCACTTGCAGACTCATCTTTAGACCAGGATGTAATGAGTCCTTACTTTTCTCTCTTGAGAAAGGTAGGACACTCATATCTAGTTGTCCATATCCCTCACACTCATAGCATCTGATCCCTTTTCCTTTGTCATCCTTTTCTTCATACTTAGAGTTTCTTCCAAGGTTATTTCTTTTATAGTTGATGAATGATTGAGGCTTAGCATTCGATCTTGATTCCCCTCCCATTTTCTTCAGCAATTGTCTGTACTGCTTTCCCAGAAACACAACAGCCTTAGACATCACTTCATTGGAGTTTGTCTTTCCTTCATCATGATCTGACACCAAGGCTAAGATTTTCTTTTTCTCAGATTTTTCATTCAGTCCCATTTCAAAAGTTTGTAAAGACCCCATGAGTTCATCTACTTTCAAGGTGTTTATATCTTGAGCCTATTCGATGGCTGTCACCTTCATGTCGAACCTTTTAGGAAGGGACCTCAAAATCTTTTGGACAAGCTTTGCTTCTGGAATCTTTTCTCCAAGGTCACTTGAAGTATTGGCAATGTCCACAATATTCATATGAAATTCTTGAATACTCTCATCTTCCTTCATTCTCAAATTTTCAAACTTAGAGGTGAGTAGTTGAAGTCTTGAGGATTTAACACGAGAGGTTCCTTCATGAGCAGTCTTCAAGATTTCCCAGGCATCCTTTGCCACAGTGCAATTTTTGATGAATCTGAAGATGTTCTTGTCCACACCATTGAATAATGCATTCAAGGCTTTGGAATTTCCTTGAGCAAGCTTATCATCTTCATCATCCCAGTCTTCCTCCGGTTTCAGCTCATCATTGAGCTTTCCATCTTTGTCTTTGGTCTTTGGCGGATTCCACCCTTTAACCACAAACTTCCACGCTTTACCATCCATTGACTTGATAAACGCCACTATGCGCACCTTCCAATATTCATAATTGGAACCATCAAGTATTGGTGGTCTATTTAGAATTCCTCCTTCTTTATCCATCGAACCAGAAAGTATCGTCCCTGAATCTCACCCAGATACAGAGCAGGATGCCTGCTCTGATACCAATTGAAATTCTAGTTAAGTAGATCACTAAGATGTCAGACAGGATGTCATGACACTTGATCTCTGCTTCTCACAAGGATTAAGGAAGAACAAAAACAAACAGTAGAAGGAAAACAACACACATAAATTGTTAACCCTGTTCGGTGATCAACAACACCAACGTCTGGGGGCTACCAAGCCAGGAATGAAATTAACTAAGTAGAATTGGTTCTAAGCTAAACTCCAACGTTTACAACTTAGCACCTAGAAACTACCCTTCCTAGATTTCTACCTAAGACACTCCTAGGTATGAGACCCTTCTCAATTCCTTTCCAATCACAGCAGTGATTGAAAATATTACAGCTCAATAAACTGTCCTTCTTTGGTATTCACGCAATACAAGAGAGACTCACACAAGTACAAACCCTAGTACTCTAAAACAGCTGCAATATTCGTCTCTTTCTAGGTCAAATCCATCCTATTTTTATATCAAAACAGAACTAGATTTGGGCTTCAAAAACACAGCAATTCAGCTCCACAGAATCTGCGACCTATTCTTTTCTTCAATCCTAAGTTTCCAAAACTGTCTCCTTACATGGAAACCACATATTCCTTTTAGAATCAGAATCTATGATTCCTCAATCTCAGATGCCACCTGGGATCAATTCATATTCCAATCACACCTGGAACATAAATATAGTTATTCCAAAATAGTAATAGACAAAGATGTCGAATCCACCTGATAGGACATCTTGTCTAACATCTTAACCTACAGTTAGTTTATCATGTCAGGACATCTTGTCCAACATCTTTCTGCTAAGTTAGCTTTACCAAAATTGATGCCAACCTCAAGGGCTTGGACTCATCAGAATTAAAAATCATTAAAAATAAAAAAAAATTAAGAAAATTGACAAACCTGATGAAAATAAAAAGTAATAGGGTGTTTCATCTTGTAACGTCAAATCAAAGCTGAGTGTTTGCTATCATTTGTCCAATAGAGTATGAGAGATTGAAGGACTCGACATAATACGATTTGGGGGATAAATTATTTTCAGAAATTAATTACAGATATTGAGATTGAGGGATTGTGATTTGGGGAGAAATATAAGGTTTATGGGGAGAACGAGTAGCATAGAAATGTAAAGGGAAGCAAAAAGCGGGTTAATGAAAATTAGAGGAATGAATTGTGAAAAATAAGCGCTAGTTAGAATGTGAAGAAATACAGAGGCGGTTCTTACAACTGTCGCAGGCCCATTGATGTACTTCTATATTAAAGGATCTCTCAATTTTGGTGTTTTAAGTTTTAAAAATTAACATAATGAATGACGACAGTTGCACTGAACATCCGTAGTAACTGTTGCAAGTATGATTTAGAGGCAATTTTTCTAGAACTGCCGCAAATCAAATGTCGCAAAATTGATTTTTTCTTGTAGTGAGTGCTGCCTTCCTGAAATCTCTCTTTGGAACCCATATTTGCTTTTGCTTATACATTTTGGTGTTTTAGGGCTTAAGTGATGATGGAAGAAAGCTTACTAAGGTCCTTTTATAGACGTGTTACATACATTATCTTGAGTTTAATATTATTTAAGTACTGAATAAATCTTATCAGTATTCTAATAATGACTCTTAGAAATGTGATCTAGCAGTCTAACCTATTAAGATTCTCTGAATAACTATGAGTTTATGTTGATCTGTTTTAACTTTCGTTTCTGTGTCAGTTTCACTTTGTTAATGTACCTTCAGAAAATCTAAAGAAATTATTGGAATGTAATTGCATGCTGAAGTAGTATTGGTCAGAAAAACTATTTCATTAATATTAAACTGATGGATTATAAAAAAAATTAAAAAAAGGGAACAAGGTGATTCTAGAAGAGATCCCTAGCTAATACATCTCGTGCCCAGCGGTGTCCACTGTTGCTATAGTCCACCTTTTCTTCTTCAGAATCAATCACTTATTCCTCTTCTATGACTGGAAGAGAGCGGTAGAACTGCTTGTTGGCCCTCCTTTTCTTCTTCTTTGACCTCTTCATGCTTTTTCTCTGTGGCCTCAAAGCAGCTACTGCTGAACCTCATTCGAAAGGTCGTTCAGGTACTGCTGAAGTTGCCTCTTCTATAGAAAGTATTATTGAGGGCAGAGGCTCAGTTGTAGAGGACTCAGAAGCAGCTCACCTCTGAGGGGATTGAATTGCCAAACTTGTAGAGCTCTCGGTTGCGTCTGTTACGATGGATGTATTATGACCCTCAGTTGATGATTCCATATCTCTAGGTTGGTGATTGATGAAAATGACTTAGGAGCTGGATGCTTTTATAATGGCTTCTGTGGATACCAAGAGTCTCTAATTAATCCTTATTTAATTCTTGGAATAGTAACAACCACTAAGACTTCAAAGCATGCACTTTACAAACCTTAATGACTCTTATTACTTAATTATTCTTCCTCTTTGGAAACTGGTCCTGTAATGATGATCTGAGTTACATTTGTTAGTGATATTCTTTCTCTTTACTTTCTTTTCCTTTTATTCTTTTTTATGTGACAAAAGGGGGAGAAATAATAGTAAGTATTTAAGTGGATACTGAACTCATTGAATACATGTCCTGTACATATTGGTCATTTATTTTCTTGTCATCTATTTTCTGTTTTTATGGTTACTTTGCCCATGGCATATTTTTAACTTTTGTGTACGTAGGTCTAAGGAAAAGCTTACAAACCTTAGACTTAACCTATCAGACCTAGAAGGAGCTTGCAAACCTCATATTCTGGTGTTGCCAAAGAAAGTTAAAAAATACAACATAATTTAACTCTCTTGTACATAGTGTTAAGTAAGAGCTTACAAACCTCTAACTTAGCCTATTAGACTCAAAAGGAGCTTACAAACCTCGTATTCTGATGTTGTCAAAGGAATTTAAAATGTTGTTATTTTGGTTTTCTTAAATATGGAACTAAGGGGGAGCTTACAAACCTCAACCTTGGAACTGTTTGACTCAGGGGGAGCTTGCAAACCTCAGACCCTGATGTTACTAAGAAGACTAATTTATTTTTTCTTGAAAAATAGTTCTTGGTGTTAGACTCATTAGAACTCAGTTGTGGACTATTAGACTCAGGGGGGGCTTACAAACCTCATACCCTGTTGTTGCAGAGAAAATTAAATGCCCAACATTGTCCTTTAAATACTTGTGCCCGTCATCATAAAAAAATGAGAGATTGTTAGAACAAGATTTGTTCATGACATATTCTCTTTTAGTTTTGATGATAACAAAAGTATTAAAAGAACAATTATTTATTTGATGTGTAATTTATTTATGCAGGTTCTTGTACATAAATAATCAGAATTTATTTTACGTAGACACACTAGGGAGTTGCTTCACTGCTAGCTTCTGGTGACAGAGTCTGAAGAACAATTGCTAGTGTGGCTTGACGCAGACTCTGACCTGAAGGCCTCAACATTCAGACGAGTTACTACACTTGGTAATTGTATATCAGCATCTAGTACCATTCAGAGTTGGTGATAAAGCTGTGGATTGTCCATAGTGCAGAAAGCAAGTTGTATTGTCTTATTAGTTTGTCAGCTCGAGTCTACAAGATTGCAAGGCTCAAGAAAGGCTGGTACATTCTACATATGTCAACTCCCAATGGCTCTATCAGTATAAAACCTCTTGAAAACCCAAAGGTTAAACGCGTCACACACTGGATTCAGAATCTGCTGCACATCCATCTTCAACGTCTCTTGTACTACTGAGTAAAGGCAAAAACACTTGATCAAAACACATCCTCAACGTCTAGTTTCTACAAAGGCTATATATATGGCTGAAGATTCAAGTTTGAATCTTAACAAGGATTCTTCTGATGAAGGAGTAGCAAGATCAAGCAATTATCAACTCTAATGTAATAAGCAGATTTTCTGTTTTTGATTGTAATTGTAAAAGCCTTATGATTTCTTATCATTAAATATCTTAGAAATCTTAAGAGCTTTAGGTCTTTTTTATGGTGATTACCCGTACCTCTGATGCTTGCATAATGTACACATTATTCTCTATTTTACTGAGCCTTAAGTAGTTTACATTAAGTCTCTTTCTATGTGCTTGAGAAAAAAAGTCTTGTCTCATTGGGATTCAAGCAACAAGTCTTGAGTCAAGATGCTTAAGCCACATAAGTCTCATTGCTTAAGTGCTTGAGTTGTGAAAGTCTTATTCAGCTAGTCTGATTGAGCAGTGGGGAACACTCCGTCTGAGAGGGCGTGAGCAAGAGAAGTCTTAAACATGTGGTCTAAGCAAAGGGGAAGTCTCAATCTGATGACCAGAAGAGCAGGTGGCTTGGTCAGAGGGCGTGAGCAAGAGAAGTCTTAGACATGTGTTCTAAGCAATGGGAAGTTTCAACCTAAAGACCTTGGATCAGGTGGCTCAGTCAGAAGGTGTGAGCAAGGAAAAGTCTTAAACATGTGCTCTAAGCAAAGGAAATCTCAAACAATTGGTCTGAGCAGTTGTAAAAGTCTTATGCAGAAGCATAAGCGATTGTAATTATGAAGTGGTTATAAGGAAAATCTCTTGTAAGGCAAGGGGCTGAAGTACTCTCAGTTAGGGGAGGAACCAGGATAAATCTTTTGTGTCTTCTGCTATTATTTTATTTACTTCTGTTATATCGGCTGCTAATGAATTAAACAGAATCTGAACACAAGTTCTGATTCTGAAACTCTGATCAGAAGTTAAATTAAAGAAAACGCGAAACACAATTCAACCCCCGTTTTCTTGTGTACTTTTCACACCTTCAGGTACAACCAGATTCTAATGGATCCTCTAAACACACCCAAAAAAATCATGTTGAACCATGGCAATTACTACTACAATCGCATGCCTTTCGGCCTCAAGAACGCTGGTGCCCCATACTAGTACCTCATGGATGTTATATTTGCCTACAATATAGGGCAAAACCTAGAGGACTTGGAAGATGTTATGCAGTCTGTCAAGAAATATGATATGCGCCTAAACTCCACCAAGTGTTATTTTGGGGTTTAGGCAAGGAAGTTTTTGGGATTCATGCTAACAGTGAGAGGCATCGAGGCCAACTCAGACAAGTGCCAAGCAACCATCAAAATGATGAGCCACACTAACGTAAAGGAAGTGCAACAACTCATATGTCTCCTCACCGCCCTATCTCGCTTCCTTTTTTGCACGGACGACAAAACTTTTCTCTTTTTCGCCGCCTTAAAGAATAAGAAGAGGTTTGATTGGACTCCCGAGTGCGAGGAAGCTTTCAACAGAATCAAGAACTTCCTCACATCCTCTCCCATCTATCTTTCCCGAGTGAGGGCGCATGATAGATTACCCAGAGTAATAATATCTCAAGAATGAGAAGATGAAATATGACGTCTTTCTCTCAACAAAAGCTTAAATACCATGATCAATGTAACCATATAGTGTCCTAAAAATTTCCTTCAGTCCAGATGCTTGTAATACTTACTAGAATAATGATTAATCTAAATGCAACAAGTGTTCTATTTTTCTATCATAGTTAATACATTTAAGTGTCTCGCAGTACTGCAAAAATTAATATATTAACGTCAAACAGTTTAATTAATATATCAACGTTAAACAATTTAATTAATATAATGATCATAAAACAAATGTTTAAAGGCATAACTAAATATTTGTTATACATCTCCTTCCCACATGTAAGTAATAACATGGTTTGCATATAGAGTAGTGACATGTCTTCTGAACTTCCACGCCAATATCATTTGTTGGGGAGTTCGGGAGAGTCGGGAGCACCAACATTCCATCCATTCATAGGTGATGCGGAACTTTAACCACTCACACTTGCACCCAACACTCTCTCCCATAAGTGAGTCTCTCACATCCTATAACAGGATCAAACATCGAATCCAACTCCCGTTCCCCCACCAAGCGAAACCATGACTCTGATACCATAGTTGGGGAGTCCGAGAGAGTCGGGAGCACCAACATTCCACTCATTCACAGGTGATGTGGAACTTTAACCACTCACACTTGCACCCATCATTCTCCCCTCACAAGTGTGAGTCTCGCACATTCTATAACAAGATTCAACACCGGATCCAACTCATGCTCTCCTCCAAAGCTGAAACAAGACTCTGATACCATTGTTGGGGAGTCCGGAAGAGTCGGGAGCACCAACTTTCCATCTATTAATAGGTGATGTGAGACTTTAATCACTCATACAGTCATACTTACCTCCAACACGACTAAAACTTGATACACATATATAAATGATGAATATCCGAATTGTTAATACTTGAAATTTAGGCTCTGTTTGGCAAAACAAGTTTTGCGCTTATAACTTATGTCTTATAGCTTATAAGCTCGTATGATAATAAAAGACCTGTTTGGTAACAGTCTTTTCATCACGAGCTTATAGCTTATTTTATTAGCTTATAGTTTATTTTTCAGACGCTGTTTTAAATAGCGTTTTAGCTTATAGCTTATAACTTATCATTCTTGCTTCCACTTTTACCCTTATTATTTTAACTAAAACTCACCATTATCCTTTATAATTTATTATAATTTAAAATAAAATAATAATTATTAAATATCTTTTATGTTATTTTATTTTATCAGATAATTAAACCGTAAATTTTACCAAACACTTCAATTAGCTTATCAGCTATAAATCATCAGCTATCAGCTATAAGTTATAAGCTATCAGTCATCAACTATCAATCATAAGCTATAAGCTATCACCACTATTTTTACCAAACAGAGCTTTAATATTTTCAATATTTTATATTATGAGAAAAAAACACTTATAAAGGGTGGTGGAGAGCGTGTTATAAATAGAGACAGACTACAATTCATTTATAAAGGGTGGTGGAGAGCGTGTTATAAATAGAGATAGACTACAATTCATTTTTATTGTGAATCCTAGACACTAATATTATAGATAAACTAATCTTCTTGTTGTTCTCTTCACTGCTGATACACATGCAGCCGTAGTAGGAGATTCCAGTATCAAATACATATTTATTTATTATTTTCTAAAAAAGACAAATTACAATCTTTTGCCAACTAGATAGATATGCTCAAAGAGTACAAAAGTATTTGATTAGACTACGGCATCAAAATCCAAAAAGACTAAGCATGCAAATAAATATTAAATAATGGTTCTTAAAATAATTTACCGAGTCTTTCAAGTAAAATATTGTTTGAGTAAAAAAAAAGTAAAATATTATACAAATATAATTTTCTTAAATAAATTAATTTATTTAACAAAATTAAATAACTTATTAACATAACTATATAAATTATTTAAAATTATAAAAAAAAAAATAGAAACTCATTTAATCGTGTTTTGTGTGAATTTTTTTTTATAATTTCTAACAAAGTTAAATAATATATCCCATCTATATATATATATATATATATATATATATATATATATATATATATATATATATATATATATATATAATATTTTATTTTTGTTGTTGGATAAAAATTTATATCAATTTCTTTAAAAAAATCGTAAACTATAATTAAAGATTTAATCATTTAAAAACTTATCCAAGCTGTATGAAATAATTTAACATAAATGATGCATGGCCAATCCAACATTGTTGTTACGGCATCCAGCATCTAGGCAATTGTACAAGCAACAGCAATCATCATTATCAATTTCATCGTCACGATGAAAACAAATTATCTTTCACAATCAACATTAATTTAAGGGACATCTAAGGAATATTTCAAGGACATCATCAAGTACTTCAAAGGACTATTATTTAAGAAACCATTATCTCAAATAATCTATACATCATCAATCAAAACAAAATATATTACTAAGGGTGTTTTTTCAATGGGAGCTAGAGAAAGCAAGTTTAGGAAATGGGTTAGTGGTGGAAGTGTAAACAACAAAAGCATGCAAGTACAAGGTCCTATGTTGTTGGTACCAAAAGGTTATGTTCCAATATGTGTTGGAACAAATGAGGACACTTGTAGGATATTTATGGTTCATGTAAGTGCACTTGGTGATGCATTTTTTTGTGAGCTGTTGGGGAAGTCTGAGGAGGTATATGGGTTTAGGAATGAAGGGGTTTTGAGGATTCCATTTGAAGCACAAGAGTTTGAGGAGTTGTTCGTTGGAAGGTTCAACAAAAAGATTAAAGTTAAGAGAATGGTAATACCAACTTGATTTATTAGAGACATAGATCATGGTTTATGGGTTGATGGGCTTGTCACTTGTATTATTAAGATGTATATTAAGATGTATTATTATTTCATTTCTTCATCAAGATTTTTTGTTGTTATAATTGTATAGGTGTGATTATTCATTTTTCAATAAATATTAAGATGTATTATTTATTTTGTTTATGATTAGTTACCTAAAAGGGCAACTTAAGAATCAATGATGATACATGCATACCTCTTCTGTTATATTTCGAGACATCTCATTAATTATGTACAAAAGTATATGACTAATTTAGTTGAGTGAATGATTAATTCAATAAACAGTTAAGTTTTGGAGTTTGGAAGGAAGGGGAAGGTAAAACTTATGAAAATGAATATTTTTTAAAAAATATAGAAACATATGATATATTTTTTGAAAAAATAATTTGTATAAAATGATAAATGAATGTTAGTCGTTATTATATTTTTAATTTTTTAAAATACTATAACAACATAAAAGATATTTGAAAATTTTATGTAAACCCTTCAAAATCTACCTTTAATACAAATTTTGAGTTCTTCTAAATTAGATTTTTTTTAGTGTTATGAATAAAAGCACACCCTCCAAAATCTTCGCAACCAAAATCATTCAATTCTTTCCACTTAATCCTTCTTTTTTGTCAAAATTTTCCTCTTTTTTTTTTCTTTCTCAAAACTCCCAAACAAACCTTTGAGCTTTGTTTGAGAGTTTGGAGAGAAATGGAGGGGAGAACTTTGAAAATAAAGAACAATTAGGTTAAAAGAATATAAGGATTTTGATTTGGAGGTTTTAGATGGTTTTGTTTTTAGTTATAAAACAAAATTCTCCTAATTTGGGAGAACTAAAAAATTGTATTGGAAGAGGGGTTTGAAGTGTTTAGACAAATCTTTGAAACATAATTAATATTGTTATATCATTCCAAAAATTAAAAATATGTTAATTATAAACACTCTTTTATTATTCTATACCAAATCTTTTTTAAAAAAATATTAAAGATTTTTCTTATAGATCACTTTTGAGTTATATCTTTTAGCCACCCTTTGTTTGGCGAAGAATTTCATGTTCTGGGCAACATCTCGGGTCTCATCAATCAGGTCGGCTACATATCTAAGTTCTGCCTTGTTCTCTTCTTCAATGAATTGAGAGCACCTCCAAGTGGACGTGCCGATTTAAATAGGCAACATGACATCAATGCCGTACACCATTGTAAATGGAGTCTCTTTGGTGGTTAAATGGGGGATGGTGTGATACGATCGCAGTACTTCACGAAGATGTTCAACTCAAAATCCTTTAGCTTTGTCCAATTTTTTCTTTATCCCCCCTAATATCACTTTGTTTGTCGACTCAACCTTCCCATTCGCTTGTGGGTGGAATACGGAAATAAACTTCGTGTGACCTCCATGTTCGTGACAGAAATCAACCACAATGAAGTTTACAAACTAAGTACCATTGTCAGAGATGATAACCATTGGCAAACCATACATAGACATGATCCGTTGCAAGTAGAAGTGAATAACACTTTCTACTGTGATCTTGAACACAACTCTAGTTTATATCCATTTTGTGAAATAGTATAATCTAGCGATCAGGAACTTCAATTGGCTAGGCACCATGGGAAAATGGAATAAGATGTCCATGACCTTTTAGTAGAATGACTAAGGTGGCGTGACGAAATGAAGGTTCTCAATTGGCACATGATGTATATTGGCGTGCCTCTAGCATTTCTTACATTTCCCGACAAATGTTGCAATATCCTTTATTAGAGGGGACTAGTAATAAACTGCCCATAGCAATTTGAGGGCCAATGCTCACCCATCAATTGTGTACTTTATTGCATGCTTTCAAATCTTTTCTTCTAGCGGTAGTTCGTCTTGAAGGTGCAAGAAACACAAGAAGGGGGGGGGGGGGGGGGGTTGATTTGGATTTTTGGATTTAAAAACTTTTGTAACCCAATAACTCAAACAACAGAGATAATGATAAAAATAAGAACACAATTAGTTTTGTCCTGGTTCACTATTAACGAAGTTATGCCCAGTCCACCCGCTTGAGTGATTTCACATTCTCAATAAGGACTTAATCCAATAGTAAAACTGATTACAACAAACTCAAAGACACACAGTCCAAGACTTCTTGAGAAATTCTGACTAAACCCTGGTCTCTCAAGCAAATTCAACTCAAAGACTAACTATCAATGACTTCTTGAGAATTCTGACTACACTTATTTTCTCAAGGAAACTAACTAAAGGTTAAGATAAACAAGGTTTGTGTTTACAATTTGTTTCAACAAGAAATCAAATGTTAAGGACTCCGATAAAAAAGAAATCATCATTTTTGTAACGGAAGTTTAACGTCAGGGACTAATCGCAAAAATAAATCAAATGTTAAGGACTCTGACAAAAAAAAAGATTCAGGGACCAAATTCAAAAACACGCTAACTTACAGGGACCAAAAGACTATTTAAGCCTTAAATCAAATATTACACTTAACAAGGATATTCAAAGAAAATGTTCTAAGTGTATAAGTGCGAGAAACACTTCTTTTATTTTTCTCTTTCACGTAAGTTCTTTGAGTGTATGTGTTTTCAATGCAACTTGATTTTATTATTCCAATATTCCAAGACCTATTTATATAGAAAGAAATAGAACCGTTGGAGAGTGAAGTTGGAGTGTCCTTAATGTAATAGTTATATGAAGGTCACTTTATATTACAACATTAGAGTGACACTTGCAGTAGAGAGTTGGTGAGGATGATGGAATGTGAGAAACTTATTTGATTCAAAGTACACTACTTTACATAGAAAGTAGATTTGCTTTTGTACTTCTGTCACATTAATCACTCATTGACTTTTGGATTTAACCTTTTAGTCAGAGGCTTCTTATACAAGCTGATGAAGCTTGAGTACAGTTCAAAATCTGTCTTTAGAACATAGTGAGACTTCAGAGTCTTTGGTGTTCATAATTCCGAGGCTTTCAAAAGCTGGTAGTCATAATCTTTATCAGAGTTTATCTGGATAGTTTCTGTTCAAAAATGTTGACTTGACAGATCATAGCGGACTTCTTTTTGAACACGCTTTTAATTATATCCTTTGGTTCAGAGTCTGGACATCTTTAGAGTCAAAATCTATTTTCTGTTTTCTGCGTACTGCAAAATAGTTAGAGTACAAAATTGTTTGATACACTTTGTTATTATCAAAACTCAAGGATAGTTGTAGAACCAAACGTGTTCCAAAAATCACCCCCTTTTTGATGATGACAATTCCACGTATTTTGATGAACAATTTTTACTTGGATAACCATATTTATAAAACATCAGAGATAAGTTTGTAAGCTCTCATGAGTTTGATACTTATCATATTTTTCTTAGTTTCTTCATAGTGAGGTTTGTAAGCTCCCCCTGAGTTGACACTAGAAAAAATATTGTTGTTCAACTTGATTTTAGAATTATTTGGGATTTATTAGGGTTACAAGATATATCAAAATCATATTCATTCCCCCCTTTGTCATCAATAAAAAAGATTAATAAAAACAAAATAACATAACTGAAAGTAAATGCAAAACAATGAGTGAAAACAAGAGAAAAGAAAAACAATCTTTCAGTGATAATAAGAAAAACTACAAAAGAAGGTAAAAAAACAAGAAGACAGGAATAAAAGATAGAAGGAAAGGAAAAATTAGAGGGGAGAGAGAGAGAGAGTCCAACACAAGAGTTGTCTCAAGCTACTTCGAGCTTCAGACTTTAGTGAGTCTTCGGGGCCTCAGTTAAACCAGCTTCCTACAATTTTTCAACAATTCCTTCTTGAAGGAAAAGTTCATAAAGAACTCGTCCAAAATGAATGAGAAAATATGTTCCCTCGCGAGAGGCAATAATCTTCTTCTTTAAAAAGTTGAAGATATTGAAGGAAGGGTTAATCTTGATCCTCGACACAATGAAGAAGATAAGATGTTTGTCATCATATGAGGGTGTTTCTAAAGCATCTTTATGTGGCTGAATGTTTGACACCAAAAGTTGATATCAGATCTTCGCCTTGGGAAGAAGAGAGGAGACACTTGAAAGATTATGATTGGTGGCAAGGTTCTTGATTGAAATGTTTTCAAGGAAGGGACTAGTTCTTAGGTACATGCCCATATGAACACCAATATCCTTGCACAAGATTGCCTTAACAATCAGAGCAGGAGTTAAAGTGACGGGAATTCCATTAGACTAAATGCATGAAGCATTCTGTCTAAGCTGCAAGAGGGACACATTTGTCCAAAATTCTCTTGGCCCGTTGAGCATGTTGAAGTAATTCTCCCAGTTCTGGGAACGGACAACACTAAGAAGATCAAGACCATGATTCTTGAATTCATTGAAGTCAATAAATTTTTCAATAGTGATGGTAAGAGGGTAAACAACTCCACAGACTGAAGACATTTAAGATTTGTAAAGAAGTAAAAAAGATAAAAACTTTTAGAAATAAATTTTACCAAATGCAAGATGAGATGAATAAAAGAGCTAAAGAAGAGTTTAATTAGAGAGGGAAAAATGAGTTAAAACATTTTTAGGAAGGAGTAGGTAGAAACCTAAACGAAAGAGACTCAACAGATACCAATGAATAATGCAGTAATAGTATTTAAACAAAGACACGCAACATGGCACACTTGTCATAAGATATTATTACAGAATATTGAAAAAGACAAAAAACAAGACATTTGAACAAACATGTAGTAAAACTATTTTGAAAAAGGAAATAAATATTTGAAAAGTACACACAATCTAACAAGGGGAGGTAATTGAATATATTTTCAATTGAACTAAGAAATATTATTCCAATGGGTCACATCAAACGTTCAGATGACTTTAACATATGACATTTGTCTTACTTTAGAGCCATGCAAAAATGCTTGATTTACCACCATTAATATTAAAAACTCAGAGTCCAAAAGACATAAAATCCCATAAGGGTTGTGACTTTCGACCTTCTGACCCAGAATGTCTCCTAACTTCAGAGGGCTAACTGGTTCAGAGCCAATTTATCTCAGAGTCATATTTTGACTCTCTAGAGTCTACACAAATCGAAAATATTTTTTTTATTCTGAACAAAGTTCCATTTTTAATTTTTCCAGAATAAAAACAAATATGTCTTTAGCAAGAGGTTTTGTGAAGATACCAGCCCATTGATGGTATGTATCTATGGATTTTAAATTAATAACACCCTTTTGAACATAATCTCTTATTAAATGATGTTTGATTTCAATGTGTTTATCTCTGGAGTGCAAAATTGGATTCTTTGATTTGCTGGACCAAGAAATAGGATTGTCACTTAGAAACTGACAACTTTCACTAGTGTTCTTCCTTTCTAGTCTATCTCCAGTATAGTCAGCATCACAATAACCTACTAACTTATAAGTTTTCGATTTTCTATAAAACAAAGCAAGGTTAGTAGTACCTTTCAGATATCTAAAGATCCTTTTTAACGACTGTTAAATGGGGTTCTCTAGGATCTGATTGGAATTTAGCATAAAGACATACACTGAATAAAATATCAGTCTAGAAGCAGTTAAGGATAAGAGAGATCCAATCATACCTCTATATACCTTATGTTTTATCTGTTTGATTTTTCCTTTCCCCTAAATGCATGTTGGATGCATTGGAGTTTTGGCTGGTTTACACTCTGACAAGTCAAACTTCTTCAGAAGTTCCCTTGTATATTTGCTTTGATGGATATATGTTCCTTCTGAGTTTTGGTTGATCTGAATCTCTAGAAAGAACTTTAATTCTTCCATTAGACTCATCTCAAATTCTGCCTGCATAAACTTAGAGAATTCTTTGCAAAGAGTAGCATTAGCAGAACCAAAAATAGTATAATCACATAAGTTTGCACAACTAAGATATCATTTTTGAATGTCTTACAAAATAGAGTTATATCTACCTCCCCTCTTGTAAGATCATTTTTCAAAATAAAATTGCTTAGTCTTTCATACCATGCTCTAGGAAAATAAAAAGGACATGTTTTGAAAAAGAAAAATTCAAGTAGTATTGGTGTAACAAAAGAAAGAGAAAAATGCTTCGACAAAAACAATTAAAAAATAAAAAATTCAAGCATACAAAAGAAAAAACACCAAAAGAAAATGATTGTAAGAAAGTGGATGTAAACAAAGAGAATTTTGAAAATAAATAATGTATGCTCTCTTATCTTTAGGCTTTTGAATCAGAAGAAAAACCAATATTTTTTGCAATCTCAATCACTTTACAACCAAAAGAAAGACCTTAGTGATCCATGACTAATGATATATATTGTGATACTACTTAGATAAAATACAAAGTGTTTCTATATTTCATGCATTGTCTGATATCGATTTTGAGGGAAACATTGACCATTGAGAGATATTCAATGAGACTGTGATTCTGATGAATGATTAAATGTTGATTTAGACATATTTTGAAAATTTTACTTTGGTTAAGCAAATGATTCATCTTTATACTATGTTTTATGGATAGTCATGATATTGATTATGAACTTTCATGTGAATGAATACCATGCCATAAAAATAATTCCAAAGTTCTTGACATGTGTCAGTCAAACCGTTTAGTAACACATGCATTCAAAAGATTTCAGAACAATCTAAAAATATTTTATTTGAGGACAAGCAAAAAGATAAGTTGGGAAGACTTGATAAATGCCAAATTTACGTAAAATTTATAGACACTTATTAACTTATTTAACAAACAATCAATACAAAAACCCCTCAATTTGTCTATGAAAAATGATATAATACCTATTTAGACTTTTCTAGTTTGTAGTAACTAAAAATTGGTTAAAAGGACTGGAAAACCACAATTAAGCATGTAAAGATCAAGCCATAGTAAAACCGTGTAAAACAAGGCTCACTAGGCCATGAGCATAGGCATGTTAAGAGATCTCAGGAAGTCAGATGGCTCTTCCAGGCTAAATTACTTCATGGATGTCACGATGAAGAATCGGAGACCATAGCTATTGGTTAGCTAGGACTCACAAAAACATAAGATATCACCACCAATCTTTTATTTATCCAAGGGAAGGGGAAAAGAATGACCAAATAAACATGCAAAGTATAAATTAAAAACTAAAAGCTAAGAAAAAGAAGAGATCTAAGGTATGGGGTTAGTTATACTAAGAGAAGGTACTAACACCCTAAGTATCTATAGTATCCTATAGGAACCTCTTGTATTATTTGCGTTAGGTTAAAAATGTTTGCCAAAAATTGATTGGGGAGATGAGAAGAGAAGCGTTTTTTATTATTTTTATGTTTGGCAAGACATAAAGTCTTGTGCCTACGTACCAATGAAGGATCAAAACCTCGTAGTTCGGGGTATAAATAGAAAAAAGGTTTGTTGTGGTCGATTTTAATGAAGAAGAGACAAGCTTTCATCTTAAGGAGAATACTCAACCAATCCACCACAAACATGTGTAAAATGGATATTTGCTTCACAATGAGAGAATGGCTCCAACTTGGATATGGAATCAACAAGTATGCCACATACCTCTCTCAAGTGGAAAAGAATCAACATCTTTATCAACAATGTTATGGAGTAGGAGAATTATATCTCAACTAGGGATAACTAATGTCTAATCTCTTTTAAGAAAAGGTTTTAAAATGAAAAGCCAAAATGGCAAAAGATTTGAATGTGGTTTGTGTCTTTTAGTCTAATGAAAAAGTTTTAATATGCTTGAGATGTCTTGAAGCATTTATTAAGAAAAAGAGTTTGAAAAGTTAATGACTTAAGGTCAAGGTTTTTTGTATGAAAAGGTTCAAGTAAGAAAAAGGGAAACCTAGTAGTGAATCATCTAAGGGTGAAATAACCTAAGAGTAAACAATCTAAGGGTGAATAATAAACACATAATAGGTAAAAATGAAAAAGAAATGCAATGCACATGCACATGACAACAAAGTCAACCACAAACCCTTCCCTTGGATTTAAAAATAATCAATCATAAAGATTTAAAAGCCACAAGTGAATATCAAACAAGATGGGCATCATGGAGATAATATCCAAAGAGCACAAAGTAAAGCCTCAAGTGTCAAGGTTAAGCTCATGAACAAGTGACAACACATGTATAAAGTAAACATCAAGGCATGTAAACAACACAAACTCAAAAGGGCACAGTATCTCAAGCAAACTCAAACAAAACCCTAATCATATATATCATGGAATCAAGCCTCAAAGCATAAACACCACATGGATACATCATTATCAAATATCAAGTATAAGACATGGCCAAAAATCAAGTAAACATCACATAAGAGGCATACAAGTATCATGATTCAAGAATTTATTTAAAAATCAAACCAAAGTGATCATCAAGAATATAACATGATTATTGTATTTATCACACAACATAGCCAAGCATCAACATCTCAAGAAGCTCTAGCAAGCTAAAATATAATAAAAAACACATAGTCATACAAATCAAAGGCAAGAGCAAAATGGAAATTTTTTAGGCTTTTTTATTGTAAAATATAAATGACAAAATAAACATTTAAGAACAAATAAAAAAATATTTTTATCCCTTTAAAAATGTGAACAAAATAAATATTAAGGAAGATGGAAGAAAAAGAAAATAGGAACAAAAGGAAAAGGGAAAGAAATGAACATGAAAATTGGAAAGGGAATAAAAAATAACATGAAACAAGGGACTAAAAAAGGAGGAGGGGTTGCTGAGGTTTGAACAGCGCCCTTGAGGAAAGCTAACAAAACCTCTTAACCACTGGGTCAGGCCATAAGGCCTGTCAAATATCTCGCCTCAATAAAATATATATTAAAAAAATGTTTGAAAATGAAAACGCTCGAAAGCCACTTCATCTTCAACCTCTAGCCCGTGTTACAACTCAAAATTGAAAAACACGATTCTTCAGAATACGAACCAAACATGACGAATAAATATAGGGTTTCACTCAAAATTTAATGAGAAATTCAAAAATAATCTTAGTTTTCATTAATTCTTTCTCTACATCATGAATTTCACGCAAGAACAGATGAACCCTAATTCTAAAAGGAGAAAGTAAATCATGGATACACACAATCAATGGTTATAACCAGAGGGCTTTCACTCAACACATTAACATGATCATGATGGTAACAAGAAATAACATAAAAGATAGCCATAAGTATGAGAACGAGATCATGAAAATATACTTGATAAAGTGAAATCGTGCACACTGATAATGGCCTTGCAGAGATAAAGTAGCTACTTCTTTAGCTTCCTTGATGTCCTAGGATGATGAGGATGCCTTCAAATCTCCTTGGAACCCTCTGAATCACCCCCCCCCCAAATCAAGTTGTAGAGATGAAATATGAGGTTTTGGAATGATGGTTTAAGTGATTCCAATCAAGGAAGGTTGAAGGATTGGCAGATTTGAGTTTTGGCTCCAATGGTGTTTTAGAAGTTTTGATGAAAAATGCTTTCTTGCTCAGCTTGCTTCTCTTCGTTTCCACCCTGATCTCACATGCTTATGAAGGCCTTTGAAGTAGGTTTGGTGCTAGAATTGTATCTGATCTTGGTTGTTGAGCTTGTCTTGCTGTGGATTTGTCATGAAAATGGTAAGAAAATGACATGTACCATAGTTTGGACTTTGTCATGTATGGCCATTTCAAGCTCTCCCTTTTAGCTTGTGCAGGTTGGTCTGAAGCATCAGAAAGCATAGGGATTAGTTGTAGCAGCATAATACTTATCCAGCAAGTTTTGACTAAAAATGACCTTTGCACAACATGTAAAAACTTCAGCTCAGGTTGGTCAGTTCAAGCAAGTTTTTGTCTCATATGTAGGGTCAGCATTGCACAAATCTGGTATCTTTGCAAAGCTGGTACATAAAGGAGCAACTCTCATGTTCATGATAGGCTGAATAGAGGCTTGAAAAGATGAGAAAATGATCCCAAAATCGTGTAACACAAGCTGATCCATACTTAGAAAAATCTGTCTTGAACTTGCCCTTGTTCATCAATGTAAATCCTCAACTTTGGCCTTCAATATCTTTCATCTCAAGAAAGCTTTTGATCACAAATTTTCCACCATGATGAAGTAGGGAATATGATATTTACATTCAGCCCTCAAGTATTGCAATTAGACTCTTGGATTGCTCACAAATTGACCACAAAATCATGCATTTGAACATGTCAAACACTTAGAAAAAATTCTAAGTATTTTGAATCTTGCCATAACTTGAAACTCCAACTTTAGCCACCAATTTCTTCCACTTCAAGAAAACTTTTGGACACCAATTTTCATCAAATTGTAGTATCAAATGCCCTCTTTTAAATCATCCCTCAAGTGTTTTCATTGGATGCTTGAGGAAGAAGTCACAACCTTGGAAAGTTGGTCATTTGATCATGGAATTTTGTACTTAGGGAAATTTCAAAAACCCTAATTTTATCAGTTCTTATCTTTTCTTGATTTCTTTGATTTAACTTGATAAAACTCAATCATTTTCCATATTTTTATGATCCTTGACTTGAGAAGTCCATGATTGACCAAAAATTCCAAAAGTCAAACTTTGACTTTGATCATTAGTTGACTTTTCATCAGTTGAATCAAAACCTTTCAATTGTCAACAAATTAAACTTTTTGAGCTAAATTAAACAAATGAATGAACTACAATGATGCACTTGAGGCCTTTGAATCATGTTCCAAGCCATGAGATCAAGTATTGATCAAAAAGTCAACCCTAGGCTGATTTTGACCAAAACCCTAATTTGAAGCACTTGATGAATTGGAACTTGGTGCAATTGAATTGATGCACACTCAAACTTGACTATTGATGGAGGGAAACTATTAATCACCATGAAGGGGTAGAGGGACTTTAGATGCTGCAAATCACACAAAATCTTGACTTATCAACCACTTGAACTCCTTGATACCAAAACCCTAACTTGTAATCAAAGTAAAGCAAGACACATTTTTGTATTTTTATTGGGGTTAGTAAAACATAAAAGACATACGCAAAAGGTGGTTGATGCTATGCAAATGATGCAAATGAAGGTGAGATCTTAGGGTTAAAAATTAGGGTATGACAATGGTGAAGAAAGAGTTTGTGCAAGCAAGGCGGCTAGGGCCATCTGTCAGTCATCTAACATTGTTTAATCCAAAATAAAGGAGGCTCACTGGGAGAATGGGCGGTGCACGTAGCAATGGCCCTGAATTTACACCTATAAATAAACGCTTCCAATTCAGTTATAAGAGAGTTTCGGTGGAGTGTGGTAGTGCAAAATTGGAATATGTTCACCTTGGTCTACAACAGGAGAATAAGAGACCGAGCCTGCAGGCAGAAGCATTGCTCAAGTGACATGGCATATCAATTCTTGTATATATAGACAAATAATACTTAATACTATAAATTTATACACACAAATGTAAGATTTTGACAATTAACACTTATTTTTAATAAGTGTGCAATTATGATTTGAGAAATGAAAAAACATCAAATAGATAAACTCATAACACATTCAGTAAGAAAACCTCATCCCACGTAATTCAAGTTTAACTCAAGCAATATTCAATACAATAATAAATAAACTACTTCAATAGACTTAAACAATTTCAATATACCAATTTACTTTCTTTTTGTTATCACATGAAAATTCAAACAATCGAATTCAGTTACTTACTGTTATTGCTAAATAACAAAGTATAGTCATCCATCAACATGCACAACAATGGTAAAATTCAACAAGTTCATCCATAGATCCTAATTGTATCTTAGTTTCAACGCTTTCAAGCATCCACAACAAATGTTCAAACAAAAATACCTCACAAGAAACAACCACAACACTATCATTACATTTACCATTGCAACAAAACTTGTCAACTATATTCTAGAAAATAGGGTGTTGAACAACTTCGGAGTTCACGAGAAATCGCCGCCGAGACTTTTTTACATAGACAACATGAATATCTTGTTCTTGTTCTTGTTCATGTTGTTTGGAGGAGGAAAACACTAAGCTACTGTTGACACTTTGTTTGGTTAATGAATGCCATGTTGAAATCTTTTATAATTTTGAATATTACTTAATTATTATATTTTAATAATTATTATGTGGACATATATGTTTTAATTATATTAGTTATTTATCAAATTAAGAGCCTTAATTCCCGTAAAAAAAAATTAAGAGCCTTAATTAAATATGTGGTCAAATAAATTTAAAAGACTATTTAGATTTATATTTAGTAATTAATTAATTAATTGGATATGAGCTGAAATATGAGTGAATATCAGATGACCCATTTCAGAATAATGAGAACCCTAATTGGCCATCACCTTATATATAGGCTACGGTCCCCAATATATCGTACACAAGCAATTTATCTCTTCTTCTCATCTGAAGAGTATTCAAGATATAAGGAGTATCGTTGAGGAAGAACCATACAAGCCACCAGGTATTCGTTGTTTGTCTTATACCTTTCAAGATTACCGCCAACAAAGCTTTCTCAATAGATTCAGGTATTCCTACAGTCTCTTTTCTCATATACTTACATGTCGTAAATCCTGTAATTATATCATGTCTGTATCATCTATTTTATTTTGCAATAAAGTATATGACATAATATGTAAAACATGTATGTTATTGATAAAATTCCAATATGCCATCTTTTAATAAATAAATTAAGCTTTGTTAGTTTTGCAAACCTGATCATTTTGGTAAAGGTATTTGATGAAATGTTTCAATGAAGACAAGAGATGTAAATTGCGAAGGAAGTGATCACAAGATGATATGAAAATGATAATTTATAAAGGAGATATTATTTAAGGAAGTGATGATAATGATGATTTTAAGTGAAGGGCTAAACATGTGTTAGACACATTTTTATGGGGTTTAAGAAAGTGATGATAATGATGATGTAAAGTGAAGGACTAAACATGTGTTAGGCACACATTTTAGGGGAATGAAAAAACCGTTTGCTATTTTATTGACATCTTGTGATAGATTTTTTTAAAATTAAAAGGTTTTTCTTTTTGTGTTTTTACATCTTTGTCCTTTTTTTTTCTTTTTTTTTATTGATTTTAAAAATTGTCTACATTCATCTAGTGAACAAATTGAGACCATTTATTTTTTTATCAAAATAATAAAATTTTAAATTTCTCCAAAAAATTGGTATTAAAATATGAGTAAAATATGTTATTAATCTCTTTAAATATATCAAAATTTGAATTTCAGTAACCCTCAATAAAAAATAAAACTCTGGTTCTATAAATATTTTGTTGATAGTTTTAATAAATATTGTTTTATGAAAGTTGATATTGCATGTTTTTAATGATTTTTTAATAGCATATTATTTGATAAAATTTTAAAATATAATTAGTTTAATAATTTAATATATATTATTTATTAGTAAATCCATAACTAAAAAAAGACTAAATATTAAGTTTTTATAAATAATATTTTAATGTTTTAAACATGATGTGCATGACATCATATATTACTTATCTAGAGATTTATAGAGATTAACATATAATGTATACAATTTAATTTTAAGAGGTGGTTATATGGAATGTCAACTTTTTTCAAGCGCAATATATCAACTATCTTCAAAAGCAAAAGAAGGGATACACTACTATACCCTTTAATGAAGAATTTGAAGAGGAGAGTGATGAATAAAAGGTTAACAATTTAATTGCTTTCACTGCTTGTTTAGGTTACAAGATAAATGATTAAAATGATGGTGAATCTAATAATAAAGAACTCTCAGATAAAGATTTTGCTGAAGCATATAGATTGATATATGTGAAAAAGAAATAAAAATGCATGTCTATCATGAAATTTAAGATAATGTAAAAAAATGAAATTGCTCTCTATCAATATAAGTTTGAGTATTTGAAGTGCGATTTTAATCAATTTTAAAACAAAAATTCATATAATTCATCAAATTATTGTGCCTTTTATAAATTTTTAGTAAATTATAGCATTTATATGTTGCAGAGAATTATGAAAAGTTTAAAGTTTTTTTCAGTTTGTAAATTGGATGGAGATTTTATAACTTGTGTAATAGTTATATTTAATTTTATTCGAAACTATTTCTCGTTTATGCTATATCATAAATAAACTACATCTTAAATCCTCCTTTTTTTTTTTAATAAAATAAAAGACTGTAATTTAATAAAGAGAGTAGTGATATTGTATGATTAAATTTGTTTCTCAATATATTAAACATATCTTTAGTTTTTTAATTATATAAAACTTAATACTCTCACGAACAATTTTATAATAATAAAAAGATAAATTCTTATTTTATAGTTTTGATGGAGTATTAATATCATTAAATAAAGTTTATTTAAAATTACAATTTATCACAAAATATAACTATAAAACAATGACATCACGTATAATAATTAAATATAGATATCTGACCAACGATATTCTAGAAACATAGTATTCACCAAATAATAAATATATTTCCAATAAACCACAATATAAGCAAATTTAACTATTTTGATTTTATTTTATAATAATATTTTAAAATATTTTTAACGAACAAATTCAAGACATCAAATAGATAACTCATAACACATTAAATAAATAAAACCTCACCCCACATAATTCAAGTTTAATTCAATCAATATTTACTGCAACAATATATATTAAACCACTTCAATACACTAAAATAATCAATTCACTTCCTTTTTTACATCACCATCAAAATACAAAACAATTGAAGTGAGTTACTTAGTGCTATTGTTATCTAGCAAATAAAGTATAATCATCCATCAACAAGCATCACAATGGTAGAATTCAACAAGTTCATCCATGGACCCAAATTGTGGATCAGTTTCAGCACTCTCAAGCATCCACAACAAATGTTCAAACAAAACAACCTCACAAGAAACAACCACAACCACAACACCATCATCACATCCACCGTTGCAATAAGACCTATCAACTAGCTCTTGAAAAATAGGGTGCTGAAAAACTTTGGAGATCACGAGATATTTTCTGACGTAGACAACATGAAGCTTTTGCTCCCGTTTCTGTTGCTTGGAGAAGGAAAACATGGAGCTACTATTGGGGGTTAGTTTGGTTAATGAAGTCCATCTTGTGATAGTTGATTTTAGCTTTGTTAATATTGCACAATTCACCATTTCGAGGAAGGTGTTTGATGAAATGCTTCAACGAAAAGTGAAGAGAAAAGGTGTAAATTGTGAAAGGAGTAATCACAAGATGGGATGGAAATGTTAGGTTATAAAGGAGAAATAGTTTAAGGAAGTGATGATGATGATGTAATGTGAAGTATTAAACATGTGTAAAGGCCCACTGTTTATAACACAACTAAGAATATAAAATTGTATGGGGAATAGAAAAACCATTTCTTGCTCAGCTTGCTTCTCTTCGATTCCACCCTGATCTCATATGCTTATGAAGGCCTTTGAAGTAGGTTTGGCGCTAGAATTGTATCTGATCTTGGTTGTTGAGCTTGTCTTGTTGTGGATTTGTCATGAAAATGGTAAGAAAATGACATGTACCATAGTTTAGACTTTGTCATGTATGGCCATTTCAAGCTCTCCCTTTTAGCTTGTGCAGGTTGGTCTGAAGCATCAGAAAGCATAGGGATTAGTTGTAGCAGCATAATACTTATCCAGCAAGTTTTGACTAAAAATGACCTTTGCACAACATGCAAAAACTTCAGCTCAGGTTGGTTAGTTCAAGCATGTTTTTGTCTCATATGTAGGGTCAACATTGCACAAATCTGGTATCTTTGCAAAGCTGGTACATAAAGGAGCAACTCTCATGTTCGTGATAGGCTGAATAGAGGCTTGGAAAGATGAGAAAATGATCCCAAAATCGTGTGACACAAGCTGATCCATACTTAGAAAAATCTGTCTTGAACTTGCCCTTGTTCATCAATGTAAATCCTCAACTTTGGCCTTCAATATCTTCCATCTCAAGAAAGCTTTTGATCACAAATTATCCACCATGATGAAGTAGGGAATATGATATTTAAATGCAGCTCTCAAGTATTGCAATTAGACTCTTGGATTGCTCACAAATTGACCACAAAATCATGCATTTGAACATGTCAAACATTTAGAAAAAATTCTAAGTATTTTGAATCTTGCCATAACTTGAAACTCCAACTTTAGCCACCAATATCTTCCACTTCAAGAAAGCTTTTGGACACCAATTTTCATCAAATTGTAGTATCAAATGCCCTCTTTTAAATCATCCCTCAAGTGTTTTCATTGGATGCTTGAGGAAGAAGTCACAACCTTGGAAAGTTGGTCATTTGATCATGGAATTTTGTACTTAGGGAAATTTCAAAAACCCTAATTTTATTAGTTCTTATATTTTCTTGATTTTTTTGATTTAACTTGATAAAACTCAATCATTTTCCATATTTTTATGATCCTTGACTTGAGAAGTCCATGATTGACCAAAAATTCCAAAAGTCAAACTTTGACTTTGATCATTAGTTGACTTTTCATCAGTTGAAACAAAACCTTTCAATTGTCAACAAATTAAACTTTTTGAGCTAAATTAAACAAATGAATGGAGTACAATGATGCACTTGACGCCTTTGAATCATGTTCCAAGCCATGAGATCATGTATTGATCAAAAAGTCAACCCTAGGCTGATTTTGACCAAAACCCTAATTTGAAGCACTTGATGAATTGGAACTTGGTGCAATTGAATTGATGCACACTCAAACTTGACTATTGATGAAGGGAAACTATTAATCACCATGAAGGGGGTAGGGACTTTAGATGCTGCAAATCACACAAAATCTTGACTTATCAACCACTTGAACTCCTTGATGCCAAAACCCTAACTTGTAATCAAAGTAAAGTAAGACACATTTTTGTATTTTTATTGGGGATAGCAAAACATAAAAGACATACGCAAAAGGTGGTTGATGCTATGCAAATGATGCAAATGAAGGTGAGATCTTAGGGTTAAAAATTAGGGTATGACAATGGTGAAGAAAGAGTTTGTGCAAGCAAGGCGGCTAGGCCCATCTGTCAGTCATCTAACATTATTTAATCCAAAATAAAGGAGGCTCACTGGGAGCATGGGCGGTGCACGTAGCAATGGCCCTGAATCTACACCTATAAATAAACGCTTCCAATTCAGTTATAAGAGAGTTTCGGTGGAGTGTGGTAGTGCAAAATTGGAATATGTTCACCTTGGTCTACAACAGGAGAATAAGAGATCGAGCCTGAAGGCAGAAGCATTGCTCAAGTGACATGGCATATCAATTCTTGTATATATAGACAAATAATACTTAATACTATAAATTTATACACACAAATGTAAGATTTTGACAATTAACACTTATTTTTAATAAGTGTGCAATTATGATTTGAGAAATGAAAAAACATCAAATAGATAAACTCATAACACATTCAGTAAGAAAACCTCATCCCACGTAATTCAAGTTTAACTCAAGCAATATTCAATACAATAATAAATAAACTACTTCAATAGACTTAAACAATTTCAATATACCAATTTACTTTCTTTTTGTTATCACATGAAAATCCAAACAATCGAATTCAGTTACTTACTGTTATTGCTATATAACAAAGTATAGTCATCCATCAACATGCACAACAATGGTAAAATTCAACAAGTTCATCCATAGATCCTACTTGTATCTTAGTTTCAACGCTTTCAAGCATCCACGACAAATGTTCAAACAAAAAAACCTCACAAGAAACAACCACGACACTATCATTACATTCACCATTGCAACAAAACTTGTCAACTATATTCTAGAAAATAGGGTGTTGAACAACTTCGGAGTTCATGAGATATCGCCGCCGAGACTTTTTGACATAGACAACATGAATATCTTGTTCTTATTCTTGTTCATGTTGTTTGGAGGAGGAAAACACTAAGCTACTGTTGACACTTTGTTTGGTTAATGAATGCCATGTTGAAATCTTTTATAATTTTGAATATTACTTAATTATTATATTTTAATAATTATTATGTGGACATATATGTTTTAATTATATTAGCTATTTATCAAATTAAGAGCCTTAATTCTCATAAAAAAAATTAAGAGCCTTAATTAAATATGTGGTCAAATAAATTTAAAAGACTATTTAGATTTATATTTAGTAATTAATTAATTAATTGGATATGAGCTGAAATATGAGTGAATATCAGATGACCCATTTCAGAATAATGGGAACCCTAATTGGCCATCACCTTATATATAGGCTACGGTCCCCAATATATCGTACACAAGCAATTTATCTCTTCTTCTCATCTGAAGAGTATTCAAGATATAAGGAGTATCGTTGAGGAAGAACCATACAAGCCACCAGGTATTCGTTGTTTGTCTTATACCTTTCAAGATTACCGCCAACAAAGCTTTCTCAATAGATTCAAGTATTCCTACAGTCTCTTTTCTCATATACTTACATGTCGTAAATCCTGTAATTATATCATGTCTGTATCATCTATTTTATTTTGCAATAAAGTATATGACATAATATGTAAAACATGTATGTTATTGATAAAATTCCAATATGCCATCTTTTAATAAATAAATTAAGCTTTGTTAGTTTTGCAAACCTGATCATTTTGGTAAAGGTATTTGATGAAATGTTTCAATGAAGACAAGAGATGTAAATTGCGAAGGAAGTGATCACAAGATGATATGAAAATGATAATTTATAAAGGAGATATTATTTAAGGAAGTGATGATAATGATGATTTTAAGTGAAGGGCTAAACATGTGTTAGACACATTTTTATGGGGTTTAAGAAAGTGATGATAATGATGATGTAAAGTGAAGGACTAAACATGTGTTAGGCACACATTTTAGGGGAATGAAAAAACCGTTTGCTATTTTATTGACATCTTGTGATAGATTTTTTTAAAATTAAAAGGTTTTTCTTTTTGTGTTTTTACATCTTTGTCCTTTTTTTTTTCTTTTTTTTTATTGATTTTAAAAATTGTCTACATTCATCTAGTGAACAAATTGAGACCATTTATTTTTTTATCAAAATAATAAAATTTTAAATTTCTCCAAAAAATTGGTATTAAAATATGAGTAAAATATGTTATTAATCTCTTTAAATATATCAAAATTTGAATTTCAGTAACCCTCAATAAAAAATAAAACTCTGGTTCTATAAATATTTTGTTGATAGTTTTAATAAATATTGTTTTATGAAAGTTGATATTGCATGTTTTTAATGATTTTTTAATAGCATATTATTTGATAAAATTTTAAAATATAATTAGTTTAATAATTTAATATATATTATTTATTAGTAAATCCATAACTAAAAAAAGACTAAATATTAAGTTTTTATAAATAATATTTTAATGTTTTAAACATGATGTGCATGACATCATATATTACTTATCTAGAGATTTATAGAGATTAACATATAATGTATACAATTTAATTTTAAGAGGTGGTTATATGGAATGTCAACTTTTTTCAAGCGCAATATATCAACTATCTTCAAAAGCAAAAGAAGGGATACACTACTATACCCTTTAATGAAGAATTTGAAGAGGAGAGTGATGAATAAAAGGTTAACAATTTAATTGCTTTCACTGCTTGTTTAGGTTACAAGATAAATGATTAAAATGATGGTGAATCTAATAATAAAGAACTCTCAGATAAAGATTTTGCTGAAGCATATAGATTGATATATGTGAAAAAGAAATAAAAATGCATGTCTATCATGAAATTTAAGATAATGTAAAAAAATGAAATTGCTCTCTATCAATATAAGTTTGAGTATTTGAAGTGCGATTTTAATCAATTTTAAAACAAAAATTCATATAATTCATCAAATTATTGTGCCTTTTATAAATTTTTAGTAAATTATAGCATTTATATGTTGCAGAGAATTATGAAAAGTTTAAAGTTTTTTTCAGTTTGTAAATTGGATGGAGATTTTATAACTTGTGTAATAGTTATATTTAATTTTATTCGAAACTATTTCTCGTTTATGCTATATCATAAATAAACTACATCTTAAATCCTCCTTTTTTTTTTTAATAAAATAAAAGACTGTAATTTAATAAAGAGAGTAGTGATATTGTATGATTAAATTTGTTTCTCAATATATTAAACATATCTTTAGTTTTTTAATTATATAAAACTTAATACTCTCACGAACAATTTTATAATAATAAAAAGATAAATTCTTATTTTATAGTTTTGATGGAGTATTAATATCATTAAATAAAGTTTATTTAAAATTACAATTTATCACAAAATATAACTATAAAACAATGACATCACGTATAATAATTAAATATAGATATCTGACCAACGATATTCTAGAAACATAGTATTCACCAAATAATAAATATATTTCCAATAAACCACAATATAAGCAAATTTAACTATTTTGATTTTATTTTATAATAATATTTTAAAATATTTTTAACGAACAAATTCAAGACATCAAATAGATAACTCATAACACATTAAATAAATAAAACCTCACCCCACATAATTCAAGTTTAATTCAATCAATATTTACTGCAACAATATATATTAAACCACTTCAATACACTAAAATAATCAATTCACTTCCTTTTTTACATCACCATCAAAATACAAAACAATTGAAGTGAGTTACTTAGTGCTATTGTTATCTAGCAAATAAAGTATAATCATCCATCAACAAGCATCACAATGGTAGAATTCAACAAGTTCATCCATGGACCTAAATTGTGGATCAGTTTCAGCACTCTCAAGCATCCACAACAAATGTTCAAACAAAACAACCTCACAAGAAACAACCACAACCACAACACCATCATCACATCCACCGTTGCAATAAGACCTATCAACTAGCTCTTGAAAAATAGGGTGCTGAAAAACTTTGGAGATCACGAGATATTTTCTGACGTAGACAACATGAAGCTTTTGCTCCCGTTTCTGTTGCTTGGAGAAGGAAAACATGGAGCTACTATTGGGGGTTAGTTTGGTTAATGAAGTCCATCTTGTGATAGTTGATTTTAGCTTTGTTAATATTGCACAATTCACCATTTCGAGGAAGGTGTTTGATGAAATGCTTCAACGAAAAGTGAAGAGAAAAGGTGTAAATTGTGAAAGGAGTAATCACAAGATGGGATGGAAATGTTAGGTTATAAAGGAGAAATAGTTTAAGGAAGTGATGATGATGATGTAATGTGAAGTATTAAACATGTGTAAAGGCCCACTGTTTACAACACAACTAAGAATATAAAATTGTATGGGGAATAGAAAAACCATTTCTTGCTCAGCTTGCTTCTCTTCGATTCCACCCTGATCTCATATGCTTATGAAGGCCTTTGAAGTAGGTTTGGCGCTAGAATTGTATCTGATCTTGGTTGTTGAGCTTGTCTTGCTGTGGATTTGTCATGAAAATGGTAAGAAAATGACATGTACCATAGTTTGGACTTTGTCATGTATGGCCATTTCAAGCTCTCCCTTTTAGCTTGTGCAGGTTGGTCTGAAGCATCAGAAAGCATAGGGATTAGTTGTAGCAGCATAATACTTATCCAGCAAGTTTTGACTAAAAATAACCTTTGCACAACATGCAAAAACTTCAGCTCAGGTTGGTTAGTTCAAGCATGTTTTTGTCTCATATGTAGGGTCAACATTGCACAAATCTGGTATCTTTGCAAAGCTGGTACATAAAGGAGCAACTCTCATGTTCGTGATAGGCTGAATAGAGGCTTGGAAAGATGAGAAAATGATCCCAAAATCGTGTGACACAAGCTGATCCATACTTAGAAAAATCTGTCTTGAACTTGCCCTTGTTCATCAATGTAAATCCTCAACTTTGGCCTTCAATATCTTCCATCTCAAGAAAGCTTTTGATCACAAATTATCCACCATGATGAAGTAGGGAATATGATATTTAAATGCAGCTCTCAAGTATTGCAATTAGACTCTTGGATTGCTCACAAATTGACCACAAAATCATGCATTTGAACATGTCAAACATTTAGAAAAAATTCTAAGTATTTTGAATCTTGCCATAACTTGAAACTCCAACTTTAGCCACCAATATCTTCCACTTCAAGAAAGCTTTTGGACACCAATTTTCATCAAATTGTAGTATCAAATGCCCTCTTTTAAATCATCCCTCAAGTGTTTTCATTGGATGCTTGAGGAAGAAGTCACAACCTTGGAAAGTTGGTCATTTGATCATGGAATTTTGTACTTAGGGAAATTTCAAAAACCCTAATTTTATTAGTTCTTATATTTTCTTGATTTTTTTGATTTAACTTGATAAAACTCAATCATTTTCCATATTTTTATGATCCTTGACTTGAGAAGTCCATGATTGACCAAAAATTCCAAAAGTCAAACTTTGACTTTGATCATTAGTTGACTTTTCATCAGTTGAAACAAAACCTTTCAATTGTCAACAAATTAAACTTTTTGAGCTAAATTAAACAAATGAATGGAGTACAATGATGCACTTGACGCCTTTGAATCATGTTCCAAGCCATGAGATCATGTATTGATCAAAAAGTCAACCCTAGGCTGATTTTGACCAAAACCCTAATTTGAAGCACTTGATGAATTGGAACTTGGTGCAATTGAATTGATGCACACTCAAACTTGACTATTGATGAAGGGAAACTATTAATCACCATGAAGGGGGTAGGGACTTTAGATGCTGCAAATCACACAAAATCTTGACTTATCAACCACTTGAACTCCTTGATGCCAAAACCCTAACTTGTAATCAAAGTAAAGTAAGACACATTTTTGTATTTTTATTGGGGATAGCAAAACATAAAAGACATACGCAAAAGGTGGTTGATGCTATGCAAATGAAGGTGAGATCTTAGGGTTAAAAATTAGGGTATGACAATGGTGAAGAAAGAGTTTGTGCAAGCAAGGCGGCTAGGCCCATCTGTCAGTCATCTAACATTATTTAATCCAAAATAAAGGAGGCTCACTGGGAGCATGGGCGGTGCACGTAGCAATGGCCCTGAATCTACACCTATAAATAAACGCTTCCAATTCAGTTATAAGAGAGTTTCGGTGGAGTGTGGTAGTGCAAAATTGGAATATGTTCACCTTGGTCTACAACAGGAGAATAAGAGATCGAGCCTGAAGGCAGAAGCATTGCTCAAGTGACATGGCATATCAATTCTTGTATATATAGACAAATAATACTTAATACTATAAATTTATACACACAAATGTAAGATTTTGACAATTAACACTTATTTTTAATAAGTGTGCAATTATGATTTGAGAAATGAAAAAACATCAAATAGATAAACTCATAACACATTCAGTAAGAAAACCTCATCCCACGTAATTCAAGTTTAACTCAAGCAATATTCAATACAATAATAAATAAACTACTTCAATAGACTTAAACAATTTCAATATACCAATTTACTTTCTTTTTGTTATCACATGAAAATCCAAACAATCGAATTCAGTTACTTACTGTTATTGCTATATAACAAAGTATAGTCATCCATCAACATGCACAACAATGGTAAAATTCAACAAGTTCATCCATAGATCCTACTTGTATCTTAGTTTCAACGCTTTCAAGCATCCACGACAAATGTTCAAACAAAAAAACCTCACAAGAAACAACCACGACACTATCATTACATTCACCATTGCAACAAAACTTGTCAACTATATTCTAGAAAATAGGGTGTTGAACAACTTCGGAGTTCATGAGATATCGCCGCCGAGACTTTTTGACATAGACAACATGAATATCTTGTTCTTATTCTTGTTCATGTTGTTTGGAGGAGGAAAACACTAAGCTACTGTTGACACTTTGTTTGGTTAATGAATGCCATGTTGAAATCTTTTATAATTTTGAATATTACTTAATTATTATATTTTAATAATTATTATGTGGACATATATGTTTTAATTATATTAGCTATTTATCAAATTAAGAGCCTTAATTCTCATAAAAAAAATTAAGAGCCTTAATTAAATATGTGGTCAAATAAATTTAAAAGACTATTTAGATTTATATTTAGTAATTAATTAATTAATTGGATATGAGCTGAAATATGAGTGAATATCAGATGACCCATTTCAGAATAATGGGAACCCTAATTGGCCATCACCTTATATATAGGCTACGGTCCCCAATATATCGTACACAAGCAATTTATCTCTTCTTCTCATCTGAAGAGTATTCAAGATATAAGGAGTATCGTTGAGGAAGAACCATACAAGCCACCAGGTATTCGTTGTTTGTCTTATACCTTTCAAGATTACCGCCAACAAAGCTTTCTCAATAGATTCAAGTATTCCTACAGTCTCTTTTCTCATATACTTACATGTCGTAAATCCTGTAATTATATCATGTCTGTATCATCTATTTTATTTTGCAATAAAGTATATGACATAATATGTAAAACATGTATGTTATTGATAAAATTCCAATATGCCATCTTTTAATAAATAAATTAAGCTTTGTTAGTTTTGCAAACCTGATCATTTTGGTAAAGGTATTTGATGAAATGTTTCAATGAAGACAAGAGATGTAAATTGCGAAGGAAGTGATCACAAGATGATATGAAAATGATAATTTATAAAGGAGATATTATTTAAGGAAGTGATGATAATGATGATTTTAAGTGAAGGGCTAAACATGTGTTAGACACATTTTTATGGGGTTTAAGAAAGTGATGATAATGATGATGTAAAGTGAAGGACTAAACATGTGTTAGGCACACATTTTAGGGGAATGAAAAAACCGTTTGCTATTTTATTGACATCTTGTGATAGATTTTTTTAAAATTAAAAGGTTTTTCTTTTTGTGTTTTTACATCTTTGTCCTTTTTTTTTTCTTTTTTTTTATTGATTTTAAAAATTGTCTACATTCATCTAGTGAACAAATTGAGACCATTTATTTTTTTATCAAAATAATAAAATTTTAAATTTCTCCAAAAAATTGGTATTAAAATATGAGTAAAATATGTTATTAATCTCTTTAAATATATCAAAATTTGAATTTCAGTAACCCTCAATAAAAAATAAAACTCTGGTTCTATAAATATTTTGTTGATAGTTTTAATAAATATTGTTTTATGAAAGTTGATATTGCATGTTTTTAATGATTTTTTAATAGCATATTATTTGATAAAATTTTAAAATATAATTAGTTTAATAATTTAATATATATTATTTATTAGTAAATCCATAACTAAAAAAAGACTAAATATTAAGTTTTTATAAATAATATTTTAATGTTTTAAACATGATGTGCATGACATCATATATTACTTATCTAGAGATTTATAGAGATTAACATATAATGTATACAATTTAATTTTAAGAGGTGGTTATATGGAATGTCAACTTTTTTCAAGCGCAATATATCAACTATCTTCAAAAGCAAAAGAAGGGATACACTACTATACCCTTTAATGAAGAATTTGAAGAGGAGAGTGATGAATAAAAGGTTAACAATTTAATTGCTTTCACTGCTTGTTTAGGTTACAAGATAAATGATTAAAATGATGGTGAATCTAATAATAAAGAACTCTCAGATAAAGATTTTGCTGAAGCATATAGATTGATATATGTGAAAAAGAAATAAAAATGCATGTCTATCATGAAATTTAAGATAATGTAAAAAAATGAAATTGCTCTCTATCAATATAAGTTTGAGTATTTGAAGTGCGATTTTAATCAATTTTAAAACAAAAATTCATATAATTCATCAAATTATTGTGCCTTTTATAAATTTTTAGTAAATTATAGCATTTATATGTTGCAGAGAATTATGAAAAGTTTAAAGTTTTTTTCAGTTTGTAAATTGGATGGAGATTTTATAACTTGTGTAATAGTTATATTTAATTTTATTCGAAACTATTTCTCGTTTATGCTATATCATAAATAAACTACATCTTAAATCCTCCTTTTTTTTTTAATAAAATAAAAGACTGTAATTTAATAAAGAGAGTAGTGATATTGTATGATTAAATTTGTTTCTCAATATATTAAACATATCTTTAGTTTTTTAATTATATAAAACTTAATACTCTCACGAACAATTTTATAATAATAAAAAGATAAATTCTTATTTTATAGTTTTGATGGAGTATTAATATCATTAAATAAAGTTTATTTAAAATTACAATTTATCACAAAATATAACTATAAAACAATGACATCACGTATAATAATTAAATATAGATATCTGACCAACGATATTCTAGAAACATAGTATTCACCAAATAATAAATATATTTCCAATAAACCACAATATAAGCAAATTTAACTATTTTGATTTTATTTTATAATAATATTTTAAAATATTTTTAACGAACAAATTCAAGACATCAAATAGATAACTCATAACACATTAAATAAATAAAACCTCACCCCACATAATTCAAGTTTAATTCAATCAATATTTACTGCAACAATATATATTAAACCACTTCAATACACTAAAATAATCAATTCACTTCCTTTTTTACATCACCATCAAAATACAAAACAATTGAAGTGAGTTACTTAGTGCTATTGTTATCTAGCAAATAAAGTATAATCATCCATCAACAAGCATCACAATGGTAGAATTCAACAAGTTCATCCATGGACCCAAATTGTGGATCAGTTTCAGCACTCTCAAGCATCCACAACAAATGTTCAAACAAAACAACCTCACAAGAAACAACCACAACCACAACACCATCATCACATCCACCGTTGCAATAAGACCTATCAACTAGCTCTTGAAAAATAGGGTGCTGAAAAACTTTGGAGATCACGAGATATTTTCTGACGTAGACAACATGAAGCTTTTGCTCCCGTTTCTGTTGCTTGGAGAAGGAAAACATGGAGCTACTATTGGGGGTTAGTTTGGTTAATGAAGTCCATCTTGTGATAGTTGATTTTAGCTTTGTTAATATTGCACAATTCACCATTTCGAGGAAGGTGTTTGATGAAATGCTTCAACGAAAAGTGAAGAGAAAAGGTGTAAATTGTGAAAGGAGTAATCACAAGATGGGATGGAAATGTTAGGTTATAAAGGAGAAATAGTTTAAGGAAGTGATGATGATGATGTAATGTGAAGTATTAAACATGTGTAAAGGCCCACTGTTTACAACACAACTAAGAATATAAAATTGTATGGGGAATAGAAAAACCATTTCTTGCTCAGCTTGCTTCTCTTCGATTCCACCCTGATCTCATATGCTTATGAAGGCATTTGAAGTAGGTTTGGCGCTAGAATTGTATCTGATCTTGGTTGTTGAGCTTGTCTTGCTGTGGATTTGTCATGAAAATGGTAAGAAAATGACATGTACCATAGTTTGGACTTTGTCATGTATGGCCATTTCAAGCTCTCCCTTTTAGCTTGTGCAGGTTGGTCTGAAGCATCAGAAAGCATAGGGATTAGTTGTAGCAGCATAATACTTATCCAGCAAGTTTTGACTAAAAATGACCTTTGCACAACATGCAAAAACTTCAGCTCAGGTTGGTTAGTTCAAGCATGTTTTTGTCTCATATGTAGGGTCAACATTGCACAAATCTGGTATCTTTGCAAAGCTGGTACATAAAGGAGCAACTCTCATGTTCGTGATAGGCTGAATAGAGGCTTGGAAAGATGAGAAAATGATCCCAAAATCGTGTGACACAAGCTGATCCATACTTAGAAAAATCTGTCTTGAACTTGCCCTTGTTCATCAATGTAAATCCTCAACTTTGGCCTTCAATATCTTCCATCTCAAGAAAGCTTTTGATCACAAATTATCCACCATGATGAAGTAGGGAATATGATATTTAAATGCAGCTCTCAAGTATTGCAATTAGACTCTTGGATTGCTCACAAATTGACCACAAAATCATGCATTTGAACATGTCAAACATTTAGAAAAAATTCTAAGTATTTTGAATCTTGCCATAACTTGAAACTCCAACTTTAGCCACCAATATCTTCCACTTCAAGAAAGCTTTTGGACACCAATTTTCATCAAATTGTAGTATCAAATGCCCTCTTTTAAATCATCCCTCAAGTGTTTTCATTGGATGCTTGAGGAAGAAGTCGCAACCTTGGAAAGTTGGTCATTTGATCATGGAATTTTGTACTTAGGGAAATTTCAAAAACCCTAATTTTATTAGTTCTTATATTTTCTTGATTTTTTTGATTTAACTTGATAAAACTCAATCATTTTCCATATTTTTATGATCCTTGACTTGAGAAGTCCATGATTGACCAAAAATTCCAAAAGTCAAACTTTGACTTTGATCATTAGTTGACTTTTCATCAGTTTAAACAAAACCTTTCAATTGTCAACAAATTAAACTTTTTGAGCTAAATTAAACAAATGAATGGAGTACAATGATGCACTTGACGCCTTTGAATCATGTTCCAAGCCATGAGATCATGTATTGATCAAAAAGTCAACCCTAGGCTGATTTTGACCAAAACCCTAATTTGAAGCACTTGATGAATTGGAACTTGGTGCAATTGAATTGATGCACACTCAAACTTGACTATTGATGAAGGGAAACTATTAATCACCATGAAGGGGGTAGGGACTTTAGATGCTGCAAATCACACAAAATCTTGACTTATCAACCACTTGAACTCCTTGATGCCAAAACCCTAACTTGTAATCAAAGTAAAGTAAGACACATTTTTGTATTTTTATTGGGGATAGCAAAACATAAAAGACATACGCAAAAGGTGGTTGATGCTATGCAAATGATGCAAATGAAGGTGAGATCTTAGGGTTAAAAATTAGGGTATGACAATGGTGAAGAAAGAGTTTGTGCAAGCAAGGCGGCTAGGCCCATCTGTCAGTCATCTAACATTATTTAATCCAAAATAAAGGAGGCTCACTGGGAGCATGGGCGGTGCACGTAGCAATGGCCCTGAATCTACACCTATAAATAAACGCTTCCAATTCAGTTATAAGAGAGTTTCGGTGGAGTGTGGTAGTGCAAAATTGGAATATGTTCACCTTGGTCTACAACAGGAGAATAAGAGATCGAGCCTGAAGGCAGAAGCATTGCTCAAGTGACATGGCATATCAATTCTTGTATATATAGACAAATAATACTTAATACTATAAATTTATACACACAAATGTAAGATTTTGACAATTAACACTTATTTTTAATAAGTGTGCAATTATGATTTGAGAAATGAAAAAACATCAAATAGATAAACTCATAACACATTCAGTAAGAAAACCTCATCCCACGTAATTCAAGTTTAACTCAAGCAATATTCAATACAATAATAAATAAACTACTTCAATAGACTTAAACAATTTCAATATACCAATTTACTTTCTTTTTGTTATCACATGAAAATCCAAACAATCGAATTCAGTTACTTACTGTTATTGCTATATAACAAAGTATAGTCATCCATCAACATGCACAACAATGGTAAAATTCAACAAGTTCATCCATAGATCCTACTTGTATCTTAGTTTCAACGCTTTCAAGCATCCACGACAAATGTTCAAACAAAAAAACCTCACAAGAAACAACCACGACACTATCATTACATTCACCATTGCAACAAAACTTGTCAACTATATTCTAGAAAATAGGGTGTTGAACAACTTCGGAGTTCATGAGATATCGCCGCCGAGACTTTTTGACATAGACAACATGAATATCTTGTTCTTATTCTTGTTCATGTTGTTTGGAGGAGGAAAACACTAAGCTACTGTTGACACTTTGTTTGGTTAATGAATGCCATGTTGAAATCTTTTATAATTTTGAATATTACTTAATTATTATATTTTAATAATTATTATGTGGACATATATGTTTTAATTATATTAGCTATTTATCAAATTAAGAGCCTTAATTCTCATAAAAAAAATTAAGAGCCTTAATTAAATATGTGGTCAAATAAATTTAAAAGACTATTTAGATTTATATTTAGTAATTAATTAATTAATTGGATATGAGCTGAAATATGAGTGAATATCAGATGACCCATTTCAGAATAATGGGAACCCTAATTGGCCATCACCTTATATATAGGCTACGGTCCCCAATATATCGTACACAAGCAATTTATCTCTTCTTCTCATCTGAAGAGTATTCAAGATATAAGGAGTATCGTTGAGGAAGAACCATACAAGCCACCAGGTATTCGTTGTTTGTCTTATACCTTTCAAGATTACCGCCAACAAAGCTTTCTCAATAGATTCAAGTATTCCTACAGTCTCTTTTCTCATATACTTACATGTCGTAAATCCTGTAATTATATCATGTCTGTATCATCTATTTTATTTTGCAATAAAGTATATGACATAATATGTAAAACATGTATGTTATTGATAAAATTCCAATATGCCATCTTTTAATAAATAAATTAAGCTTTGTTAGTTTTGCAAACCTGATCATTTTGGTAAAGGTATTTGATGAAATGTTTCAATGAAGACAAGAGATGTAAATTGCGAAGGAAGTGATCACAAGATGATATGAAAATGATAATTTATAAAGGAGATATTATTTAAGGAAGTGATGATAATGATGATTTTAAGTGAAGGGCTAAACATGTGTTAGACACATTTTTATGGGGTTTAAGAAAGTGATGATAATGATGATGTAAAGTGAAGGACTAAACATGTGTTAGGCACACATTTTAGGGGAATGAAAAAACCGTTTGCTATTTTATTGACATCTTGTGATAGATTTTTTTAAAATTAAAAGGTTTTTCTTTTTGTGTTTTTACATCTTTGTCCTTTTTTTTTTCTTTTTTTTTATTGATTTTAAAAATTGTCTACATTCATCTAGTGAACAAATTGAGACCATTTATTTTTTTATCAAAATAATAAAATTTTAAATTTCTCCAAAAAATTGGTATTAAAATATGAGTAAAATATGTTATTAATCTCTTTAAATATATCAAAATTTGAATTTCAGTAACCCTCAATAAAAAATAAAACTCTGGTTCTATAAATATTTTGTTGATAGTTTTAATAAATATTGTTTTATGAAAGTTGATATTGCATGTTTTTAATGATTTTTTAATAGCATATTATTTGATAAAATTTTAAAATATAATTAGTTTAATAATTTAATATATATTATTTATTAGTAAATCCATAACTAAAAAAAGACTAAATATTAAGTTTTTATAAATAATATTTTAATGTTTTAAACATGATGTGCATGACATCATATATTACTTATCTAGAGATTTATAGAGATTAACATATAATGTATACAATTTAATTTTAAGAGGTGGTTATATGGAATGTCAACTTTTTTCAAGCGCAATATATCAACTATCTTCAAAAGCAAAAGAAGGGATACACTACTATACCCTTTAATGAAGAATTTGAAGAGGAGAGTGATGAATAAAAGGTTAACAATTTAATTGCTTTCACTGCTTGTTTAGGTTACAAGATAAATGATTAAAATGATGGTGAATCTAATAATAAAGAACTCTCAGATAAAGATTTTGCTGAAGCATATAGATTGATATATGTGAAAAAGAAATAAAAATGCATGTCTATCATGAAATTTAAGATAATGTAAAAAAATGAAATTGCTCTCTATCAATATAAGTTTGAGTATTTGAAGTGCGATTTTAATCAATTTTAAAACAAAAATTCATATAATTCATCAAATTATTGTGCCTTTTATAAATTTTTAGTAAATTATAGCATTTATATGTTGCAGAGAATTATGAAAAGTTTAAAGTTTTTTTCAGTTTGTAAATTGGATGGAGATTTTATAACTTGTGTAATAGTTATATTTAATTTTATTCGAAACTATTTCTCGTTTATGCTATATCATAAATAAACTACATCTTAAATCCTCCTTTTTTTTTTAATAAAATAAAAGACTGTAATTTAATAAAGAGAGTAGTGATATTGTATGATTAAATTTGTTTCTCAATATATTAAACATATCTTTAGTTTTTTAATTATATAAAACTTAATACTCTCACGAACAATTTTATAATAATAAAAAGATAAATTCTTATTTTATAGTTTTGATGGAGTATTAATATCATTAAATAAAGTTTATTTAAAATTACAATTTATCACAAAATATAACTATAAAACAATGACATCACGTATAATAATTAAATATAGATATCTGACCAACGATATTCTAGAAACATAGTATTCACCAAATAATAAATATATTTCCAATAAACCACAATATAAGCAAATTTAACTATTTTGATTTTATTTTATAATAATATTTTAAAATATTTTTAACGAACAAATTCAAGACATCAAATAGATAACTCATAACACATTAAATAAATAAAACCTCACCCCACATAATTCAAGTTTAATTCAATCAATATTTACTGCAACAATATATATTAAACCACTTCAATACACTAAAATAATCAATTCACTTCCTTTTTTACATCACCATCAAAATACAAAACAATTGAAGTGAGTTACTTAGTGCTATTGTTATCTAGCAAATAAAGTATAATCATCCATCAACAAGCATCACAATGGTAGAATTCAACAAGTTCATCCATGGACCCAAATTGTGGATCAGTTTCAGCACTCTCAAGCATCCACAACAAATGTTCAAACAAAACAACCTCACAAGAAACAACCACAACCACAACACCATCATCACATCCACCGTTGCAATAAGACCTATCAACTAGCTCTTGAAAAATAGGGTGCTGAAAAACTTTGGAGATCACGAGATATTTTCTGACGTAGACAACATGAAGCTTTTGCTCCCGTTTCTGTTGCTTGGAGAAGGAAAACATGGAGCTACTATTGGGGGTTAGTTTGGTTAATGAAGTCCATCTTGTGATAGTTGATTTTAGCTTTGTTAATATTGCACAATTCACCATTTCGAGGAAGGTGTTTGATGAAATGCTTCAACGAAAAGTGAAGAGAAAAGGTGTAAATTGTGAAAGGAGTAATCACAAGATGGGATGGAAATGTTAGGTTATAAAGGAGAAATATTTTAAGGAAGTGATGATGATGATGTAATGTGAAGTATTAAACATGTGTAAAGGCCCACTGTTTACAACACAACTAAGAATATAAAATTGTATGGGGAATAGAAAAACCATTTCTTGCTCAGCTTGCTTCTCTTCGATTCCACCCTGATCTCATATGCTTATGAAGGCCTTTGAAGTAGGTTTGGCGCTAGAATTGTATCTGATCTTGGTTGTTGAGCTTGTCTTGCTGTGGATTTGTCATGAAAATGGTAAGAAAATGACATGTACCATAGTTTGGACTTTGTCATGTATGGCCATTTCAAGCTCTCCCTTTTAGCTTGTGCAGGTTGGTCTGAAGCATCAGAAAGCATAGGGATTAGTTGTAGCAGCATAATACTTATCCAGCAAGTTTTGACTAAAAATGACCTTTGCACAACATGCAAAAACTTCAGCTCAGGTTGGTTAGTTCAAGCATGTTTTTGTCTCATATGTAGGGTCAACATTGCACAAATCTGGTATCTTTGCAAAGCTGGTACATAAAGGAGCAACTCTCATGTTCGTGATAGGCTGAATAGAGGCTTGGAAAGATGAGAAAATGATCCCAAAATCGTGTGACACAAGCTGATCCATACTTAGAAAAATCTGTCTTGAACTTGCCCTTGTTCATCAATGTAAATCCTCAACTTTGGCCTTCAATATCTTCCATCTCAAGAAAGCTTTTGATCACAAATTATCCACCATGATGAAGTAGGGAATATGATATTTAAATGCAGCTCTCAAGTATTGCAATTAGACTCTTGGATTGCTCACAAATTGACCACAAAATCATGCATTTGAACATGTCAAACATTTAGAAAAAATTCTAAGTATTTTGAATCTTGCCATAACTTGAAACTCCAACTTTAGCCACCAATATCTTCCACTTCAAGAAAGCTTTTGGACACCAATTTTCATCAAATTGTAGTATCAAATGCCCTCTTTTAAATCATCCCTCAAGTGTTTTCATTGGATGCTTGAGGAAGAAGTCACAACCTTGGAAAGTTGGTCATTTGATCATGGAATTTTGTACTTAGGGAAATTTCAAAAACCCTAATTTTATTAGTTCTTATATTTTCTTGATTTTTTTGATTTAACTTGATAAAACTCAATCATTTTCCATATTTTTATGATCCTTGACTTGAGAAGTCCATGATTGACCAAAAATTCCAAAAGTCAAACTTTGACTTTGATCATTAGTTGACTTTTCATCAGTTGAAACAAAACCTTTCAATTGTCAACAAATTAAACTTTTTGAGCTAAATTAAACAAATGAATGGAGTACAATGATGCACTTGACGCCTTTGAATCATGTTCCAAGCCATGAGATCATGTATTGATCAAAAAGTCAACCCTAGGCTGATTTTGACCAAAACCCTAATTTGAAGCACTTGATGAATTGGAACTTGGTGCAATTGAATTGATGCACACTCAAACTTGACTATTGATGAAGGGAAACTATTAATCACCATGAAGGGGGTAGGGACTTTAGATGCTGCAAATCACACAAAATCTTGACTTATCAACCACTTGAACTCCTTGATGCCAAAACCCTAACTTGTAATCAAAGTAAAGTAAGACACATTTTTGTATTTTTATTGGGGATAGCAAAACATAAAAGACATACGCAAAAGGTGGTTGATGCTATGCAAATGATGCAAATGAAGGTGAGATCTTAGGGTTAAAAATTAGGGTATGACAATGGTGAAGAAAGAGTTTGTGCAAGCAAGGCGGCTAGGCCCATCTGTCAGTCATCTAACATTATTTAATCCAAAATAAAGGAGGCTCACTGGGAGCATGGGCGGTGCACGTAGCAATGGCCCTGAATCTACACCTATAAATAAACGCTTCCAATTCAGTTATAAGAGAGTTTCGGTGGAGTGTGGTAGTGCAAAATTGGAATATGTTCACCTTGGTCTACAACAGGAGAATAAGAGATCGAGCCTGAAGGCAGAAGCATTGCTCAAGTGACATGGCATATCAATTCTTGTATATATAGACAAATAATACTTAATACTATAAATTTATACACACAAATGTAAGATTTTGACAATTAACACTTATTTTTAATAAGTGTGCAATTATGATTTGAGAAATGAAAAAACATCAAATAGATAAACTCATAACACATTCAGTAAGAAAACCTCATCCCACGTAATTCAAGTTTAACTCAAGCAATATTCAATACAATAATAAATAAACTACTTCAATAGACTTAAACAATTTCAATATACCAATTTACTTTCTTTTTGTTATCACATGAAAATCCAAACAATCGAATTCAGTTACTTACTGTTATTGCTATATAACAAAGTATAGTCATCCATCAACATGCACAACAATGGTAAAATTCAACAAGTTCATCCATAGATCCTACTTGTATCTTAGTTTCAACGCTTTCAAGCATCCACGACAAATGTTCAAACAAAAAAACCTCACAAGAAACAACCACGACACTATCATTACATTCACCATTGCAACAAAACTTGTCAACTATATTCTAGAAAATAGGGTGTTGAACAACTTCGGAGTTCATGAGATATCGCCGCCGAGACTTTTTGACATAGACAACATGAATATCTTGTTCTTATTCTTGTTCATGTTGTTTGGAGGAGGAAAACACTAAGCTACTGTTGACACTTTGTTTGGTTAATGAATGCCATGTTGAAATCTTTTATAATTTTGAATATTACTTAATTATTATATTTTAATAATTATTATGTGGACATATATGTTTTAATTATATTAGCTATTTATCAAATTAAGAGCCTTAATTCTCATAAAAAAAATTAAGAGCCTTAATTAAATATGTGGTCAAATAAATTTAAAAGACTATTTAGATTTATATTTAGTAATTAATTAATTAATTGGATATGAGCTGAAATATGAGTGAATATCAGATGACCCATTTCAGAATAATGGGAACCCTAATTGGCCATCACCTTATATATAGGCTACGGTCCCCAATATATCGTACACAAGCAATTTATCTCTTCTTCTCATCTGAAGAGTATTCAAGATATAAGGAGTATCGTTGAGGAAGAACCATACAAGCCACCAGGTATTCGTTGTTTGTCTTATACCTTTCAAGATTACCGCCAACAAAGCTTTCTCAATAGATTCAAGTATTCCTACAGTCTCTTTTCTCATATACTTACATGTCGTAAATCCTGTAATTATATCATGTCTGTATCATCTATTTTATTTTGCAATAAAGTATATGACATAATATGTAAAACATGTATGTTATTGATAAAATTCCAATATGCCATCTTTTAATAAATAAATTAAGCTTTGTTAGTTTTGCAAACCTGATCATTTTGGTAAAGGTATTTGATGAAATGTTTCAATGAAGACAAGAGATGTAAATTGCGAAGGAAGTGATCACAAGATGATATGAAAATGATAATTTATAAAGGAGATATTATTTAAGGAAGTGATGATAATGATGATTTTAAGTGAAGGGCTAAACATGTGTTAGACACATTTTTATGGGGTTTAAGAAAGTGATGATAATGATGATGTAAAGTGAAGGACTAAACATGTGTTAGGCACACATTTTAGGGGAATGAAAAAACCGTTTGCTATTTTATTGACATCTTGTGATAGATTTTTTTAAAATTAAAAGGTTTTTCTTTTTGTGTTTTTACATCTTTGTCCTTTTTTTTTTTCTTTTTTTTTATTGATTTTAAAAATTGTCTACATTCATCTAGTGAACAAATTGAGACCATTTATTTTTTTATCAAAATAATAAAATTTTAAATTTCTCCAAAAAATTGGTATTAAAATATGAGTAAAATATGTTATTAATCTCTTTAAATATATCAAAATTTGAATTTCAGTAACCCTCAATAAAAAATAAAACTCTGGTTCTATAAATATTTTGTTGATAGTTTTAATAAATATTGTTTTATGAAAGTTGATATTGCATGTTTTTAATGATTTTTTAATAGCATATTATTTGATAAAATTTTAAAATATAATTAGTTTAATAATTTAATATATATTATTTATTAGTAAATCCATAACTAAAAAAAGACTAAATATTAAGTTTTTATAAATAATATTTTAATGTTTTAAACATGATGTGCATGACATCATATATTACTTATCTAGAGATTTATAGAGATTAACATATAATGTATACAATTTAATTTTAAGAGGTGGTTATATGGAATGTCAACTTTTTTCAAGCGCAATATATCAACTATCTTCAAAAGCAAAAGAAGGGATACACTACTATACCCTTTAATGAAGAATTTGAAGAGGAGAGTGATGAATAAAAGGTTAACAATTTAATTGCTTTCACTGCTTGTTTAGGTTACAAGATAAATGATTAAAATGATGGTGAATCTAATAATAAAGAACTCTCAGATAAAGATTTTGCTGAAGCATATAGATTGATATATGTGAAAAAGAAATAAAAATGCATGTCTATCATGAAATTTAAGATAATGTAAAAAAATGAAATTGCTCTCTATCAATATAAGTTTGAGTATTTGAAGTGCGATTTTAATCAATTTTAAAACAAAAATTCATATAATTCATCAAATTATTGTGCCTTTTATAAATTTTTAGTAAATTATAGCATTTATATGTTGCAGAGAATTATGAAAAGTTTAAAGTTTTTTTCAGTTTGTAAATTGGATGGAGATTTTATAACTTGTGTAATAGTTATATTTAATTTTATTCGAAACTATTTCTCGTTTATGCTATATCATAAATAAACTACATCTTAAATCCTCCTTTTTTTTTTAATAAAATAAAAGACTGTAATTTAATAAAGAGAGTAGTGATATTGTATGATTAAATTTGTTTCTCAATATATTAAACATATCTTTAGTTTTTTAATTATATAAAACTTAATACTCTCACGAACAATTTTATAATAATAAAAAGATAAATTCTTATTTTATAGTTTTGATGGAGTATTAATATCATTAAATAAAGTTTATTTAAAATTACAATTTATCACAAAATATAACTATAAAACAATGACATCACGTATAATAATTAAATATAGATATCTGACCAACGATATTCTAGAAACATAGTATTCACCAAATAATAAATATATTTCCAATAAACCACAATATAAGCAAATTTAACTATTTTGATTTTATTTTATAATAATATTTTAAAATATTTTTAACGAACAAATTCAAGACATCAAATAGATAACTCATAACACATTAAATAAATAAAACCTCACCCCACATAATTCAAGTTTAATTCAATCAATATTTACTGCAACAATATATATTAAACCACTTCAATACACTAAAATAATCAATTCACTTCCTTTTTTACATCACCATCAAAATACAAAACAATTGAAGTGAGTTACTTAGTGCTATTGTTATCTAGCAAATAAAGTATAATCATCCATCAACAAGCATCACAATGGTAGAATTCAACAAGTTCATCCATGGACCCAAATTGTGGATCAGTTTCAGCACTCTCAAGCATCCACAACAAATGTTCAAACAAAACAACCTCACAAGAAACAACCACAACCACAACACCATCATCACATCCACCGTTGCAATAAGACCTATCAACTAGCTCTTGAAAAATAGGGTGCTGAAAAACTTTGGAGATCACGAGATATTTTCTGACGTAGACAACATGAAGCTTTTGCTCCCGTTTCTGTTGCTTGGAGAAGGAAAACATGGAGCTACTATTGGGGGTTAGTTTGGTTAATGAAGTCCATCTTGTGATAGTTGATTTTAGCTTTGTTAATATTGCACAATTCACCATTTCGAGGAAGGTGTTTGATGAAATGCTTCAACGAAAAGTGAAGAGAAAAGGTGTAAATTGTGAAAGGAGTAATCACAAGATGGGATGGAAATGTTAGGTTATAAAGGAGAAATAGTTTAAGGAAGTGATGATGATGATGTAATGTGAAGTATTAAACATGTGTAAAGGCCCACTGTTTACAACACAACTAAGAATATAAAATTGTATGGGGAATAGAAAAACCATTTCTTGCTCAGCTTGCTTCTCTTCGATTCCACCCTGATCTCATATGCTTATGAAGGCCTTTGAAGTAGGTTTGGCGCTAGAATTGTATCTGATCTTGGTTGTTGAGCTTGTCTTGCTGTGGATTTGTCATGAAAATGGTAAGAAAATGACATGTACCATAGTTTGGACTTTGTCATGTATGGCCATTTCAAGCTCTCCCTTTTAGCTTGTGCAGGTTGGTCTGAAGCATCAGAAAGCATAGGGATTAGTTGTAGCAGCATAATACTTATCCAGCAAGTTTTGACTAAAAATGACCTTTGCACAACATGCAAAAACTTCAGCTCAGGTTGGTTAGTTCAAGCATGTTTTTGTCTCATATGTAGGGTCAACATTGCACAAATCTGGTATCTTTGCAAAGCTGGTACATAAAGGAGCAACTCTCATGTTCGTGATAGGCTGAATAGAGGCTTGGAAAGATGAGAAAATGATCCCAAAATCGTGTGACACAAGCTGATCCATACTTAGAAAAATCTGTCTTGAACTTGCCCTTGTTCATCAATGTAAATCCTCAACTTTGGCCTTCAATATCTTCCATCTCAAGAAAGCTTTTGATCACAAATTATCCACCATGATGAAGTAGGGAATATGATATTTAAATGCAGCTCTCAAGTATTGCAATTAGACTCTTGGATTGCTCACAAATTGACCACAAAATCATGCATTTGAACATGTCAAACATTTAGAAAAAATTCTAAGTATTTTGAATCTTGCCATAACTTGAAACTCCAACTTTAGCCACCAATATCTTCCACTTCAAGAAAGCTTTTGGACACCAATTTTCATCAAATTGTAGTATCAAATGCCCTCTTTTAAATCATCCCTCAAGTGTTTTCATTGGATGCTTGAGGAAGAAGTCACAACCTTGGAAAGTTGGTCATTTGATCATGGAATTTTGTACTTAGGGAAATTTCAAAAACCCTAATTTTATTAGTTCTTATATTTTCTTGATTTTTTTGATTTAACTTGATAAAACTCAATCATTTTCCATATTTTTATGATCCTTGACTTGAGAAGTCCATGATTGACCAAAAATTCCAAAAGTCAAACTTTGACTTTGATCATTAGTTGACTTTTCATCAGTTGAAACAAAACCTTTCAATTGTCAACAAATTAAACTTTTTGAGCTAAATTAAACAAATGAATGGAGTACAATGATGCACTTGACGCCTTTGAATCATGTTCCAAGCCATGAGATCATGTATTGATCAAAAAGTCAACCCTAGGCTGATTTTGACCAAAACCCTAATTTGAAGCACTTGATGAATTGGAACTTGGTGCAATTGAATTGATGCACACTCAAACTTGACTATTGATGAAGGGAAACTATTAATCACCATGAAGGGGGTAGGGACTTTAGATGCTGCAAATCACACAAAATCTTGACTTATCAACCACTTGAACTCCTTGATGCCAAAACCCTAACTTGTAATCAAAGTAAAGTAAGACACATTTTTGTATTTTTATTGGGGATAGCAAAACATAAAAGACATACGCAAAAGGTGGTTGATGCTATGCAAATGATGCAAATGAAGGTGAGATCTTAGGGTTAAAAATTAGGGTATGACAATGGTGAAGAAAGAGTTTGTGCAAGCAAGGCGGCTAGGCCCATCTGTCAGTCATCTAACATTATTTAATCCAAAATAAAGGAGGCTCACTGGGAGCATGGGCGGTGCACGTAGCAATGGCCCTGAATCTACACCTATAAATAAACGCTTCCAATTCAGTTATAAGAGAGTTTCGGTGGAGTGTGGTAGTGCAAAATTGGAATATGTTCACCTTGGTCTACAACAGGAGAATAAGAGATCGAGCCTGAAGGCAGAAGCATTGCTCAAGTGACATGGCATATCAATTCTTGTATATATAGACAAATAATACTTAATACTATAAATTTATACACACAAATGTAAGATTTTGACAATTAACACTTATTTTTAATAAGTGTGCAATTATGATTTGAGAAATGAAAAAACATCAAATAGATAAACTCATAACACATTCAGTAAGAAAACCTCATCCCACGTAATTCAAGTTTAACTCAAGCAATATTCAATACAATAATAAATAAACTACTTCAATAGACTTAAACAATTTCAATATACCAATTTACTTTCTTTTTGTTATCACATGAAAATCCAAACAATCGAATTCAGTTACTTACTGTTATTGCTATATAACAAAGTATAGTCATCCATCAACATGCACAACAATGGTAAAATTCAACAAGTTCATCCATAGATCCTACTTGTATCTTAGTTTCAACGCTTTCAAGCATCCACGACAAATGTTCAAACAAAAAAACCTCACAAGAAACAACCACGACACTATCATTACATTCACCATTGCAACAAAACTTGTCAACTATATTCTAGAAAATAGGGTGTTGAACAACTTCGGAGTTCATGAGATATCGCCGCCGAGACTTTTTGACATAGACAACATGAATATCTTGTTCTTATTCTTGTTCATGTTGTTTGGAGGAGGAAAACACTAAGCTACTGTTGACACTTTGTTTGGTTAATGAATGCCATGTTGAAATCTTTTATAATTTTGAATATTACTTAATTATTATATTTTAATAATTATTATGTGGACATATATGTTTTAATTATATTAGCTATTTATCAAATTAAGAGCCTTAATTCTCATAAAAAAAATTAAGAGCCTTAATTAAATATGTGGTCAAATAAATTTAAAAGACTATTTAGATTTATATTTAGTAATTAATTAATTAATTGGATATGAGCTGAAATATGAGTGAATATCAGATGACCCATTTCAGAATAATGGGAACCCTAATTGGCCATCACCTTATATATAGGCTACGGTCCCCAATATATCGTACACAAGCAATTTATCTCTTCTTCTCATCTGAAGAGTATTCAAGATATAAGGAGTATCGTTGAGGAAGAACCATACAAGCCACCAGGTATTCGTTGTTTGTCTTATACCTTTCAAGATTACCGCCAACAAAGCTTTCTCAATAGATTCAAGTATTCCTACAGTCTCTTTTCTCATATACTTACATGTCGTAAATCCTGTAATTATATCATGTCTGTATCATCTATTTTATTTTGCAATAAAGTATATGACATAATATGTAAAACATGTATGTTATTGATAAAATTCCAATATGCCATCTTTTAATAAATAAATTAAGCTTTGTTAGTTTTGCAAACCTGATCATTTTGGTAAAGGTATTTGATGAAATGTTTCAATGAAGACAAGAGATGTAAATTGCGAAGGAAGTGATCACAAGATGATATGAAAATGATAATTTATAAAGGAGATATTATTTAAGGAAGTGATGATAATGATGATTTTAAGTGAAGGGCTAAACATGTGTTAGACACATTTTTATGGGGTTTAAGAAAGTGATGATAATGATGATGTAAAGTGAAGGACTAAACATGTGTTAGGCACACATTTTAGGGGAATGAAAAAACCGTTTGCTATTTTATTGACATCTTGTGATAGATTTTTTTAAAATTAAAAGGTTTTTCTTTTTGTGTTTTTACATCTTTGTCCTTTTTTTTTCTTTTTTTTTTATTGATTTTAAAAATTGTCTACATTCATCTAGTGAACAAATTGAGACCATTTATTTTTTTATCAAAATAATAAAATTTTAAATTTCTCCAAAAAATTGGTATTAAAATATGAGTAAAATATGTTATTAATCTCTTTAAATATATCAAAATTTGAATTTCAGTAACCCTCAATAAAAAATAAAACTCTGGTTCTATAAATATTTTGTTGATAGTTTTAATAAATATTGTTTTATGAAAGTTGATATTGCATGTTTTTAATGATTTTTTAATAGCATATTATTTGATAAAATTTTAAAATATAATTAGTTTAATAATTTAATATATATTATTTATTAGTAAATCCATAACTAAAAAAAGACTAAATATTAAGTTTTTATAAATAATATTTTAATGTTTTAAACATGATGTGCATGACATCATATATTACTTATCTAGAGATTTATAGAGATTAACATATAATGTATACAATTTAATTTTAAGAGGTGGTTATATGGAATGTCAACTTTTTTCAAGCGCAATATATCAACTATCTTCAAAAGCAAAAGAAGGGATACACTACTATACCCTTTAATGAAGAATTTGAAGAGGAGAGTGATGAATAAAAGGTTAACAATTTAATTGCTTTCACTGCTTGTTTAGGTTACAAGATAAATGATTAAAATGATGGTGAATCTAATAATAAAGAACTCTCAGATAAAGATTTTGCTGAAGCATATAGATTGATATATGTGAAAAAGAAATAAAAATGCATGTCTATCATGAAATTTAAGATAATGTAAAAAAATGAAATTGCTCTCTATCAATATAAGTTTGAGTATTTGAAGTGCGATTTTAATCAATTTTAAAACAAAAATTCATATAATTCATCAAATTATTCTGCCTTTTATAAATTTTTAGTAAATTATAGCATTTATATGTTGCAGAGAATTATGAAAAGTTTAAAGTTTTTTTCAGTTTGTAAATTGGATGGAGATTTTATAACTTGTGTAATAGTTATATTTAATTTTATTCGAAACTATTTCTCGTTTATGCTATATCATAAATAAACTACATCTTAAATCCTCCTTTTTTTTTTTTAATAAAATAAAAGACTGTAATTTAATAAAGAGAGTAGTGATATTGTATGATTAAATTTGTTTCTCAATATATTAAACATATTTTTAGTTTTTTAATTATATAAAACTTAATACTCTCACGAACAATTTTATAATAATAAAAAGATAAATTCTTATTTTATAGTTTTGATGGAGTATTAATATCATTAAATAAAGTTTATTTAAAATTACAATTTATCACAAAATATAACTATAAAACAATGACATCACGTATAATAATTAAACTATATAGATATCTGACCAACGATATTCTAGAAACATAGTATTCACCAAATAATAAATATATTTCCAATAAACCACAATATAAGCAAATTTAACTATTTTGATTTTATTTTATAATAATATTTTAAAATATTTTTAACGAACAAATTCAAGACATCAAATAGATAACTCATAACACATTAAATAAATAAAACCTCACCCCACATAATTCAAGTTTAATTCAATCAATATTTACTGCAACAATATATATTAAACCACTTCAATACACTAAAATAATCAATTCACTTCCTTTTTTACATCACCATCAAAATACAAAACAATTGAAGTGAGTTACTTAGTGCTATTGTTATCTAGCAAATAAAGCATAATCATCCATCAACAAGCATCACAATGGTAGAATTCAACAAGTTCATCCATGGACCCAAATTGTGGCTCAGTTTCAGCACTCTCAATCATCCACAACAAATGTTCAAACAAAACAACCTCACAAGAAACAACCACAACCACAACACCATCATCACATCCACCGTTGCAATAAGACCTATCAACTAGCTCTTGAAAAATAGGGTGCTGAAAAACTTTGGAGATCACGAGATATTTTCTGACGTAGACAACATGAAGCTTTTGCCCCCGTTTCTGTTGCTTGGAGAAGGAAAACATGGAGCTACTATTGGGGGTTAGTTTGGTTAATGAAGTCCATCTTGTTATAGTTGATTTTAGCTTTGTTAATATTGCACAATTCACCATTTCGAGAAAGGTGTTTGATGAAATGCTTCAACGAAAAGTGAAGAGAAAAGGTGTAAATTGTGAGAGGAGTAATCACAAGATGGGATGGAAAAGTTAGGTTATAAAGGAGACATAGTTTAAGGAAGTGATGATGATTATGTAATGTGAAGTATTAAACATGTGTAAAGGCCCACTGTTTACAACACAACTAAGAATATAAAATTGTATGGGGAATAGAAAAACCATTTTTTATTTTGTTGGCATCTTGTGAACGGTTTTTAAAAATGAGAAGTTTTTGGTTTTTATTTTTTACAGTTGTCTTTTTTTCAACTTTTTTAATGATTTTAGGGGTTGTCTATATTCATGCAATGAAAAAATTGAGACTATTTAACTTTTATCAAAATAATCAGATTTTGATTTATCCATTAAATTAGTTTTAAAAATACGAGTTAAATATGTTATTGGTCCTATAAATGTTTTGTTGCTAATTTTACTCATGTTTTTTTTTTTTTTTTTACAAAAGTTCATATTTCATGTTTCTAATGACTTTTCTTAATAACATATTTTTGAGAAAAATTTGAAATACCATTAATTTAATAACTTATTAATTTATTATTTATTCTTTATTAGTTTATCTATAACTTTAAGCTACATATTAAAGTGTTAAATTATTAAGCTAATGACATATTAAAGTCTTAAACATGATATGTTATTAAAAAAAGTCACTTTGATCACGCAATATATATATTTTTTTGGGTTAAAACATGATGACTAAAATTGGAAGAGAATTTTTAAAGGAATTAAAATTCAAAAGGAATTTTTAAAAGGATTAATATTAAAAGTCGTACATATATTTAAAAGGAGTAAAACCAAATATAATCTTAATAATATTTAAGAATGAATCCAAAATTTCAAGTAGTCTAAATATTACTCGAAGTGTTGGATGAGAATATGGACTATTCATCTGTCTAGAGTTTTAAAGTCTTAGTTGTTGAATATGGGATTGAATAGACCTCCCAATTAAAATCTTGGTTGAAATAGTTTGAAAAACCTTTATCGGAGTTTTAAAACAAAAATGATTTGCGCGGCGGAAACAATGTTTACGTATAAAAGAGATTATGCTTATATATTAGAATTTGCATATAAAACAATCAAGATTGAAACAAAAAATTAATCAATTGTACGAATCAAAATGTATTTTATATATATATATATATATATATATATATATATACATATATATTGTCATACCCCAATTTTTGACCACTAAGATTTTCCATTATTGTGCAAATCATCATCACAATATGGATGTACCTTCATGCCTCATCAATCTCCTCAAGGATTGTTGAGCATTCACTACAATCAAAGATTAGGGTTTCAAGCCCTCTCAGAGTGCTTAGACAAAGGATCAATCAAGAAATGACATGATGTTCAACTTGTCTAATCTCTCAAACACCCATAAAGGATCAAGAGGACTCCCATATCAAGAATCAAGCACAAAGTTGCAACATTCCAAGTGGATCAAGCCTCAAGATCGCTAGTGTCACCAAATTAGGGTTTTGGTCGACCAAGGCCTCCAGATGAAAAATTTCTTCTGGGCATGAGCCAATGCTTCAAAGCACAACCCAAGATACTCCAAGGGACCTCATGGACCCAATCATCAAGTCAAATTAGTCTTAGGGGATGCATCCACAAAAAAAAAAATCAGGAATTAGGGTTTCTTGACCTAATTCACCCCTAAGTTGACTTTTGGGACAAAACATGAGCCAAGGCCTCAAGGCAAGATTGGAGGGTCTCTAACACACTATATTGATCCATTTGCAACAATGGATTGACCCAAGAAGCTTGATCCACAAGTTTCAATTTCATCAGGACCATAATTAGGGGGTTTCGAGGAAAAAAGTCAACTGTACCTTTAACTTTTGACCAAGACATGCTACCAAACCTTGTGACATGATTCAATACACCTCATAACACCTATGGAATCCATCCATTGGGTTTGATTTAGATCAAGAACTTGATTTCACCAAGGATCACACAATTTGGAATTCATCCGATAAAAAAGTCAACTGTGCACAAAAGTTAAGTTTGACTTTTTGAGATTTTTCACAATTATGGTTCATTGACCCTAAAATGATGTTAATGTGTGATTGGAATCATCATTCATCAAGAAAAATCAAAGAAAGTGGGATAACTTGTAAAATGGGTAACCATAAAAACTTAGAATTTTTTAAGTTATGGAACAAAGTGGCTAGGGTACCAAATTCCAAGGACCATAACTTGAGATCCAAGCAACCATTTTGGATGGTCCAAAGCTGGATTTGTAGATTTCATGGCATACTTTAAAAGTGTCAACTAAAGCTCATTCCCATTCCTCATGGATTTCTAGTTATGGAGTGATCAAAATGGCTGAAAACACAAAAGTGACACTTTTCCAACACTTAGTGAAATTTTCACTAAGTCAGAATCTGCCTTATTTTTTTCCAAAAGTAGAGTCATTTTTCATTGTAATTCAGGTTGACTCAAAACCAAAGTTAGACATTATGTTGAAATAGGATATATCAGCTTTCCAAAATGTCCAAGAACTCCATCAAATTCCATCTGAGCTAGAAGATATGACAGCTGTAATATGCCTTGATGTAAACTATCTTGCAAGGCAGATTTGTGTATTATGGCTCGATTTGATTAAATTGTGCAACTCCAAGCATGGTTATTCATCTGCACACTTCAAGGGGGAACAAACAAGGGACAATCACTGATCTACCAGCCTAAAAAGTCCCCAAATCTACAATAGCCATGCCAAACCTAAAAAGCCTAAAGGAGGCCAAGACTCCAATTTTATTTTGGAACATTTAATGGATGCTTAGAGGTGGCATGTATTAGAGCAAAGATGAACACTTCAGTTAAGCCTTATCCTTGAATTAAAGAACCATATGCCTGTGCTCTAATCTCAAGTCAATGGCTAGAGGAGGCTTGAGATTCCATTTGATCACCATTGGCCAAAGGCCTGCTGTAGTTGTCATTCCCTATTCCTTGCAAAACAAACTTGACACACTATAAATAGACCTCATTTCTGATCAGTTTGAGTACACCAAAGGCCTATAACACTTGCCTTTCTCAAAATCACACTTTCACTTCCAAATTTGCCTTCTAAAGCAAGTCACTATCGGGTTTTGAGTTTGAGAGCAATTCCAACCAAACCAATCACACACACACACACACCTCATAAACATCATATAGAAGTGATCCAAACACTTAAACAACATCTGGAACATCAATTTCTCAAAATCACCAGCCATCTGCACAAGCTTTTGACAGATTTGCAGTTGAGGTGCCAAATCAAGTTCCAGCTCAATTCAATCCACTCCAAGCATTCAGACACACTCTATAGCACCTAAGAAAGTTGTCCACACCATTGGGACCAAGTTGTAACACCTCCAACCTAGAACTCGATCACCAGCTGCAAGAGGTAAGCCTCAACTTGGTCATCTCATGATTCATGTATATTTCCTCGCACAACAATTTTGCCATATGTTCATAATCATGTATGGAGGGTTTCCCCTCAATTAATTGCTTTGTATGAATCGTGTATCAAATTTCTTAGCCTTCATGCACAATCTAGGGTTCTTGAGGTTTTGTCTTGATTTCTCATTCCATGCTTAAAATAAATGAAATTAAAGACCATAGACATGATTGTGAGTTGAAAATGAGCAGATTGATATGTGGATTGTGTGATTTCATCAAGTATTTAGTGAGATTGATGAGAAAACGCAAATCTGGGCAAAACAGAGCACGCGGGCAAGACCAAGATGTTCTTGGCGCCCTTTTTCAAATATTTGAATATTTGAATTTTTGAGATTTTATTTAATTGATTCAAAAATTAATTTCTCTCTGAATTTTAATGATTTTGAGTTGATTCTTTTTTTAATAATTCAAAAAAATGATAAAATGTTTTATTTTACAAAAATTTCCCAAAAATATTATTTATTTCATATACTTGATATTTTTGCAAAGAATTAATTTTTATTTGTTTTTTAGCATTTAAAATATTTTTTCCTTCTTGATTTTCCAAACTTAAATGATTTTTAGCCATTTTGTGGATAAAAACATGATTTTTGAAACATTGATCCAAGATCACCACTCATTTTTCACATGTTTTCAATAATTTTTTATGAATTTTTAAACAAAATTAATTCCATTTTTTAAACAAAATTAGGGTTTTGATTAATTCCACCCTCATCAATCTTTTTCAAACACTCATGGGCCTATAATAGAGTGTAAGTCCCAACCCCTTTGTAAATAAACAATTTTGGGCCTCACATATTGTATAAGTCCCTCTGTATATTTTCAAAAGTTCGGCGCGATCGTCGCCTATTTAACAAAATCAACTGGGCTTCTCCTTGAGCTATAAGACCCATCTTCATTCATTTTCAAACTTTTTTGGGCCTCTAATAGAGTGTAAGACCTAATCCCTTTTTAACCAAAACCTTTTTGGGCCTCAGACATTGTATAAGTCCCACTGTGTTAAAAAATCTCGGCGCGATCGCCATTTCAAAACGAAAACCATTTGGGCCAACCCTTGTGTTGTAAGTCCCATTTCTTTTTCTTTAAATAATCTTTGGGCCTTTCCTTGAGTTGTAAGACCCAACCCTTTTGTAAGTAAAATAATTTGGGTCACAGTCATTGTATAAGTCCCGATACAATATTCAAAACAACTGTGCGATCACTGTTAAAACATTGGGTCTCTATTTGAGTATAAGCCCCAATAATCTTTTCAAAATAATTCCCTTTTGATTTAGATTCATTATACAGTTGTTATCAAAACTTTCTTTAGTTTCTTTGAATAACTAACCATACAGCATGGAAGCTTGCTCACCTGTAAGTTTTATCCGCTTTCATTTACCACTTTTAATATATATATCTGTATTGTGGGAAGCTGCACACTGTGAGTCTTCTTTCATTCTTTTAAATACATGTCAGATATATATAACTGTATTGTAAGAAGCTGCGCATGGTTAGTCTTCTTTCATACCCTTTTAAATACTTGTCATATATCATCTGTATATATACTAGTATAGTTATTTAGAGTTTTCCCCGACACCTAGATCTAGAACTAGGTAAAGCCATGTTGGTCGCTCTTAAATACAAACAAAACTAGATCCCCATAGGATTTTCAGATACAGTCTTGCCTTCTCTTGGGCTTAAACAATATGGAACAAATAGAAAGGCAGTATTCCTCGTGAACCTTTTTTCAGACTGTCACCCCTAGAAATTGTCAAAGAAATTCTACTCCCCAGAGTTGATCTATTCTCGGTGAATAACATCTCTTGAGTTTCTTCAAACCTTAGAACTTTCACTAAGTGATCTATTCTCGGTGAATAGCATTTCTTGAACTTTTCTTGGTTTGGGACCCACGGGCTTCCTACAAGCATCCCCGCCTCTTCTTGGGCTTTGTACAAGGACCCTTCGGCTTCTTAGAAGTTCCCATGTCTTCTCTTGGGCTTAATACAAGGACCCTGACGACCTCTTAAAGGTATAGGACATAACCTAGTCATCTTTTGCTAGAGCAGTCTTTCCTGTGTCAAACCTCGGATTTAGGGTTGATTCTCATCCCTTAAAACGCATGCCTCCTCTTGGGCATTGTACAAAAGATAAAACTCTTCCACGCCAGTAGACTTGGACAGTCCAACCTTGAGTCTCAAAGACATTCTCAAGTTCCTTACAAACATAGGAGAAACCCCAGTTACTCTGGAATTAATCTCCAACAGAGTTAAAGCCCAGTATCTCTCCCAAAAAATCCCAAATCAGAACCTCAGGGTATCTGATACCTCAACTCTTCTATAAAACCTTAGCAAGAGCTGATTTCCCACTTGGACCTGCCTCGGGATCTTAACAATCCCCGAAAAAAGTTAGCCTCCTCTTAGGCTTTGTATAATGATCTTTCCTCAGCATAGCTAGCCTCCTCTTGGGCTTTGTACAATGATTCTCCCCCAGCGGAGCTAACCTTTTTAGACTCTCTTATTGAGTCAATCACTTTTCAGACTCTCTTGTTGAGTCAATCACTTTTCAGACTCTCTTGTTGAGTCAATCAAACCCTTAGACTCTTTTTTTGAGTTAACCACCTTTTAGCACTCTCTTGTTGAGTCGACTTTTTAGCCTCAATCTCGGCCTATGTACGAGACAGATAAATACTCTCTTATTGAGTCCATCTTTGTCCAGCCTCATCTCAAGCTTGGTATAAAGATTTCCCCTAGAAGGAGTTAGCCTCCTCTCAAGCTGTGTAGAAGGATTTCTCCAGCTTGTTTAGCCACAATCCTGGGCTTGATACAGGACAAATAACAACACTCTCTTGTTGAGTCAAACCCTTTTAGCCTCAATCTTGGGCTTTGTACAAGCCATAAATTTCCCTCTCTTGAGCTTGGCACATATATCTTTCCCAGCAGAGTCATTTCCTCCCAGCCTTCTTCTAGGCTTTGAGGAATGATTTTCCCCAAGAAGAGTCAAACTCATTTAAGCCTCAATCTTGGGCATTGTACAAGACACATAAAAATATCCTCACCAGAGTCAGTTAAATTTCTCATTTCAGCCTCAATCTTGGGCTTTGTACAAGACAAATAATACTCTCTAGCAAGAGTCAAACTCGTTTCAGCCTCAATCTTGGACTTTATACAAGACACATACAAACCTCCCCGACAGAATCAAAATCCCTTTTAGCCTCAATCTTGGGCTTTGTACAAGACAGATAGAACATTTCCCAGGAGAAGTCAAACTCCTAGCCTCCTCTTAGGCTTTGTATAATGATATCCCCAAAGAGCCAGTCTCTTTTTTGCCTCAATCTTGGGCTTTGTACAAAACACCCATATATATACACTATCTTGTTGATCCGGTCTTATCCAGACTTTGGATAAGGATCTCCCCAGTGGAGTCAGGCAAACCTTTTAGCTTCAATCTTGGGCTTTGAACAAGACACAAATAAACCTTTTAGCTTCAATCTTGGGCTTTGAACAAGACACCAAAACATCTTTTTCCTCCCTTAGAATAGGAGGAACTATGATTGCTCTGATTTCCCTGTTTCGTTTAAACGGGAATACGTAGGCATAAGATTGCGAAATCTTAGCGAGCATACTAATAAAAAACTCTAGGTCCAATACCTTCATACATCAACCAAAACTTAGGTCTAGAACCTTACCAAAAAACCATCGAAAAAACCCGAACCTCAACATCAACTCACTCACTCATACTTCCCAAGAAACTTTCTCAACCCATTAACAGACAAACACTATCAATTACAAAGCGAGACCTAAAGCTAATATCCCGTGGATAACCACATATATGATGGGTAATTGAGAACTCCCCATTGTATAACCTGACCCCGACTCCCCAAATCTCTTTATAGCGTTTTGTTCAGTTAAACATTTCGCGTGCAAGGTTAGTTTTAGATAGCTTCCCTTTCCCTTTCAGCTTCATGGGATAAATAAGAAATCAGAAAGTAGCACCCCCTCCTTCCATTGCAGTGAGGAAAACCCAGCGATAAGGTGGTTGCATCACCGACAAAAATCTCTCGCTACAGAAAAATGGCGACTCTCTTGGGAAATCCTTAGAATAATCCTTGGGGCATCGTCCCCATTTTCCACAGAAAAATGGCGACTCTACTGGGGAGTCATTTTATTTGTTAGGACTAGGATTATAGCTCTTAAGAGGTCTAGGATGTTAGTTTTAGGAATAAATATATATATCGCTTTTCCTAATTGATATCCGTGTTTATTTTTCTGCTAATGGGACTGCGGGTGATGCCGCAGCTGGAAAGTTTGAGTGACACCTAAGATAAGTGATGGCACTAGACGGGTAATCTTACAGGGAGTGACTCCTAAATAAGAGACCTCGGTCGACCATCAAATCAGTGGAGAGACCCTTTACGGATTCAATGCCTATACGACTTTGGTTGTTGAATGCAGATTGTTCGATTGTGGTATTCTATGAAACTGAGGATTTAGTAGGCTAAGACCATGTTACTATTTTGTAGTGTGAAAGCTATCAGAAATAGTTGTCACGCGATACTACCCTCATTTGAGATTACTCTAAGATACTGCAGCTCGCTCGGGTGAACCAGCCTGCTGTTACTATCCCAAGAGGGGTCAATGATTTTGAGGATAGGTACAAAAATCACCAGTACAACCTTTGGGGATGGGTAGAGCCATGACTTCATGACACCGAACCTTTGACCCCATGTTTTTTCTATGTTTTTGTGTGCTGTATTCATGTATTCATTTCATTAAAAAACATTAAAACAAAGAAAATTTTTCTCTTATAGTCTCTCTTTTTCAAATTAAACTAAGACAATGATTGCAAATGTCAGAGAAAAAGATTGCGTTATGGATTTCAGTAGAAGGAAGACTCATAAGTACACCTTCAAGGTTCCAAAACTAGAGGATTTGAGAGGGTTGGCAAGGATGATCACCAACCCTGATGCTTTTAGAGCTAAGTACGGAGGACTGCTGTCTCTATTAAGGGTCCATCTAATTGAAGGAATCCTGGCTACGCTCATTCAGTTCTACGATCTGGTCTATCACTGTTTTACATTCTCGGATTATCAGCTAGCACCAACACTGGAGGAGTACTCTCACCTGACTGATTTACCCATCACTGACCAAGCTCCCTTTTCTGGACGGAAGAAATTCCAAAGGATCAAACCATTGCAAGAGTAATTTATTTGGACGAGTCAGAAGTCAGGACTCACATGACCACTAAGGGTGGAATCCAAGGTTTTCCAGCTAAGTTTTTGATAAAGAAAGCTCTGTACTTTGCTAGTATAAGGAATGTGACCGCTTTCGAGAGCGTCTTTGTTTTACTCACCTAAGGGTTATTTATGTTTCCTAACATTGATGATTTCATTGATATCAATGCCATTAAGGTTTTTTTGATTGGAAACCCTGTTCCGACCTTGCTCGCAGATGCTTATCATTCTGTACACTTAAGGAATTTGTACAACTGAGGAATGATCACATGCTGTGTACCCCTGCTATACAAATGGTTCACTTCCCAGGTACCCAAGTCTGCTGCATTTTGGGATCATAAGAGCACTCTACGTTGGTCACAGAGAATCATGTCTCTTACCAACTCTGACATAGATTGGTACAATCGGATCTATGACGGGATAAGAATCATTGACCGTTGTGGAAACTTCCCTAATGTACCCCTCATAGGAACTAAAGGAGGAATCAATTATCATCCAGCTTTAGTTCGTCGTCAATTCGGATACCCGGTGAGGCATATCCCGCGTAATGCTCATCTGGAAGGTCTTTTCTTCAAGGAAGGAGAAAACGACACGGCACTAAAGACAGAAATAGTGCATGCTTGGAAACATGTTCACAGGAAAGGAAGAGAGTCTCTAGGAAAACTAGACTGTGTCTCTGTGGAACCTTATCTCCACTGGGTACAAACTAGAGCTCTCAAACTGAGGATGCCTTACCCTCGTCAGGAAGTTCTTTCGTTAAAGGAATCCTTCCTTTATTTTACGTCTGATACGGAAAAACTTCAGGTTACTCTCAACAAAGTTCAACAGGAGAAGAAGTATTGGAAGAACAAGTACCGCATTCTAAATATGGAGTGTAAGAAAATACAACAACTATTAAAAGAAAAAGATGCTCTGATCGAGATTTTAGAGCAACATGCTGTAGAAAATCAAGATGACCAAAGGAATTTGCTCGCTCCTTTCACTTGGCAAAGGAATGACAACCCGACAACGGCTCAAGAGCCCCGGTCAAAGAAAAGGAAAGTACCAGAACCAACACCTGAGCTCCCCTCAGAGAGGACTCAGGATCCATTAGCTTAGACATTTCCTTTTACAGCACTATGTAAATTACTGTATTTCCATTTCTGCAATCTTTGAATTCAATAAAACGGGGTTCCCCTACTGTATGGTATTTACAATCCAATTGTCGAAGTTTATTTTGATTAAACCAAAAAATATACAATATAATCATTGCATATAATTCATCATTCTCACATAACACATTCTTCTTTCCTACGAATCTCACGTTTTTATCTCGATTTTAGAGTCAAACTGTCTCATTCGTACAATACTCGGGCCAATCGACAGAAAAAGATGGATAATCTCGAGGAAGAGAACAGAGAGTTGAGAGAAGAACTCGACGCTCTGAAAGAAGACTTGAGAAAGCTTCACAATGACATGCAAGCTCTTGTAGCATCCCAGATGCAACAACAAAGGACTGTGATCTCAGAGATCACATCGACGCCCATAGTGGAAAAGTATTATCCTCGGTATAACATGCCTAAAGATCCTCCCTGGGGCATGCCACTTAACTATATCCCGGAAGGATATATTCCGCCGATCACGGAAGATCCAGAAACTGCAGCAGGAGCCGCTGGGCCTGAAGGTTACAAACTTCAGGAAAGCGAAGATGCCAGGGGTATGACAGCAACTCCTGAAGGTTACAAACTTCGGGAAGCACCAAGAGTCACTTCCGTAATGACTGTACCACCACCCGTGGTACACACTGTCCCAGAAGGGAAGATTCCACAGATACCTGCTGGTGGAAACGAAAGTATGGACGATAAAATGAGGGAATTCCAGGAACAGTTCCTGGAGATGCAGAAAGAACTGCAAGCCATTTGCGATCAGGATCTATTCGGAAAGGACGCCGCAGACCCTTGTTTGGTCCCAAATGTGAAAGTTCCGCACAAATTCAAGGTGCCCGAATTTGAAAAGTAGAAGGGCAACTCTTGCCCTCAAAGTCATTTGGTGATGTACGCTCAAAGGATGTCAACTCAGACAGAAAACCAACAGCTACTGATCCATTATTTCCAAGACAGTTTAACCGGTGCCGCACTCAAATGGTACATGGGTTTAAACCGCACCAAGATCGTCACTTTCAGAGATCTTGGCGCTGCCTTCATTCGATAATATAAGTATAACTTGGACATGGCACCAGACAGAGATCAACTCAGAGCCATGTCACAGAAGGATAAGGAAACCTTCAAGGAATATGCTCAGAGGTGGCGTGAAATTGCCGCTCAGATTTGTCCACCTCTTGAGGAAAAAAAGATGACAAAGATCTTCTTGAAAACCTTGAGTTCATTTTACTACGACAGAATGGTCGCCAATGCGCCCAGTGACTTTACTGAGATGGTGGGCATAGGAGTTCGTCTTGAGGAAGCAGTCCGAGAAGGACGTTTAGTAAAAGACGCTGGATCATCAAGCAGTACCAAAAGATACGGTAGTGCTTTCCCTAAGAAAAAAGAGCAAGATATTGATAATATCTCTCTCGGAAAGCAAAGGCGACGGTACCAACCAGTAGCAGTTGTAACTCCTGCTATTAACCCTACGCCTGTTCAGACAATCAACCTTCGGTTGCTCAGAGCCAACTGATTTAACAACAATATCAACAAAGGACACAACAGCCTCTTCAGCAGGCTCGTCCTCAGTACAACAACAATCGTACAACGCGACCGCCAGGGTTCGACCTTATACTAATGTTGTACGCAGAACTGTTTCCGCTATTACTGGCCAAAGGGCACGTTCAAACTAGGGCTCCTCATACAGTACCGGAGAATCCGCCTTTCTGGTTTAAACCAGATCAGACTTGCCCTTACCAACAAGGAGGACCAGGGAATAACATAGAAAATTATCTCAGCTTCAAATCTGATGTACAGAAGCTTGTTAGGAGCGGGGTCTTATCCTTTAGGATATAAATCCAAATGTTCAGACGAACCCGTTGCCTCAACATGAGAAGGCTGCGGTAAATTTGATAGAGGAAGAGTTTAAACACAGATATTAAATTCATGATGTACTCTTATTGGGAACCAACCTGGTCAAGATGCATTGCAAACAGAGCAGATACGGGCATATACCGTCTCATAAATATCACCGGTGTGATATCTGCTCTAAAGATAATCAAGGATGTTACCTCGTGCGAGCAGCCCTTCAAAGTCAGTTGGACCACAAAGAGATTCGAGCGTGTCCAGGTTCTGGGTCAACCAATTTGATGCCAGACTTTTTTGCTGATTAAATCAAAGATGTTGTCGTAATCTCTGATCGTAAGAGGACCAAAGATGTTTGTACCATAATCCCTCTACTTAACTAATCAAAAGTTCCCAACCAGGAACTGATTGAAATTACTTACAATGGTCAGAAAAATCAAAAGGCTCCTGTAGTTATCTATCTGCTGGGACCAGTGTCGTACAAATCAACTAAGGTTATCCCTTACAAATACGGCGCAACAACAATTGAGAATGGAAAGGAAATTCCATTACCCTCCGTCGTGAATATCGCATATATCAGTCGAGTAACACGGAGCGGTCGAATCTTCAACCAAGGAGTTGGAGAACCCAGCAAAGAAAAGGAACCTCAGGCAGAAGTTCCTGATCAACTAGTCGGTCAATCCAGTGATCCCGACCTTTCAAATAACAATGATGAGATGATGAAGCTCATCCAGAAGAGTGAGTACAACATTGTTGACCATTTGTTGCAAACTCCTTCAAAAATCTCCGTGTAATCTCTTTTACTCAGTTCCGAAGCCCATAGAGAAGCTCTACAGAAAGTCTTAGAGCAAGCCTTTGTGGAACAAGATGTAACAATCAGGCAATTCGACAACATCATCTCCAACATCACTTCCTGCAACAACTTAGGGTTTAGTGATGAGGAATTGCCAGAAGAGGGCAAAAGTCACAACATGGCACTCAATATTACAGTCAACTGCCAGGACGATGCTTTAGCCAGCGTACTGGTAGACACCGAATTGGCTCTGAATATTATGCTGAAGTCCACTCTAATGCGACTATCATTCAAAGGATCTCCGATGAGAGGCAGTGAGGTCATCGTCAAAGCATTTAACGGATCCCGGAAAACAGTTATCGGCGAAGTCGACCTTCCCATAACTATCGATCCTCACACTTTCCAAGTCACTTTCTAGGTCATGGACATCCAGGCAGCGTACAACTGTTTGTTAGGAAGACCTTGGATACACGAGGCTGGGGCAGTCACTTCAATACTTCACTAGAAACTGAAGTTTGTCAAGAACGACCAACTAGTCACAATCTGCAGAGAGCAAGCCTTGATCGTGAGTAACTTATCGTCGTCCACTTTGTAGAACCAGAGGAGGTTGTGGGAACCCAGTCCCAAGCACTTTCGGTGAGCAATGACAACCAATCAGAAAAAGGAACATCGATATCCTCGTACAAAGATGCTCTCGAAGCGATCAAAAGTAACAGCGCAAAAGGATGGGGACAACTTGTCATTCCTACTGACAACAAGGCAAAGAAAGGTCTTGGTTTTTCTTCAATCTGTACCCATACTGCTATTAACAATGAAAGTCTTCATCCCATTCAGAACTTCTTCCATAGTGGAGGTTTCCTTCACCCAGTATCTCAAGAAGGACATACCATCAACGAGGGAGATTCCTCCGATACAAATAAGGAGTGGAAATCCTATCTTAACGAAGAAGGTTATATGTCTCAGGGAGAGGTGCCTACGCCATTCTGCTATCCCGCACAGAGTCCGAGATATATACCGAGATCCGACATCAAAATGATATACGAAGATTGTGATCCGAAAGGATGCCGTGCTCCACCAAACTCATTAGAGGAGGACACTCTGATGAAAGACAACTTTGACCACGACTATTATGGCCCAATGGATGGCCTGCCTATCTGGCAGCCGTACCCAGGAGACTCGGGGCAAAAGAATCAGCCGAACGATGAATATCAGCTGAGCATCATTGAAAAGAATACATGCGTCCCCACCATGTCATGGGATCAACACTCAGGGCATTCAGAAAATACCCAGCACGACGATGAATTTGCAAAGCTTGCAGGACTAGAATTCATCAAGTATGCTTTTCCCGAGGTCAACGTCATTGAAAGAGATGACTCCTTTAGTTCCAAAGAAGTATGGGACACCTTGGGATAGCCGAGTGGCAAGTTCGACTACTTCGTCAAATACACCGCTCCTGAAAGCTCTCGTATCAGGCTCGAAGACATCCAGCCGACTGGATGGGGAGATCTGCCTGAGAGTACAAACACTGTGCAAGATACAGCTGAAGAATCCTCCTACGACAACTCTTCCTGGGAAACAGATTCTAACGATCCTGCTCCACTAGAAATCAGCGTTATTTCTGAAGACAAATCAAGAAGGAAACTGCCAGACTTTGTGATTCACCGAGGATTTCGCCGCCAATGGGTTGCTCTCAATGTTTCGAAAGTTGTTCATAAGTCTAAATTGCTTATTTTAAACCCCATTGAAACATACGATCCAATGCCATCTCCCAACATTGAATTCCCGGTATTCGAGGCTGAAGAAGAAAGTGACTAAGAAATTCCAGAAGAGATCTCCCGATTGCTCCGACAAGAGGAAAGGTCCATTGAACCTCACAAGGAACCGTTGGAAACGGTCAACTTGGGGTCAGAAGAAGAGAGAAAAGAGGTCAAGATTGGGGCACTACTCAGTCCAACTGTCAAAAAAGGTTTGATAAAGCTTCTCAAAGAGTTTCCCGATGTATTCGCTTGGTCCTATCAGGATAAGCCAGGGTTGGATACCAGCATCGTGGAACATCATCTACCATTGAGATCAGAATGTCCGCCAGTAAAACAGAGGTTGAGACGGACTCATCCAGACATGGCCATCAAAATCAAAGAGGAAGTACAGAAACAGATTAACGCGGGTTTCCTCGCCACATCAGAATATCCTCAATGGTTAGCCAATATAGTACCAGTTCCGAAAAAGGACGGAAAGGTCAGAATGTGTGTAGACTACAGGGATCTGAACAAAGCAAGTCCAAAGGATGACTTTCCCTTACCGCACATTGACATACTGGTAGACAGTACATCAAAGTTCAAAGTTTTCTCCTTCATGGATGGATTCTCAGGCTATAATCAGATAAAAATGGCGCTGAAAGATATGGAAAAAACTTCGTTCATTTCCCCATGGGGTACCTTTTGTTACAAGGTAATGCCGTTCAGTTTGAAGAACGCCGGGGCAACCTATCAAAGGGCCATGACTACTCTGTTTCATGACATAATACACAAAGAAATTGAGCTATATGCGATGATATAATTGCCAAATCTAAGATGGAAGAGGAGCATGTGACCCACCTGTCAAAACTATTCGAGTGTCTGCGAAAATACAAACTCCGCTTGAATCCCAATAAGTGCACGTTCGATGTCTGTTCAGGGAAACTGCTAGGGTTCATTGTCAGCCAGAAAGGAATTGAGGTTGATCCTAACAAGGTCAAGGCCATTTAAGAAATGCCTTCTCCAAAGACTAAGAAACAAGTCAGAGGATTCTTGGGACGTCTGAACTACATTTCCAGGTTTATATTCCTCGTGACCGCGACATGTGCACCGATCTTCAAATTACTCAAAAAGAATCAGGACTACATTTGGACAGAAGACTGCCAAACCTCCTTCGACAGTATCAAGGAATACCTGTTAAACCCACCGATTCTATCACCTCCAGTGGAAGGAAGACCACTGATCATCTACCTAACAGTCTTGGAAGACTCTATGGGTTGTGTACTTGGCCAACAAGACGAAACTAAAAGGAAAGAGTCTGCCATTTACTATTTGAGCAAGAAATTCACCAACTGCGAGACTCGGTACACTATGCTTGAGAAAACTTGCTGTGCTCTGGCTTGGGCAGCCAAACGTCTTCGCCAGTATATGATTCGTCACACTACTTGGTTAATCTCCGAAATGGATCCAATCAAGCATGTCTTTGAAAAGCATGCTCTCACATGAAGGATTTCCCGTTGGCAAATGTTGTTATCAGAATACGACATCGAGTACCATGCTCAGAAAGCCATCAAAGGAAGTGTTTTAGCCAATCATTTGGCTCATCAACCGATTGAAGATCAATAATCAGTCGGTTTTGACTTCCCAGACGAAGATGTCATGTATTTGAAAATGAAAGACTGCGATGAACCACTACCCAGTGAAGGGCCAGAACCAGGTTCCCAATGGGGACTTATCTTTGATGGAGCTGTCAATCATTATGGAAACGGAATTGGGGCAAGCATCATAACACCTCAGGGTACCCACATTCCTTTCACCGCCCAATTGACATTCAAGTGCACAAACAACGAGGCCGAATATAAAGCTTGTATCATGGGTCTCGAAGAAGCGATCAACTTAAGGATCAAGAACTTGGATGTATATGGCGACACAACCCTGGTTGTCAATCAGATTAAAGGAGATTGGAACACATACCAATCAGGATTGATCCCTTACAAAGATTACGCGAGAAGGTTGTTACCCTTCTTCAACAGAATTGAGTTTCATCATATCCTCTGTGAAGAGAATCACATGGCTGATGCATTAGCCACTCTCTCTTCCATGATTAGTGTAGGTCAATGGAATGACATACCTAAGATTGACATAATACGCCTTGAAAGGCCCGCTTACATTTTCGCAATTGAAGCAGTCATAGACGACAAACCTTGGTACCACGATATCAAATGCTTCCTTTAGAAACAAGAATACCCACCTGGGGTGTCCAGAAAAGACAGAAAGACCCTCAGAAGCCTGGCAGGCAGCTTCTTTCTGAGCTGTGATACACTCTATAAGAGAAACTTTGACATGGTCTTGCTCCGATGCGTAGACAGACCAGAAGCAAACATGCTGATAAAAGAAATTCACGAAGGATCCTTTGGCACTCATGTCAACGGACACACAATGGCAAGAAAAAATCTGAGAGCAGGGTATTATTGGTTGACAATAGAATCCGATTGCTACAAGTACATGAGGAAGTGTCACAAGTGTCAAATTGACTAAGACAAAATCCATGTACCGCCAACACATCTCAAAGTTTTCTCTTCCTCATGACCTTTTTCCATATGGGGAATTGACATGATTGGCATGATCGAACCCAAGGCTTCGTACGGACATCGGTTCATCCTGGTAGCCATTGACTATTTCACCAAGTGGGTCGAAGCAGCATCATATGCCAATGTAACCTGACAAGTGGTAGTCCGATTTATCAAAAACAATATCATCTGCCGATATGGTGTTCCTAGCCAGATCATTACTGATAATGGATCCAACTTGAACAACAAGATGATGAAAGAGTTGTGTGTTGAGTTCAAGATCGAACACCATAACTCATCTCCCTACCGACCTAAGATGAATGGAGCGGTAGAAGCGGCTAACAAGAATATCAAGAAGATCATTCAAAAGATGGTTGTAACCTACAATGACTGGCATGAAATGTCACCCTTTGCTCTTCACGGTTATCGCACATCTGTCCGCACTTCAACAGGGGTAACCCATTTCTCTCTAGTATATGGCATGGAAGCAGTGCTCCCCATAGAAGTAGAGATCCCATCGATCTGGGTATTGATGGAAGCTAAGCTAACAGAAGCTGAATGGTGTCAAAGTCGTCACGAAGAGCTGAATTTGATCGAAGAAAAGCGAATAACGACACTATGCCACGACCAGTTATATCATCAAAGAATGAAGAAGACATTTGACAAAAAGGTCCGACCTCGCGTCTTCAGAAAAGGAGACCTTGTGCTCAAGAAGATACAATCATTTCTCACTGATTCCCGGGGCAAATGGACTCCAAATTATGACGGCCCCTATGTGGTCAAGAAAGCTTTCTCAGGTAGCGCCTTGAGACTCGCAACCATGGATGGAGAGGAATTTGCCTACCCCACAAATGTTGACGTAGTCAAGAAATACTTCTCCTAAATAAAAAAAATGTCTCGGTGGATTGAAAACCCGAAAGGGCGGTCCAGGCAAAAATTAGAGACATAATCAAAAATCATCTCGATGGATTGGAAATCTCAAAGTACAATCCAGGAAAAAGTTAGGGATTAATGGCAAGTAATTACGTCCAACAAAGGGGCAATTCCCTCAGCAGCAGTAATGCCATCAGTCAGGAAAAACTCCAGTCAAGGTCATCTTCGACAGAAGCTCGGAATGTCCAAAATTCAAAGTTGGTAGAAGGATAGTGGTTGTTATTTTTCAATGTAGCCCTTTTCCCTTTAAATTACCATTTTCTAAACTTTATAAATACTCCATGGAATCATGCGTTTGGCTGATTTCCATCCAATCAATAAAATTCGAGCCCTAGCGCTTTTGTTTGCAAATCTTATTTGTTTTAGCTTTACAGAATGATGTTTTTAATATGATCAACGATTCTTAAAATAAAACAAAAATGAATTTTACTTGTCAACATTTTTCTACTTTTAAAATAAAGATGGCAATTTCTTTTGACTGTTGAACATCGAAAGAACATCGATCGCTTCTCTAGAAGTAATCGAGCTTCAAAGTGCAGAATCAAAGTACTCCTTCTAAGCCAGTGCGCCTGAATGAAGGATCAGATGTTTCAGATGCGAATATTCCATCCGACACCATGTAGCGAGCAAAACTGGATTTGTTTCTTAAGCACTGTCGCTCCTTGGGGGTTACTACAGGTAGATTCATTTTTTATCCTATTGTGAGCTGACTAAGGAAGGGAAATAGATGTCTCCAATTAACCCTGCTTGCATACTGAGTTTAAACAGCGGTCTGTTAGGTTACAGATGCTATCAATGTGGGGGGGCCTCTCTTAGGTTATTTTCAGGGAATCTAAACTTTTAGCGGGGAATACAGACTAGGATGTTTTGATTGATATACGGGATTTTGGGTTTTGTTGAGTGTGCTCGCTAAGATTTTTCTTTCAATCTTATGCCTACGTATTCCCGTTTTTCAGAAACAGGGAAATCAGAGCGATCGTAGTTCCTCCTATTCTACGGAAGGAAATGGTGTTTTGGTGTCTTGTTCAAAGCCCAAGACGTGAAGCTTAAAGGTGATCTATATCTTGTTCAAAGCCCAAGATGTGAAGCTAAAGGTAGTTTGTATCTTGTTCGAAGCCCAAGATGTGAAGCTAAAAGGTGTTGTCTTTAGAGAGAATTTGTCATCTCTAAAGAGGGGTTTGTTTGTCACAACTATTTATAAAGGAGAATTACTTTAACCGGGATGTGTGAATCCGACAATGCCATAATTTCCTTTATAGGGGATTTCCAACCTGAAGGAGAAGACTTTATCTCAGTGTAGAGCAATGCCATCTTTCCTTAGGAATTTCTCATGCTAAAAGAGGGACAGTGGCATGGATGTAGATGATCCAGAGGCTTGCCGCTTGTAGCAATTAGATGAAGGGGAAGGAGTTGTTGATGTTTGTGTACTGTGAACGAGGCACATCTTTGATGCTAAAAGGTTGATTGGATCAACCAATGGTTTTCTTATACAAATCCTAAGAGGAGGCTAAAAGGTTTTCCTTATACAAAGCCTAAGAAGAGGCTAAAAGGGAGTTGACTCAACAAGAGAGTCTTTTATGGTATCTCGTATGAAGCCCGAGATGGAGGCTAAAAGTTTTATACTCAACAAGGGAGTGATTTAGTATCTCGTACGAAGCCCGAGATGGAGGCTAAAAGTTTTATACTCAACAAGGGAGTGATTTGTGTCTTTTACAAAACCCAAGACGGAGGCTGAAGAGGGTTGACTCTACAAGAGAATCTTTTATACTTAACAAGAGAGTGTTTTTGTATCTTGTACGAAGCCCGAGATGGAGGCGAAAGAGGGTACTATTTCAGTTGAGTGACCAGTATATGGGCTCAAAGAGAAAATCAGTTCTTATATGAGTAACACTGTACTCAGGGATTTTGATTCGAGGATCAGGGATATTTCCTTTTCTTTTAGGAAATGGGAAATCCAAAGGGTATTGAGACTGTCCAAGTCTACGGGGTTCCTTCCTATTCTTGAAGGGTGCTTGTGAATGTCTTTGAGACTCAAGGAAATTAGACTGTCCAAGTCTAGAGTTTCATCTTTTGTACTATGCTTTGAGAAATAGTAGTAGAATCTTGGAAAGACTGTCCTATTAAGATGACTGATTTCTGTTCCTATACCTCTAGGAGGTCGTTGGGACAATTTGTACGAAGCCCAAGAGGAGGCTGGAAACTTTTAAGAAGCCGAGGGACAATTTGTACTAAGCCCAAGAGGAGGCTATCATTCCCGGAGGAAGAAATCATTTATACGAAGCCTAAGAGGAGGTTGTGAATACTTCTAAGAAGCCGACGGGTCCTTGTACAATGCCCAAGAGGAGGCGGGGATGCTTTTAGGAAGCCTGTGGGTCCCCAAACCCCAAGAAGTTCAAGACAGGCTATTCACAAAGAATAGATCAAGCCAGGAAAGTTCGAGAATTTGGAAGAAACTCAAGAGATGCAATTCACGGAGAAGAGATCATCTCTGGGGAATAGAGTTTCTTGACAACTCCTAAGGTGCTTTTAAGAAGCCTGTGGGTCCCTAAACCCTGAGAAGTTCAAGACATGCTATTCACAAAGAATAGATCAAGCCAGGAAAGTTCGAGAATTTGGAAGAAACTCAAGAGATGCAATTCACGGAGAAGAGATCATCTCTAGGGAATAGAGTTTCTTTCACAACTTCTACGAGTGACAGTCTGAGAAAGGGTTAAAAAAGAATATGCCTTTCACATCTCCATATTGTTTAACCCCAAGAGGAGGGAAGACTGTGTCTGGTAATTCTATTGGGATCTAGTTTTGACTATTTAAGAGTGACCAACGGGCTGAATGCTAGACATAGTTGCCGGGGAAACTCTAAATATCTATACTAGTATTACACAGTTGATATAAGTTTATGAAAGGAGACTTACAGTGAGCAGCCCCACAATACAGTTATATGTATATGAAAGTGGTAAATGAAAGCGGATAAACACTTACTCGGTTGTAGAGCTTCCATGCTGTTTGATTAGTTGTTCAACAAAGAAAGATTGAAAACAACAGTATATTTCAAAATCAAAGGAGAAAGTGCTTTGAAAAGAAAGATTTGGGGCTTACAGCTCAAGGAGAGGCCCAGGGTTTTATCAGTGATTGCATTGTTGAATTTGTACAGAGGGACTTATACGAGTGACTGAGGCCCAAAAATTGTTTGCTGTACAAAGGGATGGGTCTTACACTCTCTCAAGAGGCCCAAAAGGTTTAAAGAAAAAGAGTGGGGCTTATAACACGAGGGTAGGCCCAAATGATTTTTTGTTTGAAATGGCGATCACGTCGAGATTTTCTTTTAACGCAAAGGGGCTTATACAATATCTGAGGCCCAAAGTTGTTTTGGTTAAAAGGGGATTGGGTCTTACACTCTACTAGAGGCTCAAAAGTTTTGAATGGGTCTTATAGCTCGAGGAGAGGCCCAATTGATTTTTTAAAAGGCGACGATCGCGCCGTTTACTTGTACAGAGGGACTTATACAATAAGTGAGGCCCAAAATTGTTTGTACAAAGGGGGTTTGGGTCTTACACTCTCTCAAGAGGCCCAAGGTGTTTTTTAAAAAAGAAGAATGGGTCTTACTACTCGAGGGTAGGCCCAAGGTTATTTGCGTACAAAACGACGATTACGCAGAGGTTTTTGAAAATACCCGGAGGGACTTATACAATAAGTGAGGCCCACAATAGGTTATTTTACAAAAAGGCTTGGGTCTTACACTCTATTAGAGGCCCAAAAGACTTTTGAAAATGATTTATGAGGGTTGAATTAATCAAAAACCCTAATTTGTTTTCAAAATGTGTTTTAATTGAATAAAACATTCAATTAAAATGATCAAAATTGTTTAACATGTGGAAAACAAATTGTGATCTTGGATAAATGCTTCATAAATCAAGTTTTGCCCTACAAAATGATTAGAAATCATTAAAATTTGCAAAATCAATAAAGAAAAAATATTTTAAATGTAAAAAATAATTAAAACATTAATTCTTTGCAAAAATATCAATTATATGAAATAAATAATATTTTTGGGATTTTTTGGGAAAATAAAATATTTTAACATTTTTGTGAATTATTAAAAAAAGAATCAACTCAAAATCATTAAAACTCAGAGAGAAATTAATTTTTGAATCAATTAAATAAAATCACAAAATTCAAATATTTGAATTTTCAAAAAGGGCGCCAAGAACACGCGCGTGTTCTGGGTTTTGCCCAGATTTTCATTTTCTCTCCAATCTCACTGAATACTTGATTATATCATGCAATCCACATACCAATCTACTCGTCTCAACCTCACGATCATGTCTATGGTATTTAATTTCATTTATATTAAACATGGAATAAAAAATCAAGACAAAACCTCAAGAACCCTAATATCTGCATGAAGGTTGAGAATTTTGATACACGATTCAAACAAAGCAATTAATTAAGGGGAAACATTCCATGCATGATTATGAACATTTGGCAAAAGTATTGTGCGAGGAAATATGCATAGATTGAGAGATGACCAAGTTTAGGCTTACCTCTAGGTCGTGGCAGCAAGTTCAAAGTGATTTCTGCGTTGGAGGTGTTACAGATGAGTTGTGATGATCTGAACAGCTTCCCTACACCCTATGGAGTGTGTTTGAATGCTTGGACTTGATGGAAATTGGCTGGATCACTTCATGGCATCACAATTGCAACTTGGTTAAAACCTTGAGCAATTGACTGGTGATTCTGAGAAATCAATGTTCCAGATGTTGTTTAAGTGTTTGATCAGCTCCCATATGATGTATGTGAGGTGTGTGTGTGTGATTGGTTTGAGTGGAATTGCTCTCTACTGAAAAACCCGATAATGACTTGCTAAGAAAGACATTTTTGAGAGTGAGAAGTGGATTTTGAGAAAGGCAAGTGTTGTAGGCCTTTGGTGTACTTAAACTGATCACAATCGAGCTCTATTTATAGTAGAGCAAGTTTGTTTTGCAAGGAATAGTGAATGGCAACTGCTGAGTAGGGTTGGCCAATGTTGGAAAATGAAAATCCAAGTCTCCTCTAGCCATTGACTAGAGGTTAGGGCACAAGCTGCTGGTCCCCTTTGTCTTGGATAAGTCTTGACTGAATTCAGTTGCTAATAGCTTAGTCCATGCTACCTTGGTGCTTCCATTGAATGCTCCAATCGAAAATTGGAGTCTTGTCCCTATTTTGGGCAATTCTAGGTTTGGCATGCTATTTCTTGTTCCAAGGACTTTGGAGGCTTGGTTCAGTGATTATCCCCTTTAGATTCAATCCTCAGATGTGTCCAAAGTGATGACAAGGCTTGGAATTGGCTGATTTTGGCAAATCGACTAAAAGTGCAAAAATCTTCCTTGCCTTGGCAGATTTCAGCAAGGCATCTTGCCACTACCATATCTCAAAGCTCAAATTGAATTTGGTGATGTTCTTGGCCATTTTGGAAAGCCCTTATATGATACAACAACTGTCTGATCATATTTGGTTTTGATACCTTTTGGATCCAAGTGAAAAATCCCCCTACATTTGGAAAAAAGTAAGGCAGATTCTGACTTAGTGAAATTTTCACCAAGTGTTGGAACAAAGTGAGTTTTCTTGATTTTGATCACTCCATAACTCAAATTCCATGAGGAATTTGGACATAGGTCAGTATGAAGCTTTTGTAGAGGGCAATGAGATCTACAAATCAAGCTTTGGATGGGGAAAATGGCTTTGTGGTTTAGGAGTTATGATCTTCCAAAGTTGGTACCTTTGTCACTTTATTTCATAACTTAGAAAATTTTCTAAGTTTTTATGGTTACCCCTTTTACAAGTTATCCCACTTTCTTTGATTTTTCTTGATGAATGATGATTCAAATCATACATTAACATCATTTTAGGGTTAAAAAACCATTTTTGTGAAAAATCTCAAAAAATCAAAGTTGACTTTTGTGCACAGTTGACTTTTTGTCAGATGAATTCCAAACTGTGCGATCCTTTGGGAAATCATGTCCTTGACCTAAATCAAACCTGATGGACATGTTCTATAGGTGTTATAGGGTGTATTGAATCATGTCTTAGGGTTTGGGAGCATGTCCTGGTCAAAAGTCAAAGCTACAGTTGACTTTTCTCGCAAAACCCTAACTGTGGTTCAGATGAAATTGAAACTTGTTGCTCAAGCTTCTTGGATTAATCCATTGTTCCAAATGGATCAATATGGTATATTAGAGACCCTCAAATCATGTCTTGAGGTCTTGGTTCATGATTTGTCCCAAAAGTTAACTTAGGGGTGAATTAGGTCAAGAAACCCTAATTCCTGATTTTTGATGTATGCATCCCTTGAGGCCAAATTGACTTGATGATTGGGTCCATGAGGTTCCATGGAGTATATTAGGATATGTTTTGAATCATTGGCTCATGCCCAGTGTCGCTCCCGGGATTTTCATCCAGGTACAAACGCGAGAGTGGTGCGAAAAACAGAGTCGCCAGCCGTGTAAATTTATCCCAAGAGAGGGAAAGGGAACACCACATAAACCTGAGGAAGAGGGAAAGGAATGGTCATCGCAACCATAACCTGGGTTCGGGAGTCGTTTACGTGAGGGGAAGGTTCTAGCACCCCACGCGTCCATCGTACTCGATGGGATTCACGCTTGTTGTCTAATCTAAGGGTGAGTTATCCTAAAATCTATGGTTGTACTGACACGGGGGAGGGGGAGACAAAGACAGACTCAGTAGTACTTCATCGTCCTAGGCCTACGTACCCCCTTTGTGCAATGGGGAATTCAGAGTCAACGTAGTTCAGACCAAGTTCTTTTTGTGTTTTTTATGAGCGACGTTAAGTTCGCGTCCGACAGTTAGGGTTGATGCCTGTTTGCGACTCAGACGGAAAGTAATGTGCCCTTTTTGAAAATAGCCTTTAGTTTGACAATCCCGAAGGACAAAAAGGTTTGAAGTTTGTTTGTATTTTTTAAGACAGAAGTGACTTGAGTTAGTTCATAACTTGCATTGCACCAAAGTCTAGGGCACAGGGACAAATGCTTAACGAATCGTCCCAAGACAGGACGCTCGCTAAGCACTCTAGAAAGATGAGAGGAAGCCCCTCATTTCTCATTCCCCACGCTTAAGGCTCGTGCGCAATACACTTTATCCTTATTAAGTGTTTTCAAGAAGTTTTGAGATGAGAAGAGAGAAGACACAAAGGAAACTCTAAAGGGAAACTAAGAGTCCTAATGTTATCATGCATGGGTGACCTACGGTTAGTGAGGTTTGACGACAACCTAAGCCTAAAGAAAAGAAAAGATAAGAGACAGAAAGAGTGAGAGTGGGCATGGATAACTATCCACACCCTCAAATAACTTACCTCAGCCCCTGCATAAAAGGTTAGTGCAAACGGACATAAGTGACAATAAACCAAATGAAACTCAACCAAGACAGAAACCAAAGAGAAATGATTATAAACCAAGAGAAATTCAACCAAGATAGAATGAGGATGACCTAAACATGGATTATGAAGTCAAATAAGCAAACCCAAATGATGGCACAAGTGCCTTCTCAAACAAATAATCAGACATAGTCAAGGATGTGCACACAAGAAGATCTCAAACAAAGCAATCAAACAATTAGCAAAACATCTTCTAAAATCACCAAATTAATTATCAACATTGCTCAACCAGAAAAAAACAACATATCAAAAACTCATGCCAAAATTCACAAGATAGGTCACCCAAACAATTATGCAAAGTTCAGACAAGGAACATGATTCAATATGCAAAAGAGGAGGACTGAAATGCAATATGAAAAAGTTTTAAAAATGAGAGAAAAATATTTTAATGTGTTTCAGTGTGTTGGTGAAATAATGCAAAAGTAATGAGTTCAAAATGTTTTATGGATGTGGAGAAATAAAATAAACAAGTTAAACTATGCATGTGTGGAATAATTCAAAGAGAAAATAAACAAATAATTATTTCAGACTCCAAAAATAAAATAAAATAATAAAATAAAATTTGGTAAAATTTCATAAAATGGTAAATGTGATTCATGAATTTTCTGGGAATTTTTTAATGAAATTATCTATTTTTAAAATTTAAAAATGAATTAATGCAAACAATTAAATAAAAATAAAATATGAAAAATGTGCAAGGGGGTGTGGAAAGTAACAAAACCACGTTGAAAAATTGAAATGGGCTGAAAGGGGGTGTGTGAATAGCAAGCCCAAACATAAATCCATCAGCAAAAAATAAAATAAAAAATGAAACACGCGTGGACCTCAGTCAACCCAGTTGACTGCATACCTACCCTTTGATCAATCTGACGCTTATCATTAAGTCAACCAAACCAGCATGTATTCAAGATCTATGGCCCAGATTAAAACGCACACAATAACCAACGTACACAAGCATACACGCAAACACTCAGCATACCCTACACTCCCACGTGAGCAGCACATGGGTTCATTAATTTGTTGGCACAATTGCATCCATACGATTCATCAAACGCACAAGATTAAGTCAACAAAATAAAGAGTAATTAAGATGAAAGGCAATGATCTGGAGGTACACAGTAATAATCATGGGGTAATAAACACGTAAACATTAAATAAAATCAAGAAAAAAATAAAACGTGGCCAGCTGATGGCCGTTGGATCAACAAAATGAATGGCTGGGATTATCTCTTCCACATAAAACCCTAATCTGGCCGGAGGGAGAACCAGACGCCGGAGCCCTAGCTCCGGTCGTCTTCTCCGGCGACCCTCACCCATAATTTTCCCAGAAAACACATATAGGTACACCATTCGAACCAGAAAATCATAAGGAATTCAAATATCATCATCATTTTAACAAATACTCAACCTACAATGCAAATCGAATGAAAAAAGCCACGGTTCAAAAAAATAAACTCATCATACAACCAATATACGCGTCCAATCTCAAAAATAAATATAGCAGAATGATCAGTGGGCATCACACATCAATATGCATATTTAAAAATAGAGTTTTAAGATCATGAAAAACATCACTAACCTGAGATTAGGCAATCTATATCCTTGCTTTTAGCTTCCAATTATGGATGATTTGTACTCTATAGATGCCAAGGATGAAAGTTGAGAAAGAATTTTTGGAAAAACTCCTCTTGCTTGAAAGATACGAATGATCCAAGTTTTAGGGTTCAAGCTTCTTTTCTCCTCCAAATCACGTGTGTATCCTCTAACCCTAGCATGAGTTAGCTTAAATAGATTAGGTTAATCTACTGATGATCACTTGGGCCTTGGTAATTCCCCACTTAATGAGTTTTAGGTGATTTTGGAAAATTGCATTATGTGAAATACACCCTCCTCCATGCATGTATATCCAAACCCTTGATGATGGATCACTTATTTAACAATTGCTAATCACACTTGAATTTGATTTGGGCCTTGAGATGTATTGGTTCATGAGTTTTCAATAATTTGGCAATTTTGCATAATGGAAAATAAGTGATGAATAAACCATGGATCCACTTGATTCAAAGGCCAAAAATAGTCCTTATGGATTGTACTTTGATGTTAGAATGTGCCTTGAAGCAATGGAATCAATTATAGGTCACTATGTCCCAAAATGCAAATGGAACCATGAGACAACCCTAAAAAACCACTTTGCCTTCTTTTGGTCATAACTTGAATTTCACAAATGATATGGAGAAAAAGAGGAGAAAAAGGAGAAAAAGGAGAAAAAGATATTCAACTTTCATGTTTGAGGAAAATTCATTTGAAGCTTTCTTGATAATGAAAAGTCAAGTTGAATGTAGTGTAAGAACTTGCCCAAAAAGGAAACTTTCAAATTATAGGTCATTTCCATATTTAGTAACTTTTGTACCAACCCTTGATTCTTGATAAATGGTGTGAAGATTGACTCTTGAAGACCATATGAGGATGTGAGACCTTGAAAACCTTGAAGAGAACCTCAAGCTTTCACAGTTGACTCCCCTCTCACTGTTGACTTTTATCCCCTTCTCCTGATTCCCAATTCACTGGCCAATGGAACTTCTCCTGAACCAAACTGATGGACAGTCTTTCATTCCTAGATACTTAGGGACCCAAGGAATACCATGGAATCAAGTCTTGCCCAAAAAATCAGAAATAAACTGACTTTATAGCAAACCCTAATTTTGGTACCCTCAGTCTAGGAGGAAATAACACAGTCTCCAAATCCAAATTCCTCTGAATATGATGTGTATCCTCTCCAAAAAAGATAAGATATGCCATTTGGTGATGATAAAAACCCAAGAAACTTGCCCATTAGAGCAATAAACCCAAGAATCTCAAAACCCTAGTTTCTGCACTGGTTAGGAGAGAGTGATCCACTTGAACTCTCTTGCTTGACCCTTTGAAGAACATCTTCTCCTCTTGAACTTGCCTCAAGCACCTTGACCCCATGCTAAGAACCAATGATATGCACACATGATAATGCAAAATGAAATGAAACATAAGCCAGTTGGTACTAAAGTAAGGAGGGCAAATTTTGGGGTGCTACAGCTGCCCCTATTCAATCAACTTGGTCCCGAAGGTATGATAGCGACGACTCTCAGACATTCTAGGATACACGGGGATTGAATACCAAAAGAGCCTAGGAAATTTGCTAATGGTGAGAATAACAAACTGGAGCGTGCTGAAAAATAAGGAGTATGACTTCAACCATACCCAAAAAAATAAGACGAATACGACCTCAACCGTACCCGCAAAGGAAGACTGACCTCAATCACTCTACCCACAAAGAAAATACGCATACGACCTCAATCGCACCCACAAGACGAATACAACCTCAATTGTACCCTCAAAGGAAGAGTGACCTCAATCACTCTGCCCACAAAGAAAACACGAATACAACCTCAATCGTACCCACAAAACGAATACAACCTCAATTGTACCCTCAAAGGAAGACTGACCTCAATCACTCTGCCCACAAAGAAAATACGAATACGACCTCAATCGCACCCACAAGACGAATACAACCTCAATTGTACCCTCAAAGGAAGACTAACCTCAATCACTCCACCCACAAAGAAAATACGAATACGGCCTCAATCACATCCACAAAACGAATACAACCTCAATTGTAACCTCAAAGGAAGACTGACCTCGATCACTTTACTCACAAAGAAAACATGAATACGACCTCAATCGCACCCACAAAATGAATACATCCTCAATTGTACCCTCAAAGAAAGACTGACCTCAATCACTATACCCACAAAGAAAATACGAATACGACCTCAATCGCACCCACAAAACGAATACAACCTCAATTGTACCCTCAAAGGAAGACTGACCTCAATCACTCTACCCACAAAGAAAATATGAATACGACCTCAATCGCACCCACAAAACGAATACAACCTCAATTGTACCCTCAAAGGAAGACTGACCTCAATCACTCTGCCCACAAAGAAAATACGAATACGACCTTAATCGCACCCACAAGACGAATACAACCTCAATTGTACCCTCAAAGGAAGACTGACCTCAATCACTCTACCCACAAAGAAAATATGAATACGACCTCAATTGCACCCACAAAATGAATACAACCTCAATTGTACCCTCAAAGGAAGACTAACCTCAATCACTCCACCCACAAAGAAAATATGAATACGACCTCAATCGCATCCACAAAACAAATACAACCTCAATTGTACCCTCAAAGGAAGACTGACCTTGATCACTTTACTCACAAAGAAAACATGAATACGACCTCAATCGCACCCACAAAACGAATACAACCTCAATTGTACCCTCAAAGAAAGACTGACCTCAATCACTCTACCCACAAAGAAAATACGAATACGACCTCAATCGTACCCACAAAACGAATACAACCTCAATTGTACCCTCAAAGGAAGACTGACCTCAATCACTCTACCCACAAAGAAAATACGAATACGACCTCAATCGCACCCACAAAACGAATACAACCTCAATTGTACCCTCAAAGGAAGACTGACCTCAATCACTCTGTCCACAAAGAAAATACGAATACGACCTCAATCGCACCCACAAGACGAATACAACCTCAATTGTACCCTCAAAGGAAGACTGACCTCAATCACTCTACCCACAAAGAAAATACGAATACGACCTCAATCGCACCCACAAAATGAATACAACCTCAATTGTACCCTCAAGGAAAGACTGACCTCAATCACTCTACCAACAAAGAAAACACGAATATGACCTCAATCGCACCCACAAAACGAATACAACCTCAATTGTACCCTCAAAGGAAGACTGACCTCGATCACTCTACCCACAAAGAAAACACGAATACGACCTCAATCGCACCCACAAAATGAATACAACCTCAATTGTACCCTCAAAGGATAACCAACATAAAGTGGACTTCGCCTTTGATAACGTGAAACAAAACTTCTGGTTTAAACCACCCCTACTGAGAAAAGGAAATTGGCAAACAAAATATGTCAAGCGAGAACTGAATACCAGGCGAGAACTGGATTTCACAAAAGAGAAAGGCCAAACAAAGGCAAACTTCTAACGGACTCACGATCCACAGATAAGAGGACTCCGCTGGGGAAAGGAGAAGTCTAAATAAAAGACCCTGCCGGGGAGCACAAGCATGAGGAACGCATCCCTCCAAAATCTCCTGAGTTATGGCATTTCTGCTGGGAAAGAGAACTGGCAAGGAGAGCATCAAATCTGGCTTATGCTTCGAATGCAAATGTTTGAATTTTTCCGTAATGCTCCACACGGAGTGGAAATGCTACGCGTTTGAGGATGCCATGCAAATGCTTATGATATGCAAACGGGGTTCCTCCATCAAAATAAATGCTGGAGAGAAAAGACCAATTCAGCTGGGGATGACAAAAATAAATTGTCCTCTGAATCCAGGAACTCTGCTGAGAAGGGTCATACTGATCGACTCTTCGGATCAACAACTTCTGCTGGGGATGAAATCCCGAAAGAACTACCGGGGGCCACACCTGTCTTTCACTGAAGGTAACATCCAAAACCTAATATTTCTCCTTTGATGGGGGAGTTGAGAATGAACGCTAATAATGGAACCGGAAGTCTGTTACTGAAGATTGCTAATATCCAATTGGGCTCAGAACTTGCTGGGGGATGTCAGCCCATTGTCGCTCCCGGGATTTTCATCCAAGTACAAACGCGAAAGTGGCACCGAAACAGAGTCGCCAGCAATGTGTATTTATCCCAAGAGAGGGAAAGGAAACACCGCGTAAACCTGAGATAAAGGAAAAGCATGGTCTTACGACCAAGAGAACTGGGTTCGGGAGTCGGTTACACACGGGGAAGGTATTAGCACCCCCACGCGTCCATCGTACCCGATGGGATCCACGCTTGCTGCTTCAATCAAAGGGTGTAGGAAACTGGAAATGAATTGCTAGCTGGAAAGGAAAAGGAACAGGAGAGGGGAAAAAGAAAGGAGAGAAAATAAGAAGCAAATGTAGGGAAAATAAAGGAAGTGCTCGCATGGGCCCTACCCCACTGCCTACGTATCTCATCGGGAGCATGAGAATCAGAGCGACGTAGTTCCCCTCACTAGGGATGGATTGTTTGTGTTTTTTAGAGAACGGCTTACGTTCTAGCTCAGGTGTTGCAGGCTCGCTGGTCCGAGTGCGTTACCGTCTTGCAAGAGAACGAGTAGAAGCGCGTTCGTGCGTTGAGAATGAATGAGATGAGAAAAGAATTCCCGAAGGAAAGACGTTATTGTTTGTTTTTGTCTTTTAGAAGTTTTTTTTTCCATTTATTTGCATATGACAATGTATCTGAATCTTAGTCATTGGAATGTGTACATTCTCACATTCCAAGATGGAATGGGTAAGAAAGCACACTAAGAGTGAAGAAGACCCCCACACTTAGTTCCAATTGTCAAGGTTCAAACACACTAGCGTACTTGTATTTATTAAGTGTTTTTGTTGATTAAGAAATGAAGAAGTTTTTTTTTATTATTTGCACCTTCAACAAGTATTGCATTTAAGTCCCTCATACAAGATCAAATGTTTAACACATTGACCCAAGATGGGCTATATGCTACACATTTCTAAGATTACAAGAGAAGACCCCTTATAATCTTTTCTTTATATGAAAGGCCTAAATGCAATAAATGCCTACCTTTATTATATGTTTTGAATTTTCTTTGAGATGAGAAAAGAGACTCAAGAGAGGAGAAAAGGTAAAACCTATATGGACTAAGACTCAATCCTAATTGAAGATTAAAGGGAGTGATCCTAAAGGTTTGTGAGGTTTCAACCTAAAGTCTAAAGAAAGAAAGAATTAAACAATTCACTTCTAAAGTAGAAGATGAATTGTAATTCAAAAAGGGAAAGTAAAGAGTTATCAAAAGAAAGCACATAAGTGCTTAACAAAACACAAAATGGAATTGTAAAAGAGAAAGGATAGAAGTTGAATGTGGATTCCTTATCCACACTCAATTGAAACTTACCAAAGCCCCTACATGGTTAGTAAACATGTATAAGAAGTATAAGAAGTAAAAGAACATTTAATGCATCATAAAACTCAAAAGAATTAAATGAGAAAACAAATCCTAGAACCACAACCAGAATGGGCATCATATGGACAACAAGTGAATATCATCATACAATTGCAAGTGAATAAGCAAAAATCATCACCCATTAGCATTTAAACATGTTACAAGAAGAAGGGGTAGATGAAAGATGGAAAGAAATGAAGAGGACATGCATAAATGGAACATGTAAATCAACAACCAGAATTGAAACTAAATGGAAAATAGTTTATAAGCATCTCAAAAGTATTTATGAATCAACTTCAAGACATTCAAGAAGTAATATAAGAAGAATTGAAATGAAAGTTCAAAAAGAAAGTGCAAACAATACATGTTAATGATGCACAAAGTTCAAATTGAAATGAACATGTAAAGATGACCTATAATGTGTATCAAAGACCTATAATATCATATGAATGACTCACACAACTATACAAATGCTCATACAAATATGCACAAAAGAATTCATGCAAACATGCACTAAAGTTAAAATGACAGGACATGTATTATACTTCCAATGTAATGCATCAAACAAAAACCAAATGGATTCATGAAAATTATGCCAGCATATTATTGGAATGCCTAGGTCAGAAATGCATCATACATCAAGATAGCATGTAAAAATTCAGAGCAAAATGACTTCAAACAAAGCAATTAGGTCAAATTGAAACATCATGCAAAGTGGTGCAAATATAGGCATCAAAACATGTAATAAAGTGACCTAAAAAATCAAACAAAAATCATCTAACATGCTTCAATGTATTAGTGAATCAATGCAAAAATAATCATGTCAAAACAGTTGGTAATGAGCAAGAACAAAATTAAACAAATTCATGTATCATGCTTAGAATGCATCTAAATGGAAATTCAAAGAAAATTATGGACCAGGGGTAAAAAGGTCATAAAATCAAGAAATAAAATCATGGAAAATTTCCTAAATGTTTTAATGATGCTCATGAATTTTTGTGGAATTTTATGATGATGTTTGATATTTTTAAAAATCAATTATGAAACGTGTAGCAAAAATGAAAATAAAATATGAAATGCAATGTGAATGGGGTGCAAACATAGCAAATCCATAGTTCAATTCGTTTGGGCCTTAGAAGCGTGGGGTGCAAATAACAATCTGTCATAGGTCCAATTACGCGCAAAACACCATAGTAACCATGCACTCCAGTCAACAAAATTGACTCATCAATAGCCATTAGATCAAGTCAAGGTCAAGCCAAAGTCAAAGTACGCAGATCCAACACACGCGGATGAGGACGCACACTCACTACCATGTACCATGCCACACAATGTTTAAGTGGATTCAGAAAATACGCATGTGACAAGCACATGCCTTTTAATGTGCTGTCACCATACAAGCCACACGATCGCGCAAAATGAATGGACACGATTAAAACGTGAAAAAACCCTAGCTATTGAAGTCACCGGCCGGAGATGACCTCCGGTCACCTTCTCCGGTCACACCACCACCGTCTGCAACTCACACATGTCCCAGAAATGCACAAATTTTATACCAAAATGAAGCTGAGCTCACGTAGATTAAGAATTCACAATTGTTTTTCACACACCAAGCACACACATAGAGAACAGAGGAGATTAAATCATGCCCTAAGTTTTGGATCTAGGCTTCTAAGAAGCTCTATCAACTAGCCGGAGTAAGCAGAGCTTCTATCAAGCTTAAATTAACAAAAACAAGCTAAAATTAATGAAAATCAACTGAAGCAAAGTTGAATGATGAAACCTGAAAATGTGGAGCAATTGGAGATGTTGAGAAAAACCAGAGGAAAGCTTGATATGCTGAGCTTCTAGATCTTCAAACTTAGCAAAATAAATGCTATGGATTCGTAAATAGATGAAGGATGTTGAAGCTTGCAATGATGCTGAACTTGCAGAAATGGAGTTGTTCTTGTTGCTCTTGATTCAACCACCCCAAGCAATGATCAATGGGAGCACAATGGAGTTGAAATCGTGGAGAAGAAGATGAGAAAAATCAGAGAGAGTGAGAGGAGAATTCTGAAGTGAATGTGAGAAAGTGAGTGTTGTTTTTTAGAAATGTGAGTGAAATTTGGCTTTATAGTGTGAGTTAGAAATGAACCAGAGGTGGTTAAGTGAGTGAGTCAACTGAGTCCAAGTTGAGTTAACTGAGCTGCCTCTAACTAACTGAGCCAAGTTAGTTAGGGCGAGTCAGCTGTGGTTGTGCTATAGTGGTGGAGGTCCATGGTGTTATGGTGGAAGTGAAAATGAACTGACATTGCACGGCTGTCTCACCAAACTTGTTCAGCAAGTTGCTTTTTCTATTTTCGTGCATGGTACGTGCTCATGTGTATGGACATGTGATGAGTGTTTGGTTAAATGAAGAAAGAGTTGGAGGGTGAGCAATGCACGAGCAAGCTGAGACAACAACAACAACATTCATTTTTTTCTGGTTTTTAGCAGCCCAAGGTTTAATGGTTTGGCCAAGAATTTATCTCTAGTTTGTGAATGAAACAAAGAGGTATTGATGCCAAATGGAAGAGGAGATATCATGGAACAAGTTTGGGGTGAAAATTGAATTGAATTGAGGCTTGGAAATTGGTGAAAAGCAACTTGGAGCATCAAGGTTTGGGACTGGTTTGTAGGCAAGACAGTTGGTCGGTTGACAACGTAGCTTGGTGCATGGAATTTCAGTCTGAACACACTAAATTGAGACCACTATAACTCACTCATAGCTTGATCAATTCAAAATTTTCCCAACATCAATATTGAAGATGACACTACAAAGAACAACTTTGATGTTGGAAAGTTTTTCATTTGAGGCCTTTAACCATGAGAAAAATGAGTTGACATTTGGCCCACCACATATTTGTTAAAATGACTGCGCGCGTGACCTGAAAATCTTGGTCATGACCTAGTTTTGAACCTACTTTGCCCAAACTTTGATCAATCATATCTCCCTCAATTTTTATCCAATGGAGATGTTCTACACATGGATTTGAAGCTTAAAACAAGATCTTTTGTTGTGGCCGAGTGGAATTTTCATTTGGTGCCTCAATTTTAAATGGCCTTGGTTCAAACTCTGATGCAAAATGGCCAAAACTTACTATTTTTAGTAACCCTACTTCACCCAAAAATGGCAACTTTCCACATCTTGATTTTTTCATGATTCCTTTGGAATTTCTTGACCAAATTTTGCACATTGGACACATATAACATGAATTTCATGAATTTGGCCTCAAAAAGTCAAGAGTTGACTTTTTCCTCTGATTATTTGACTTGGCCCCAAATTTCCTGATTTTTTATCTTTCTTCCAATTGAACCACCTCCAAAACCAATTGAGGGGCAAATCTCCATACACATACACTTAAGGACATGTAGAATACCATGATATCAAGTTTTGACCAAAAAATCAGAGATAACCTGATTTTACTGTAAACCCTAATTTTGACCCCCTTTGGTTAGGAGGAAATTGCACATCTTCCAAATCCAAATTCCTCAGAGTATGTTGTGTATCCTCTTAAAGGATGATGAGAACTGCCACTTGAGGATGATTTTGAATCAATGAGCTATCTCTTTTGAGGATTTTCCTTCAATTTTTGGACTTCTTGCATAGTGTAGGATGTAATGCTTCAATCTCCTATTGTATCTCTTTTCCTTGAGGTTGTGGATGATCAATTGAGATAGTATGAGACATGAAAGGCTTCTTGGCTTGCCTTGAGGCAACTTGACTGACCTTTTTGTGCTTTGAATGATCTCTTGATTGTCCACCTCCCACCTGATCACATGCCCTGATGGTAAGGAGGATGCCATGCTTCATTTTTCTATGTTAAATGCAATGCCATGTTAATGAGGTGGATATGATATGATAAATGATAATGCCATGCTATGATGACAAAGAGGGAGAGCAAATTTTGGGGTATTACAGCTGCCCCTATTCAAGCGCTGTAGACCTGAATGCCTGAAAGCAATTGCTTTCGGACTTTCAAGGTATATAGTGATTGAATACCAAATATAACCAAAAATTTGCTCTGGATGATGAAAAAGAAAAGGGATATAAACCCAATGAGACTTCTGGATTGAATCTTCAATGAAAGTCGTCGGAAAAATCTGTCTTCTGAACGACACCAGACGACTACTGGCTTGCCGCATTACTGGTAAACTTTAACAATGTCTTTTATGCAATTCCAGACGACTACTGGCCTGCCACACTGCTGGTGGACTTTAGAAATGTCTTTTTGAACGACGCCAGACGACTACTGGCCTGCCACACCACTGGTGGACTTTGATAATGTCTTTTATGCAATTCCAGACGACTACTGGCCTGCCACACTACTGGTGGACTTTGCAGCTTCGTGCCACCCGAAGATGGACTTTTGCCAATCCACTGTTGGACTTTTGCCACCCGAAGACGGACTTTTGCCAATCCACTGTTGGACTTTTAGAATATGCCACCCTTAGATGGACCTTTCGCCAATCCACTGTTGGACTTTTGCCACCCGAAGACGGACTTTTGCCAATCCACTGTTGGACTTTTGCCACCCGAAGACGGACTTTTGCCAATCCACTGTTGGACTTTTAGCTGCTTTGCCACCCGAAGATGGACTTTTGCCAATCCACTGTTGGACTTTTAGAATATGCCACCCTCAGATGGACCTTTCTCCAATCCACTGTTGGACTTTTGCCACCCGAAGACGGACTTTTGTCAATCCACTGTTGGACTTTTAGAATATGCCACCCTTAGATGGACTTTTGCCAATCCACTGTTGGACTTTTGCCACCCGAAGACGGACTTTTGCCAATCCACTGTTGGACTTTTGCCACCCGAAGACGGACTTTTGCCAATCCACTGTTGGACTTTTGCCACCCGAAGACGGACTTTTCGCCAATCCACTGTTGGACTTTGCTAACGTCTTTTAACAATGCCAGACGACTACTGGCTTGCCACACTACGGGTGGACTTTCGCAAAATTCCAATACTGGATTACACTCTGCATCCGTGTCAGACATCTCTGCCGACTTTGCTGAGGAACAAAGACCAATGATTTGACTTTGGAGACTCCTGAAAGGATAACCTCTGCTGGAGAATGAATGAACAATCCGTCTGCTTCGAATTGTCAAGTTTGCCAAAAATAAATTGGACTTGAAGAATAATAAATCTGCCAGGAATCACTTCATCTGTTGGGGGAATGAATTCTGATCACAGCGATTCCGCTGGGGATGAGAATTTCTTTGTATGGCGTCTTTCTAGGGGAGAGAAATCATAAAAACTCTGCTTGGGGATCTGTCCAGTCCAAGACCCTTTATAGGGGTTATCAACCTTCTGACCTGGCTGGGGACAGACTGTACCATCCTTGTTGAGGAATAGATTTTGTCGATCTGATAAACCTCTACGGGAAGAACAACAACTCAGCTGGGAGTTGCTGACAAGATTCGATGCTGACCTTTGTGGGGATACCATGACCAGAGATACGATCTTGCTGGGTATCAGGGCTACTCTGCCAGGGATATGCAAATCCTGGTTAGAACATTCCCCTGCAACTTGCTAGGAAAGAGTCCTTAGAGATCTGTTGGGGAAACCCAAAGCAAATCCACAGTAGTCTGCTGAAGAATATGACTGTCAAGCTTAGGATAAGTACCACAATGCCCCATGTTAGGCGAGCTTCCCTTTAGACAATTCCGTTAGGGATGACGAGTTTATAACAAACTCTGCTGGAGGAAACTGCTTTAAAACGTCTCGTGCTGGAGAATGCCTTTTGAGAGGATTTTACAGAAGACCAACTGTCCTCAAACTCTACTGGGGATGATCAACACTTCATGCTGGGGAAACAAACATGCCCCATGCTTGGACAAAACAACAATTCGTCCCCGAAGAGGATGTCATAAGAGGATTTTACAGAAGATCTAGCCTCTTCAAACTCTTGTGACTTCGCTGGGGATAATGACCATCAGTTTCGGTGTCGACGAGACCACTCTTTTGGGGAACCTGTGACTGTTATCGACATAGAAAAGCTTGTAGCTGTTGGAAGGACTGAATAAGAGAATCGACTTAATAAGATGCAACGGTACCCAGTTGAACTTAATTCACTGATATCGACCCGTTATGAACAATCGTCGACCGAACGATGAACGCCGATCTCCTTACCCATAACTGCCCCAGTCTTTTGCATGGGGTGATTTATTGCTGGTCTTGTGCTTAAAATCATCTGCACCTGCTACCTGCAACAAAAGAATATGCCCACATGCCCCGAATATTGCGTGGCTAGAATCCACCATCCGGGAGTATTCAACATTCGAAGTAATTTCAAATGTTTTTTTTTGCGCATGTTATTGCAAGGCTGCCATGTTTTCAAATGCAATGTTTTATCAAAAATTAGGACGTTTTTGCAAACAAAGCAATAAAACAAAAATAGAAAGCTTTTTATTGAAATTCAATTTATTGACTGAGAGCCCAGAATAGGCAATTACATCTGGAAGCAATCCCTGGAAAGAGGTGATCGCTGAAAATTGAGAAAAGAAACTATCCTAATGGCAATGTGAAAACGGAATTCCACTGAGTTTCCATTCTGTTATGACCAGTATGTCTTCAAAACTCCCCGACCTTGCCTTCTGAGAAACGATCGGACCGATTCCTATCTTTCAGAACGTCAGTTGTTCAAACGATAATGGGGTACAGATAACTCAAACCGTAGTCATTCACTTAAATCCCTCTTTTGTGTGGACCGCCCTTTCAGGTTTTCGATCCACCAGGATACCCTTTTTTGCCTAAGTTGCCCTTTCGGGTTTTCAACTTACCGGGTGTACAAATTTTTTCAATTATATCCCTAATTTTTGCCCGAACCTTATTCTGTTTTTGGTTCGCCGGGATGCCCTTTTTTGCCTAGATTTTTTTTATTCTTATTATCCAGCGGGTCTATTCATGCGAAGTATTTTTTGACTACGTCCGAGTTGACAGGGGATGAAAAGTCTTCGCCATCCATGGTTGTAAGCAATAAAGCTCCGCCCGAAAAGACCTTTTTAACCACGAATGGACCTTCATAATTAGGAGTCCATTTGCCCCTGTGATCTGTATTGGGAGGAAGGATCCTTTTGAGTACCACATCTCCGACTTTATAAACCCGAGGACGCACCTTCTGGTCAAATGCCTGTTTCATTCTGCGCTGATATAGTTGCCCATGACATACAGCCGCCAATCGCTTTTCCTCAATAAGGCTCAGCTGATCAAATCTGGCTCGTACCCATTCGGCTTCATCTAGCTTAACATCCATCATAACTCTGAGGGACGGAATCTCTACTTCAACCGGTAGCACTGCCTCCATACCATATACAAGTGAGAATGGGGTTGCCCCAGTGGACGTGCGTACCGACGTTCGATACCCATGCAAAGCAAATGGTAACATCTCATGCCAATCTTTGTACGTGACAACCATCTTCTGCACAATCTTCTTGATATTTTTGTTGGCCGCTTCGACCGCGCCATTCATCTTTGGGCGGTACGGAGAAGAATTGTGATGTTCGATTTTGAAGTCCCGGCATAACTCAGCCATCATCTTATTATTCAAATTAGAACCATTATCAGTAATGATTCTTTCGGGAACTCCATATCGGCAAATGATATCCCGTTTTAAGAAACGAGCGACCACTTGTTTTGTAACATTGGCATAGGATGCGGCTTCAACCCATTTGGTGAAGTAATCAATTGCCACCAAGATGAAACGATGACCATTGGAAGCTGTAGGCTCAATCTTTCCGATCATATCAATGCCCCACATGGCAAACGGCCAAGGCGACGACATGATACTCAACGGATTTGGAGGCACATGCACCTTATCTGCATAGATCTGGCATTTATGGCATTTGCGGGCATATTTGCAACAATCTGACTCCATAGTCAACCAATAATATCCCGACCTTAACAACTTTTTAGCCATTGCCTGCCCTCCGGCATGGGTACCGAAAGAGCCTTCGTGCACTTCAATCATTAACAAGTCTGCTTCATGTCTATCCACACATCTAAGCAGGACCGTGTCAAAATTTATTTTATACAGCACGCCATCTTTATTCAAGAAGAAACTACCGGCTAACCTTCTCAACGTCTTCCTGTCTTTGGACGATGCCCCGGGCGGGTACTCTTGACTTTTTAAGAAACACTTAATGTCATAAAACCATGGCTTGTCATCAGACGCTGCATCGACCGCAAACACAAATGCTGGTCTGTCAAGGCGGGATACCTCAATCTTAGGTACATGGTTCCATCCTTGCACTTTGATCATGGAAGACAAAGTGGCCAAGGCATCCGCGAACCTATTCTCATCTCGAGGAATATGGTACAGTTTCACTGTTGTGAAAAATGTCAGCAATCTCCTCGTATAATCTCTATATGGCACTAGATTTGCTTGGTGCGTGTACCAACTCCCTTTCACTTGATTGATTACCAAAGCTGAATCACCGAATATATCAAGGGTTTTAATCCGTAGATTAATCGCCTCCTCGATCCCCATTATACAAGCTTCGTACTCTGCTTCATTGTTGGTGCATCCGAAAGTTATTCGGGCAGTGAACGGCATATGAACACCTTCCGGCGTGATAAGAACTGCTCCAACTCCGCACCCATTCATATTGACAGCCCCATCAAACATCAGACTCCATTTGGATTCAGGGTCTGGCCCCTCCTCCGGGAGTGGTTCCTCACAGTCTTTAGCTTTGAGAAACATGATGTCTTCATCAGGGAAGTCAAACTTCATGGGTTGGTAATCATCAATCGGCTGTTGCGCAAGATAGTCGGACAAGATACTTCCTTTGATGGCCTTTTGTGAAGTGTACTGAATGTCATACTCTGTCAAGACCATTTGCCACCGTGCAACTCTGCCTGTCAATGCTGGCTTCTCGAAAATGTACTTGATAGGATCCATTTTTGAAATCAACAAGGTTGTGTGCCTAACCATATATTGCCTCAATCGCTTAGCGGCCCATGCAAGCGCACAGCATGTCTTTTCAAGCATTGAGTATCGGGACTCACAATCATTGAACTTTTTGCTCAGGTAGTAAATAGCATGCTCCTTCCTACCTGTCTCGTCATGTTGACCGAGAACACAACCCATGGAACCTTCAAGCACTGTCAGATACATTATCAGCGGTCTCCCTTCAACTGGAGGCATTAGAATCGGAGGTTCCTGCAAGTATTCTTTTATCTTATCGAATGCCAATTGGCAATCGTCATTCCACCTGACCGTTTGATCTTTCCTCAACAATTTAAATATTGGTTCACACGTGGCTGTTAGGTGAGATATGAACCTCGCAATGTAGTTCAATCTACCCAAGAAACCACGAACCTCTTTTTCTGTTCTCGGTTCAGGCATTTCTTGTATTGCTTTCACCTTGGCAGGATCAACCTCGATTCCTCTTTCGCTCACAATGAAACCTAGCAACTTTCCAGAACGCACCCCAAACGTGCACTTGTTTGGATTTAATCTCAGACGAAACTTTCTCAACCTTTCAAACAGCTTTTTCAGGTTAACCAGATGTTCCTCTTCTGTTCTCGACTTGGCAATCATATCATCTACATAACATTCGATCTCCTTATGAATCAAGTCATGAAACAATGTCACCATCGCCCGCTGGTACGTTGCCCCTACGTTTTTCAACCCAAAAGGCATTACTTTATAACAATATGTACCCCACGGAGTAATGAACGTGGTCTTCTCCATATCTTCAGGTGCCATCTTGATCTGGTTGTACCCGGAGAAACCGTCCATAAATGAGAACACTGAAAATTGAGCTGTATTATCGACCAGCACATCAATATGAGGTAGTGGAAAATCATCTTTCGGGCTAGCTTTATTAAGATCTCGATAATCCACACACATTCTCACTTTTCCATCTTTCTTCGGTACTGGCAAGATGTTGGCTACCCACGGAGGATACTTTGTCACAGCAAGAAAACCAGCATCCCACTGCTTCTGGACTTCCTCCTTAATCTTTAAAGCCATGTCGGGGTGAGTCCGACGAAGTTTCTGCTTGACTGGCGGACATTCTTCTCTTAATGGCAGCCTGTGCACGACAATATCCGTATCCAACCCCGGCATGTCTTGATACGACCAGGCGAAGATGTCAACATACTCGCGCAACATTTCCGTCAAAGTTTGCTTCACATCTGCTTGCAAGCTGGCACCAATCCTGATCTCTTTCTTGGCGTCCTTGGTACCAATATTGATGATTTCTACAGTCTCCTGATGAGGCTGGATGACCCTTTCCTCTTGTTTCAACAATCTGGCCAGTTCTTCAGAAAGTTCACAATCTTTCTCATCCCCTTCTTCGGCTTGATAAATCGGATTGTCAAAGTCATACATGGCCATATCAAAATCGTTATCAGTGGTATCCGGAGGATCAAGTCTGCATGAACGGGTTCATGCCTTATTTTAGAATTTATTTTTAAGCAAAACAAAAGAAAATGAAACATTGCCATTTTATTTATTTTTTTTTTTGTGCAAAAATAAAAACTGAAAGACAGAGAACAAAATTTGATTGCAAAACGTCCTTTATTAATGATTAAACATTGCAAATGCAACCACGGTGGCCCTACAAATGAATCTATACGCCTTGGGCAGAGCGCAAGATTTTGACATGCATTATGGTTAGAAAAAACAAAGAAAAATTACTCTGTCTGAAGAGTAACCCGGATGACTTCTTCAACGAACCAGTTCTGCACTTGTTGTCCCGGAACATGAGGGCGTACCCAATTGTCCAGGTCACAATCACTGTCAACACCATCCTCTGTGGCTGCACAAGACTGGTCCGTGTAGATAATTCCCCCACTATTGAAAGTAATGGGTCCCCTGCTCCCCGCATCTGAAGTTGTAGAGGGATGATAACCAATACCAAATTTGTCTTCCTTCATTGGGGTCTCTATCAACCTGCCCCAACCTTGGGCGTTGCCTGCCCTGACGACTTCGACAGCTTGTTTGTAAGATGAAATGGAGGTACCAGCCCCAACTGGTACAGAAGAAGACTCAGGTGCATCGTCAATGTTGACTGCTTCAAATGATTGGCACAGCATCTCATGAATTTCCCCATCCATTTCAATGTACTTGAACGTGGACAAGTGACTCACAAAGATGTCTTCCTCCCCACACACTGTCACAACCTGCCCTTCAAACTCATACTTCAGCTTTTGATGTAGAGTAGAAGTAACAGCCCCGGCTCCGTGAATCCAAGGGCGCCCCAATAGGCAGCTATATGCAGGTTGTATGTCCATTACATGGAACGTGGATTTGAATACCTGTGGTCCAATTTGTACGGGCAATTCCACCTCACCAAACACAGATCGTCTAGTTCCATCGAATGCTCTGACCACCAATTCACTAGGCCTTAAGATCAAACCGTCAACTTCCAGCTTCATTAATGCCTTCTTGGGAAAGACATTGAGTGATGAACCAGTGTCTACCAGTACATGAGATAACACTGCGCCCTTACACTCCATCGTGATATGCAAAGCCTTATTATGGTTTCTTCCTTCAACAGTCAAATCTCTACTTGTAAAGCCCAAGCCATGGCTAACATTAACATTGGAGATTACGCCCTCGAGCTGATTAACAGTAATTTCTTGTGGCACGTATGCACTCTTCAACACTTTCAACAACGCCTGCCGATGCGCATCAGAGCACATCAATAGTGACAAGATTGAAATCTTTGAAGGGGTCTGATTCAGTTGGTCCACAATCTTATAATCGTTTTTCTTGATTATCTTCATAAATTCTTCCATTTCCTTATCAAAAGTAATCTTCGTCTCCGCTTCAGGTGTAGGCGCACTTTCAACCACCTGTTTACCCTTAGCCTTTGCTGCAGCTTCTACCTCCTTATCACTTCTCAAGGTTTGGGGAGCGAACAACCTTCCACTCCTTGTAAAGCCCCCTACACCCCCTACGTTATCAATATTTGGGCTGACTGACGGCTCAACTTCCTGCTTTTTACCTTCGTAATATACATCTGCCCCATAGTGCCATGGGATAGCCTTCGTAGACGTGAACGAAATTGGTCCTGGCACCGTGATAGTGACAGGACCGGGCCCTTCTGGCGCAACACTCGCCACGGGAACTGCATTGACCGGCATTTGAATCTCAGCGGGAGTGTAATAGATGGTCACGGTTGATATCTCATCAGTGTCTTTCACGACTCTGTCGAACTGTAGACATCCTTCATCGATCAGATTCTGTAAACCCATCTTCAACTTATCACAGCCGTTCTCCTGATTCATACACTCAGAGCAATCTTGATTACAGCCCGGGAACACCTGTCCCTTCAATAAACGATCTTTTACAACCAACAAAGAAGTTTTCACTTGATGAACGTCTAACACCAAATTCAATCTCCTCCCATCTTCAATAGCGTACACATTTGCTGCACTATGATCAGGCATGGGATGCTGAGTAATATTAGGAGCGGGAGAGAAATTGATGGCTTTAGCATCAATCAAATCTTGTACTTTATGATGGAAAGCCCAGCATTTTTCAATGGAGTGCCCCTGAGCACCTGAGTGGAACTCACAACGAGCATTAGCATCGAAGTTAGGTGGCAGGTTTCCAGCAACCGGAGCTTTCATAGTACGGAGTTCTACCAACTTTAACTCGAGTAGCCGGGGCAACAGCGCGGCATAAGTCATAGGGAGAGGATCCATCTTACGATCCCTCTGTCTAGACCTTTGCTAGAAAAAAGGTTGTTGCTGTTGAACTTGTTGTTGGGGTTGTTGTTTCTGAACAGACGGTGTGGGGATTGTTACAGTATCTACCTGATAATAAGCTCGAGAACGCCCTCTGCCTCGTCCTCTAAACACAGCATTCGTATCACCTTCTCTTCTTTTCTGGTTACTAGCAAACGGTTTCTTCGTCCCCGAGGAGCCAGCCCCACTCACATCCTGGATCTTTCCAAGCTTTAATAGACTTTCTATTCTTTCTCCCGCAATCACAATATCAGCAAATCTAGTTGACGGACAAGCAGCTAATCTATCCAGATAGGCCCCTTGCAAGGTGCCCATGAACATATCTGCCATTTCTCTGTCTGACAAGGGAGGTTGGACCTGGGCAGCCATTTCCCTCCACCTCTGTGCATATTCTTTGAAACTCTCCTTGGCATTTTATGACAACCCCTGCAATTGGGTGCGGTTGGGCGCCATGTCAATATTATACTGGTATTGCTTCAGGAACGCTTCTGCCAGATCTTTCCAATTCTTCACAGCAGCTCTATTCAACTTCATGTACCAGGTCAAGGATGCCCCAGCCAGACTGTCCTGAAAATAGTGCATCCATAGCTTCTCGTCATCCGTATGGGCTGAAATCTTCCCAAAGTAAGCTTGAAGATGCGTTTGGGGACACGCATTGCCGTGATACTTATCAAAAGTGGGAGGCTTGAATTTAGGGGGAATTCTGACTCCTGAGACCAGCCCCAAGCTGGTAACATCAATACCCATAGAGTTCTTGCATTCTATGGCCCTGATCTTCTCTGCTAACTCATCATACCTTCGATCCCCTTGATTACCCACATCAGCATCCAGCAGAGTAAATTGGTCTTCCAGAGTATCTTCAAGAGTAACACCAGCATGCCTACCATTTCCATTACCCCGATTGTTACCACCAGGAGGAGGGTTGCCACCGGGAGGAGGAATGCCATGTCCCTGTGAATTGTCATGCTGATCACCTTCGGGCCCATTGTCTGGACGCTCTACCAGAAGCCTCAATCTCTCCTGATTTTGCGCCATGCCAGTCATGAGGGTCATGAACTGGTCCATACGCGCCCTCATTTCAGCCAAATCACTTTGCACTTGATCCATGATTCTTACTTGATTCCTTCGCGTCGAATATCGGTGAATATGACTCTCCGCTATACTGCCTGAAACCAAATAAAGGTTAGAGTCCCTGCAACGAGTACCTGAAAAGCAAGTAACAAAAAATGCAAAATGATATGCAATGCCATGTTTGTCATTTCCGAGGTGCTTTATACCCTGATTCCAATCCAACCACAGAAATCTGAAGACCAGAAATTGTGGTATAAAGAGACGTGTCGTGGTCATGTGCTTGTGTGCAGCTATCTGATAAGGAATAATTCTGAATAAAACTGCTCATACTCATTCAACGAAGTATTCAAGTACATTTAAGAAAGGTTCAACCGCAAATGCAATACAAGGAAAAATGGATCCATCAACAAGCCTGATGGTAACCATTAACAACAAAATATAAGGAAAAGAACATCAGTCTGACAATTCCACACCCTTCAGCTTATCACTTGAGTATTTGATCTCCTCAAAAAGTATACGGGTACGCTGGTGATTCGGCTTTTCAATCATCTCTTTGATCAAGACATCCCTTTTCTCAAGAGCTTCATTTAAAGAACCCATATGCAGCATCAGAGCCTCGTCATCACACACTCCTTTGTGTCTCTTTATGCCAGCTTGCGTCTTGAGTATCTCTCTTTCTATCATGACTTCTTCAAGCTCTTTCTTGGCATTCCTCAGCTCACCTCTAGCTTCTTCTAGCTGTTCTTGACTCTTACCGAGGCTTTCCCGATACTTTCTCCTCTGCTCATGCGCCTTTTCAAGCTCTTCGTCCTTAATCTGCAACTGTTCCTGTAATTCAGCATTCTCTATCCTAACTTCGTCCCAAGCGTGCTGAAACTTTGTTAACTTTTCTTTGGTCTGTGCTAACGCCTGTTTGGTTTGCTTGTGGGCTTGAGTAGCATCATCAGCACCTTTACTAATCTTCCGAAAATGTTGGGCTCTTCCAGCAAAGTCTTTTTCTTTTACAGTTAGGATTTGTTCAGCATCTTGGGCTTTCCGCTCCAGCTCTTTGTTGGCATGTAGAGCATTCTGAAGATGGCTACTCAACTCGGAATTCTCTCCTTGGAGCTTTTTCACCAAGGCTTGCAACTTGTCAACTTCTTCCACAGTAGCAGTGCTTCTTGCTTTCTCATTCTCCGGATACAAAAGAGGTGCCTTACCAAAAGGCAAGAGAAAATCTTCAACTCTTTTCTTCACCCACTCTTCATATGCTGGATAAACCCGGTTGTTAGGCTTTCCTAGAGTAACTTTCCCCTTTTTCAGTATGCTACCCCAGCTTTCAGAAGCTTTCTGTGCTGCTTCCCACCCATCTGATGTATGAAAATAGAGGGACTCCTCCACATCTCTCTTAATAGGCGGACCTGTCAGGGCATACCCAAATTGTCGAATGGCCAAAGAAGGATTGTAGTTAATCCCACCCAGTCTTCCTATCAGTGGAACGTTAGGGAACTTACCACAGCTGTGGATAATATTCTTGCCAATCAGCCCATGATCTACCCATACGATGTCCTTGGCCACCAACCCCATTAAACGCTGTTTCCACTCTAGAGAATCTTTGGAATCCACAAAAGCCCCTGATTGTGGTAAACGGCCTGCAAACCACTTATAGAACAAAGGTGCACAACAACGAATTATCCCTCCTCTTTTCTTTTCGTTTCGGTTGTACAACGAGTAGTGAAGATCTCCCAGTAGCGTTGGCACCGGGTTCTTCATCATGAATATTCGTATAGCGTCCGTATCAATGAAATCCGGCTCGTTGGGAAACAACACTATGCCGTATATACAAAGGGCTAGCAAAGCATTAAAAACAAGCCAATTCTCGCCTTTAGCTGCTTCCTGGGCCTTCTTAATCAGATATTCCAGCTTGTAACCACGAATCTTTCCTTTGTTGGAGACATTGTCGCCTAACTCTGATTTGCTCAAATAAAGAGCACCAGCCACCTTTCCAAAGTCAAGATCCCCCACTGATCCAAAGAAAGGGGGCTCCTCCTTGATAGCAATCCCCAACATGTTGGAATACTCCTCCAGGGTAGGAACCAACACATAGTCTGGCAATACAAAACACCTCAGAGGCGGATCATAGAACTGCATCAACGTATGGAGACCTCTGGCTTCATAATCACTGACATTACGGACCATAGATAAAATCCACCCATATTTCTCTTCAAAAGCTTCTCGTACTGCAGGACTCGCCATTCCCTTCAGCATAACAATAGGGCCTAAAGTAGGCGTAAGGAACTTATAGCTGATGATATTCTTCCTCTCTTTAGTGTTCATCTTTGCAGGGACCTGATGACTGGAATCAAGGGTAATATATGCACCTGGAAATGAATAAACATGTATGTTAGGATATGATAATGCAATGCAAAGGGCAATGTGATCAGGTAATCAGGTGTCTGTGCTGAACTGTGAACGGTGTCAGTGTAGCTCTGAGACTAATATAGAACCATAGATAAGAACCATCTGAATACAATAGGATGAAACTTCCTTTCTGTGCAATGATGATAGAAAACCGGGTATGTAGGAGGTCATGGTTACCTGCAAACCTGTAAACAACCCGCCCTTCTCACATGTGGGTACTAGGATGTTCAGTATCCCGGGCTCTCAGGTCGAGAAATGATGATACGTTCACCATTTCTGGTTTGGCATCATCATCAATCGAGAAGGCCTCAACTGATTCTCCAAAACAAAAAGGTCCTCAGCTTCTGGCACTGAGGTCGAGAAGCAATAGTACATTCATCCCTCAGGGTACAGTACTATCGCCAATCGAGGAGTGCCTCCGCTGATTCTCTTTCAAAAAGGGATGTCCTATAGCAAGTTCCCAGCATTGGGTCCTCGGATCGAGAATGTGCAATGGGTTTGCCACGGAATGTGGTCTGCCACTGTCACATCTCGGGAGGAGTGCCGCAACTGAGTCCTCGGGAATGGTCACCAGAGTCGACAGTTCCTCAAGAGAATAACCACTGGCCTGCATAACATGCAGTAGCAGAAAGCTCCTGATAGAACCTCGTCTGGTTGTGGGTCTCATGAACAACAATACGTGGTCACCACCACGCAAGCGTCATGACTATCCACTCTAATACCTATGTATGTACTCAAGCCTTGGTAGCGAGCTTATCTCTCAGAACACCCATCCCGCCAAACAGACAAAACAGTGCAACACAATATAATATATGATATGTAATGCTAAAATGCGGTAAATACAGTAAAATAAATAAACAACAACATATAGCACAACAGTAAACACCCAATGAAAGAAAAGCAGACAAGCGCTAGGATTGACTCGCTAAGGAAACCAGAGATTCTGGGTTCGATCCCCAGCAGAGTCGCCAGCTGTCGCTCCCGGGATTTTCATCCAAGTACAAACGCGAAAGTGGCACCGAAACAGAGTCGCCAGCAATGTGTATTTATCCCAAGAGAGGGAAAGGAAACACCGCGTAAACCTGAGAGAAAGGAAAAGCATGGTCTTACGACCAAGAGAACTGGGTTCGGGAGTCGGTTACGCACGGGGAAGGTATTAGCACCCCCACGCGTCCATCGTACCCGATGGGATCCACGCTTGCTGCTTCAATCAAAGGGTGTAGGAAACTGGAAATGAATTGCTAGCTGGAAAGGAAAAGGAACAGGAGAGGGGAAAAAGAAAGGAGAGAAAATAAGAAGCAAATGTAGGGAAAATAAAGGAAGTGCTCGCATGGGCCCTACCCCACTGCCTACGTATCTCATCGGGAGCATGAGAATCAGAGCGACGTAGTTCCCCTCACTAGGGATGGATTGTTTGTGTTTTTTAGAGAACGGCTTACGTTCTAGCTCAGGTGTTGCAGGCTCGCTGGTCCGAGTGCGTTACCGTCTTGCAAGAGAACGAGTAGAAGCGCGTTCGTGCGTTGAGAATGAATGAGATGAGAAAAGAATTCCCGAAGGAAAGACGTTATTGTTTGTTTTTGTCTTTTAGAAGTTTTTTTTTCCATTTATTTGCATATGACAATGTATCTGAATCTTAGTCATTGGAATGTGTACATTCTCACATTCCAAGATGGAATGGGTAAGAAAGCACACTAAGAGTGAAGAAGACCCCCACACTTAGTTCCAATTGTCAAGGTTCAAACACACTAGCGTACTTGTATTTATTAAGTGTTTTTGTTGATTAAGAAATGAAGAAGTTTTTTTTTATTATTTGCACCTTCAACAAGTATTGCATTTAAGTCCCTCATACAAGATCAAATGTTTAACACATTGACCCAAGATGGGCTATATGCTACACATTTCTAAGATTACAAGAGAAGACCCCTTATAATCTTTTCTTTATATGAAAGGCCTAAATGCAATAAATGCCTACCTTTATTATATGTTTTGAATTTTCTTTGAGATGAGAAAAGAGACTCAAGAGAGGAGAAAAGGTAAAACCTATATGGACTAAGACTCAATCCTAATTGAAGATTAAAGGGAGTGATCCTAAAGGTTTGTGAGGTTTCAACCTAAAGTCTAAAGAAAGAAAGAATTAAACAATTCACTTCTAAAGTAGAAGATGAATTGTAATTCAAAAAGGGAAAGTAAAGAGTTATTAAAAGAAAGCACATAAGTGCTTAACAAAACACAAAATGGAATTGTAAAAGAGAAAGGATAGAAGTTGAATGTGGATTCCTTATCCACACTCAATTGAAACTTACCAAAGCCCCTACATGGTTAGTAAACATGTATAAGAAGTATAAGAAGTAAAAGAACATTTAATGCATCATAAAACTCAAAAGAATTAAATGAGAAAACAAATCCTAGAACCACAACCAGAATGGGCATCATATGGACAACAAGTGAATATCATCATACAATTGCAAGTGAATAAGCAAAAATCATCACCCATTAGCATTTAAACATGTTACAAGAAGAAGGGGTAGATGAAAGATGGAAAGAAATGAAGAGGACATGCATAAATGGAACATGTAAATCAACAACCAGAATTGAAACTAAATGGAAAATAGTTTATAAGCATCTCAAAAGTATTTATGAATCAACTTCAAGACATTCAAGAAGTAATATAAGAAGAATTGAAATGAAAGTTCAAAAAGAAAGTGCAAACAATACATGTTAATGATGCACAAAGTTCAAATTGAAATGAACATGTAAAGATGACCTATAATGTGTATCAAAGACCTATAATATCATATGAATGACTCACACAACTATGCAAATGCTCATACAAATATGCACAAAAGAATTCATGCAAACATGCACTAAAGTTAAAATGACAGGACATGTATTATACTTCCAATGTAATGCATCAAACAAAAACCAAATGGATTCATGAAAATTATGCCAGCATATTATTGGAATGCCTAGGTCAGAAATGCATCATACATCAAGATAGCATGTAAAAATTCAGAGCAAAATGACTTCAAACAAAGCAATTAGGTCAAATTGAAACATCATGCAAAGTGGTGCAAATATAGGCATCAAAACATGTAATAAAGTGACCTAAAAAATCAAACAAAAATCATCTAACATGCTTCAATGTATTAGTGAATCAATGCAAAAAGAATCATGTCAAAACAGTTGGTAATGAGCAAGAACAAAATTAAACAAATTCATGTATCATGCTTAGAATGCATCTAAATGGAAATTCAAAGAAAATTATGGACCAGGGGTAAAAAGGTCATAAAATCAAGAAATAAAATCATGGAAAATTTCCTAAATGTTTTAATGATGCTCATGAATTTTTGTGGAATTTTATGATGATGTTTGATATTTTTAAAAATCAATTATGAAACGTGTAGCAAAAATGAAAATAAAATATGAAATGCAATGTGAATGGGGTGCAAACATAGCAAATCCATAGTTCAATTCGTTTGGGCCTTAGAAGCGTGGGGTGTAAATAACAATCTGTCATAGGTCCAATTACGCACAAAACACCATAGTAACCATGCACTCCAGTCAACAAAATTGACTCATCAATAGCCATTAGATCAAGTCAAGGTCAAGCCAAAGTCAAAGTACGCAGATCCAACACACGCGGATGAGGACGCACACTCACTACCATGTACCATGCCACACAATGTTTAAGTGGATTCAGAAAATACGCATGTGACAAGCACATGCCTTTTAATGTGCTGTCACCATACAAGCCACATGATCGCGCAAAATGAATGGACACGATTAAAACGTGAAAAAACCCTAGCTATTGAAGTCACCGGCCGGAGATGACCTCCGGTCACCTTCTCCGGTCACACCACCACCGTCTGCAACTCACACATGTCCCAGAAATGCACAAATTTTATACCAAAATGAAGCTGAGCTCACGTAGATTAAGAATTCACAATTGTTTTTCACACACCAAGCACACACATAGAGAACAGAGGAGATTAAATCATGCCCTAAGTTTTGGATCTAGGCTTCTAAGAAGCTCTATCAACTAGCCGGAGTAAGCAGAGCTTCTATCAAGCTTAAATTAACAAAAACAAGCTAAAATTAATGAAAATCAACTGAAGCAAAGTTGAATGATGAAACCTGAAAATGTGGAGCAATTGGAGATGTTGAGAAAAACCAGAGGAAAGCTTGATATGCTGAGCTTCTAGATCTTCAAACTTAGCAAAATAAATGCTATGGATTTGTAAATAGATGAAGGATGTTGAAGCTTGCAATGATGCTGAACTTGCAGAAATGGAGTTGTTCTTGTTGCTCTTGATTCAACCACCCCAAGCAATGATCAATGGGAGCACAATGGAGTTGAAATCGTGGAGAAGAAGATGAGAAAAATCAGAGAGAGTGAGAGGAGAATTCTGAAGTGAATGTGAGAAAGTGAGTGTTGTTTTTTAGAAATGTGATTGAAATTTGGCTTTATAGTGTGAGTTAGAAATGAACCAGAGGTGGTTAAGTGAGTGAGTCAACTGAGTCCAAGTTAAGTTAACTGAGCTGCCTCTAACTAACTGAGCCAAGTTAGTTAGGGCGAGTCAGCTGTGGTTGTGCTATAGTGGTGGAGGTCCATGGTGTTATGGTGGAAGTGAAAATGAACTGACATTGCACGGCTGTCTCACCAAACTTGTTCAGCAAGTTGCTTTTTCTATTTTCGTGCATGGTACATGCTCATGTGTATGGACATGTGATGAGTGTTTGGTTAAATGAAGAAAGAGTTGGAGGGTGAGCAATGCACGAGCAAGCTGAGACAACAACAACAACATTCATTTTTTTCTGGTTTTTAGCAGCCCAAGGTTTAATGGTTTGGCCAAGAATTTATCTCTAGTTTGTGAATGAAACAAAGAGGTATTGATGCCAAATGGAAGAGGAGATATCATGGAACAAGTTTGGGGTGAAAATTGAATTGAATTGAGGCTTGGAAATTGGTGAAAAGCAACTTGGAGCATCAAGGTTTGGGACTGGTTTGTAGGCAAGACAGTTGGTCGGTTGACAAGGTAGCTTGGTGCATGGAATTTCAGTCTGAACACACTAAATTGAGACCACTATAACTCACTCATAGCTTGATCAATTCAAAATTTTCCCAACATCAATATTGAAGATGACACTACAAAGAACAACTTTGATGTTGGAAAGTTTTTCATTTGAGGCCTTTAACCATGAGAAAAATGAGTGGACATTTGGCCCACCACATATTTGTTAAAATGACTGCGCGCGTGACCTGAAAATCTTGGTCATGACCTAGTTTTGAACCTACTTTGCCCAAACTTTGATCAATCATATCTCCCTCAATTTTTATCCAATGGAGATGTTCTACACATGGATTTGAAGCTTAAAACAAGATCTTTTGTTGTGTCCGAGTGGAATTTTCATTTGGTGCCTCAATTTTAAATGGCCTTGGTTCAAACTCTGATGCAAAATGGCCAAAACTTACTATTTTTAGTAACCCTACTTCACCCAAAAATGGCAACTTTCCACATCTTGATTTTTTCATGATTCCTTTGGAATTTCTTGACCAAATTTTGCACATTGGACACATATAACATGAATTTCATGAATTTGGCCTCAAAAAGTCAAGAGTTGACTTTTTCCTCTGATTATTTGACTTGGCCCCAAATTTCCTGATTTTTTATCTTTCTTCCAATTGAACCACCTCCAAAACCAATTGAGGGGCAAATCTCCATACACATACACTTAAGGACATGTAGAATACCATGATATCAAGTTTTGACCAAAAAATCAGAGATAACCTGATTTTACTGTAAACCCTAATTTTGACCCCCTTTGGTTAGGAGGAAATTGCACATCTTCCAAATCCAAATTCCTCAGAGTATGTTGTGTATCCTCTTAAAGGATGATGAGAACTGCCACTTGAGGATGATTTTGAATCAATGAGCTATCTCTTTTGAGGATTTTCCTTCAATTTTTGGACTTCTTGCATAGTGTAGGATGTAATGCTTCAATCTCCTATTGTATCTCTTTTCCTTGAGGTTGTGGATGATCAATTGAGATAGTATGAGACATGAAAGGCTTCTTGGCTTGCCTTGAGGCAACTTGACTGACCTTTTTGTGCTTTGAATGATCTCTTGATTGTCCACCTCCCACCTGATCACATGCCCTGATGGTAAGGAGGATGCCATGCTTCATTTTTCTACGTTAAATGCAATGCCATGTTAATGAGGTGGATATGATATGATAAATGATAATGCCATGCTATGATGACAAAGAGGGAGAGCAAATTTTGGGGTATTACACCCATAATACCATCCTGCTTGGGGAAAACAGTCCATAATACCATCCTACTAGGGGATACTGCTGAACTTAGCCTGCTGGTGGGGAGAATGACTTTACTCCCACCTTGCTGGGGACTAGAATATGACATCGTCGGTGAAAGCACACTTCCTGACTGGATGGGGAAGGTGAACACCCTGATTCTGTGGGGAAATAATGTCCTGTTCCAGAGAAAATACTTCCCAAGTCTCCTGCTGGGGAAGGTCTGCTCTGCTGAGGAAAGTGCAATCTCAATGTTGGGGAAAGCAAACTTACTAGGGAAGTACAATGCTATTACCCTGCAAGCTGACTCGTCCTTATGGTCATAAACGACTCTTTGAACTTTTCACTTGCCCCAGACCACCAGGTCTAATGGAAGAAATCATCTCAAGAGGATTTTATAGAAGATCAGGCGTTCGCACTGCCCCAGGGTCTTCAAACTCTTGGAGAGATTTATCATATCTCGACATAACTGCCCCAGTCTTCATAATCCATGAAGTACATTACCTCGAAAGGGATTGTAATGACTTGAAAATACTCCGCTTTAGTATTTTGAACCTTGAGGAGGTGTTTTTAATTAACCATTTTCAGGAGTGGACAATCTCCCACGCTCTAGAGGTGGCCTGCCCCAATATGAGCTTTGAAGTGACCTTACCCCTGATCTTAGAATGGATGCCCCAGAATAACTGAATTTCAGAGAGATTTCTGCGTGACTGCTCTAGATTAGCTGCATCTTATCATTATTTATCAGGAACCCCCAGGCTGCGCACAGTCTCTTGACCACATGCCCTTCGATATGATTGTCCTTCAGAATTTTCACGCCCTCAACTTGGCATGATCAAGCTTCTCGACTGACGTTCACTGTGTAAGCTGCGTTGATGCTTAGGCACATGTAGGCAGGCAGAACAAGTTTATTATGAGAATGATAATTCTAATGCAACACTCGTGTTAACCTCGAAGTTTTATTGAAAATGCGTCGCCAAGCCCTGTGAATGAATCACTGGCTGGGATGCGACCTTGATTTTGAACGGCAAAATAATGCGCACATGCAATACCAATAAATCTCATTAGCATAACTCATAGGAGTCAGGAACGCTGTCCTGTTGAAGTACGCTTTCGGAATAAACCCTGTTTCAATTAGGACTTTTAAGGGTTGTAACGTGGTTTGGTTCACGGTTTCAAAAAAAAAGATTTATGGCTCAAAATTTATCGGTGCCCACCCACTCTTGGTGATGTTCTCCAGTCCTATGTTCAGTTAATCTGACACAAACGCTCATCTCTCAAAAGGTTTACGATCTTTAAAGGGACCTACACCACTAATGGTTTGGCACCTAAGGGAGTTTTGGAATGACAGTCACCCCTTTTTGTCTTTTGTGTCTGTAATCACACGAATTTGTTCTTATCGAAGATTTTCTTTTGTAACGCTTTTCGCTTTTTGCTTTTTCTTTCTTTTGCCCTTTTGATCCCTAATTTTTGCCTGGACTGACTCTTTTGAGTTTTTTCGATTTTGAAGTCCAGCGGGATGCCCTAGCTTTTGCCTAAGTCGCTTATTTTCAAATTTCGACTTAGCGGGCTTCCTTTTTTATTCCCCTTTTTGAACAAAGCGTGTGACACTGGTTGTCTTACTTGCTTGAAAGGGTTGTGACTGCCTCACTCCTTGATTATTGATGGATAACCATTGTGGTTTCACATCTCTTGACCTCTTGATGGTGGGATAGAGGGTAATGGATCCTCAGATGCACACTCTCCTTGAAATTTGAACGCTTGGTCAAACTAACTGACGCCTACCCTGCCCCTGGGTTAAGTATAAGGGTTTTTTCGTACGAAAGAAGCTCCTACTTCAAGGCTCAAAGGGGTTAACGAGGGTCTATCTCCCTTATATCTCCAGTGTTTAGGGGTTTGAAACAATGTACATCCTCAACAGGGTTCTATCCTTGAACATACAACCAGAGATTTTGCATTTTCGTCTCATCATCCTCCCTCAAGAGTTCTAAACAAGAAAATTGGTATTGCAGTGCATATAAACATTTAAGAGTGAACACGAATGGACTACTTCAAGAAAAACATACTCATTGCATTAATATCATCATAAAAAAAAATAAACAAGTCTTACATGCATACGATGCTTTAACAAGAAATGAAAAACTACAAATGAAAATGCAATAAAGAAGCTGAAGATTGCCATTCCTGAGGAAGCTTAATTCTGTCTGGACGTATTTGCAGACTGAGTGTTCATTTGAGAAAGGAGGCTTCCATTGATGTACATATCATCTTCAGTGAATACAATGATCTCTGAGTCTACCAGGTCTTGCACCTTGTGCTTGAACACGTTGCAGTTTTCAATTGAATGACCCAGTGTGTCTGAGTGATATTCACATCTGGCATCCAGATCATAATCAGGAGGAATAGGGTCGGGGACAGGCTTGGCATCCCTTAGTTGAACCAAAGAACTTTCAAGTAGACGGGCAAGAACATGGCTGTGAGGAATGGGGAGTGGATCAAACCTTCTCTTAGGCCTTCGTGATCTTTACTGTATCTTTCCAGAGCAATTCTCTTGTTGACCCCGATTTGAGCGCATAATCTTTTCAGGCACTTTCCTCTTCAGACTTGGTCGAGGCGTAGGCAGCATTTGCGGATGTGGGGATTCTAAGACCAAGGGCTACAAGAAATGCCCCTGACCTGATGTGGCTTTGGGAGAAGCAACGGGGATACCCACTTCTTTTTCAACAGCTAGAGTGGGACCACCTTGTATGCTTACGCCGCTCGGTGTGAATTCAATTTTCCTCGAATCAATCAGATCCTGGACAGCGTGCTGAAGGGCCCTACATTTCTCTACAGTATGCCCTGGTGCCCCAGAATAGAAATCACAATGGGCTTTTGCATTGTAGCCTGGTGGGGGATTACCAGTGAAAGGAGCCAAAGTCCTTTTCTATACCAGTTGCAACTGAAGGAGATGCTGCAATAGTTGAGAATATGGCATAGGGAGCAGATGAAAAACCCTTTCAGGCTGCTTCGGTCTCTGTGCACATTTTTTATTCTTAGGCTTATCTTGGGAGACACGACCTGGTTGCGGTTGGGAAAGTCCTGGAACTTCAGCTTGTGGAAGAGATTCACGAGGCAATCCACGATCAAATCCCAAAGAGATGAGAGGAGTAAGGACCTCTGTCGTGGAAGCGAGCACATGACTGTTTTCCTTCTTTAGCACTGTTTTCAAAATTTCCATGACCAAACCCATCTGAGTCTTCATCTGATTGACCTCCTCCTTCAGCATCTTCTGCTCCTGGGACATGACCAACATGTCTTCCCCAAATTGCCTCATCTGAACCTTCATTTCAAGCATCTCTGCACGGAGTTGTTCCATGGCTATCCTCTGGTTATCACAGACTGAGTAGAATACCGATGAACTGGCTAATCAATCCTGTACTGCGGAGGAGAACAAAGTAAGAACACCAGAGATAAACACCTGTTATGCAGCATGAATATGCAAAGTGATTATGCAAAATGATTATGAACATGCAAATGCAAATGAATATGTTTGAGTATTCGCAGGGCGATCCACCCCTTGATTCCAGTTTAACAACAATATAGAACGGAACTTCTGCTCATATATTAAGAAAACCAGAGGAAAACCAAATGTCAACAATCACAAATCCAAGATAACAAGTCTGAACACAATAATCATAGATCCCAACCAACAAGTCTGGAGGTGGTCCGAATAATGAAAGAAAATAGAAAACTACGGCCTGTCATCAAAGTCTACAAGTGTCAATCCCCCCATCCATTATGCTTCTTGCTCCAGTCTTGAATTTCTTTGAACAACTTTTTGGTGTCGGGATGCCTCGGTCTCTGAATTAGCTCTTTAATGAGAATGTCTCTCCTATGCATGATCCCTTCCAAGTATCGGCAATGCAACTCCCAAGCGTCTTCTCCAGAAAGACCATCCATACTAAGTCCCTCATTTCTAGATCTCTTCACTTCAGCTTGGATCTTCAGTTCCTCTATGGAGGCTATGGCTTCATTGAGTCGACCCTCGACTGCTTGTCTCTGGAATACCCCTAATAGGATCTCAGCGTCTTTCTTCTTGAGCTGCAACTTCAATTGATCAATCTGAGCTAGATAACCGTCTTCTTTTTGCTTGTTCTCAGCCATTGCAGTTTCTCGGTGAGCATTGAACCTGTGAATTTTTAACAAAGCCTTGTCCAACTCTTCCTTCTTAGACTCGAGAACCTTACTGATACCGTCTAGAGCTTGTTTCATCCTTTGTCTGGATGCGACCTTGTCAGCTAGCTCCTTTTCTGCCTCAGCGAGAAGCTCTGTCTTCAACTCGGCGATATGAACAGCTTCAACCCGCTCATGCTTCAACTGATAAATCTCTCTTTGTAGCTCACTGTTTTCTTCTCGCAGCTTTTCCTTTTCAGCCCACAACTTGTTAAACTTCTCTATCTCAACTGTGGTAGAAGGCTCAATCAGCAAGGGGTAAGATGGTGGTTCTACCGGGAAGGGAAGAAGCTCCTCTTCCGCTCTCTTCTTAATCCACTCTTTATAGGAAGGGAAAGCCCGGTTGTTACATTTCCCGAATGAAGTTTTTCCCCTCTTGGTCACCTGCTTCCAAGCATTCATAATCTTCCTTATCATCTCTTGATCCCCAGTACCATTGAAGAATAAGCAGTCTCTGACACTTGCAAATAATCTCTATTCCTAGCAAGTCACGATTGAACCTGACAATGCTGTCAGCAATCAAGCCCATTAACCTATTTGACCACTTCAGAGAATCTTTCGTATCAACGAAGGAGCCAACTTCGGGGAGATGGCTCAGAAATCAAGTAGATAAGAGCGGTGGACAATAACTCACGGTTTTTCCCCGCCTATTTTCATTCTTGTAGTGGACTGAGTGATACACATCACCTAGCAAGGTAGGTATAGGATTCTTTGAAATAAAGATTCTGACAATATGCATATCCACCAGATCAGGAACATTGGGAAACAGGACAATCCCATAGATGCACATAGCCAGAATAGCTTGGAAAGCAGTCTAATTCTTCTCTTTAACATGTATGCAAGCTTGATCAAACAAGAACTTCCATAAGAAACCCTTAGCTCCTTGTTTTTCCTCAATATTACTGCTCAGAACAGATTCACCAATATGAAGAGCAATAGCCATTTCTTTTATCCCGGGGTGTTCTTCAGAAAAGAATACTATGTCATGCCTGATGGGGATTCCCAAAATAAATGAGAACTCCTCCAACGTTGGGGCCAAGATGTAGTCTGGGAAAGTGAAGAAACGCAGAGACGGATCATAAAACTGAAGAAGTGTATGAATGGCATCCTTCTTATACTTGGAGATATTGTAGACAAACTTCAGAAGTCTCCCATACCCTCCACTGAACTCTGTACGAACTCCGGGACCAGCCATACTAATCAGCTTGTGAATCAACGTCAAGGTCGGATATGGGAACGAATAGGCAACAGTCTTCTTTCTCTGGACATCCATGCCAAGGTAACCTCAGAAAACCGGAATCAAGAGTAAGATGTAAGCCCTGAAAAATGTCAAACATGTCAGAAAGCAAGAAAAATGATATGCTCATGTAAACATGGGATCAAGGCAACACTGCTGGATGTGCTGTGCTGTTAACTGAACGAGAACCACAACCCAGAAAACCAGAATTCCAAAATACCGAACCACTGAGATAACCAAGAACCTAGATAATCAAACATTGATGAGAAATCCAGAAAAAAAACCGGGTAGGTTGAAGGTTTCAGTTACCCGCAAACTTGCAAACACCCATCCCCTCTCACGTGTGGGTACTAGGATGGTCAGTATCCCGGGCTCTCAGGTCGAGAAATGATGTTACGTTCACCATTTCAGGTTTGGCATCATCATCAATCGAGGAGGCCTCAACTGATTCTCTAAAACGGAAGGTCCTCAGCTTCTGGCACTGAGGTCAAGAAACAATAGTACATTCATCCCTCGGGGTACAGTACTATCGTCAATCGAGGAGTGCCTCCACTGATTCTCTTCAAAAGATAGGGGCCATCCTATGCAAATTCCAAAGTGGGCCCTCGGGTGCGAATGGGTTTGCCACAGAATGTGGTCTGCCACTGTCACCACTAAAGAGGGATGTTTCCACTAAGGTCCTCGATGATCGGTCACCAGAGTCGACAGCTCTCTCGATCAACACCCTAACATGCGCAAGACACACACGTTAGAATGCGTCCCAAGATAGCCTCGTCTGGTTATGAATTTCGTGAACACACAAATGTTCCAAGCGGGCACGTAGGTCCCACTACTCTCCACTCTAGTCCTAGGGTGTACTCAAGCCTGGGTATTGGGCTTATCTCTCAGAACAACCCAACCTGCAAAATAGAAACAACCAGCACAACACATCAATATCCAGTATGACTGTAATAAAAATGAAATGCAATGCAGTAAAAGCTGTAAAACGGTAATATACAACATAATATAGCACAACAGATAAACACCCAACAAAAAACAAACAAGCGCTAGGATCGACTCGCTAGAGGGGATGGACCAGCATAGGTCAACCGTTATCCCCAGCAGAGTCGCCAGCTGTCGCTCCCGGGATTTTCATCCAGGTACAAACGCGAGAGTGGCGCAGAAAACAGAGTTGCCAGCCGTGTAAATTTATCCCAAGAGAGGGAAAGGGAACACCGCATAAACCTGAGGAAGAGGGAAAGGAATGGTCATCGCAACCATAACCTGGGTTCGGGAGTCGGTTACGCGAGGGGAAGGTGCTAGTACCCCACGCGTCCATCGTACTCGATGGGATCCACTTGTTGTCTAATCTAAGGGTGAGTTATCCTAAAATCTATGGCTGTACTGACACGGGGGAGGGGGAGACAAAGACAGACTCGGTAGGATGTCGTCGTTCTAGGCCTACGTACCCCCTTTGTGCAATGGGGAATTCAGAGTCAATGTAGTTCGGACCAAGTTCTTTTTGTGTTTTTTATGAGCGTTAAGTTCGCGTCCGGCAGTTAGGGTCGATGCCTGTTTGCGACTCAGATGGAAAGTAACGTGCCCTTTTTGAAAATAGCCTTTAGTTTGACAATCCCAAAGGACAAAAAGGTTTGAAGTTTGTTTGTATTTTTTTAAGACAGAAGTGACTTGAGTTAGTTCATAACTTGCATTGCACCAAAGTCTAGGGCACAGGGACGAATGCTTAACGAATTGTCCCAAGACAGGACGCTCGCTAAGCACTCTAGAAAGATGAGAGGAAGCCCCTCATTTCTCATTCCCCACGCTTAAGGCTCATGCGCAATACAATTTATCCTTATTAAGTGTTTTCAAGAAGTTTTGAGATGAGAAGAGAGAAGACACAAAGGAAACTCTAAAGGGAAACTAAGAGTCCTAATGTTATCATGCATGGGTGACCTACGGTTAATGAGGTTTGACGACAACCTAAGCCTAAAGAAAAGAAAAGATGAGAGACAGAAAGAGTGAGAGTGGGCATGGATAACTATCCACACCCTCAAATAACTTACCTCAGCCCCTGCATAAAAGGTTAGTGCAAACGGACATAAGTGACAATAAACCAAATGAAACTCAACCAAGACAGAAACCAAAGAGAAATGATTATAAACCAAGTGAAATTCAACCAAGACAGAATGAGGATGGCCTAAACATGGATTATGAAGTCAAAGAAGCAAACCCAAATGATGGCACAAGTGCCTTCTCAAACAAATAATCAGACATAGTCAAGGATGTGCACACAAGAAGATCTCAAACAAAGCAATCAAACAATTAGCAAAACATCTTCTAAAATCACCAAATTAATTATCAACATTGCTCAACCAGAAACAAACAACATATCAAAAACTCATGCCAAAATTCACAAGATAGGTCACCCAAACAATTATGCAAAGTTCAGACAAGGAACATGATTAAATATGCAAAAGAGGGGGACTGAAATGCAATATGAAAAAGTTTTAAAAATGAGAGAAAAATATTTTAATTCATTTTAGTGTGTTGGTGAAATAATGCAAAAGGAATGAGTTCAAAATTTTTTATGGATGTGGAGAAATAAAATAAACAAGTTAAAGTATGCATGTGTGGAATAATTCAAAAAGAAAATAAACAAATAATTATTTCAGATGCCAAAAATAAAATAAAACAATAAAATAAAATTTGGTAAAATTTCATAAAATGTTAAATGTGATTCATGAATTTTCTGGGAATTTTTTAATGCAATTATCTATTTTTAAAATTTAAAAATGAATTAATGCAAACAATTAAATAAAAATAAAATACGAAAAATGTGCAAGGGGGTGTGGAAAGTAACAAAACCACGTTGAAAAATTGAAATGGGCTGAAAAGGGGTGTTTGAATAGCAAGCCCAAACATAAATCCATCAGCAAAAAATAAAATAAAAAATGAAACACGCGTGGACCTCAGTAAACCCAGTTGACTGCATACCTACCCTTTGATCAATCTGACGCTTATCATTAAGTCAACCAAACCAGCATGTATTCAAGATCTATGACCCAGATTAAAACGCACACAATAACCAACGTACACAAGCATACACGCAAACACTCAGCATACCCTACACTCCCACGTGAGCAGCACATGGGTTCATTAATTTGTTGGCACAATTCCATCCATACGATTCATCAAACGCACAAGATTAAGTCAACAAAATAAAGAGTAATTAAGATGAAAGGCAATGATCTGGAGGCACACAGTAATAATCATGGGGTAATAAACATGTAAACATTAAATAAAATCAAGAAAAAAAATAAAACGTGGCAAGCTGATGGCCGTTGGATCAACAAAATGAATGGCTGGGATTATCTCTTCCACATAAAACCCTAATCTGGCCGGAGGGAGAACCAGACGCCGGAGCCCTAGCTCCGGTCGTCTTCTCCGGCGACCCTCACCCATAATTTTCCCAGAAAATACATATAGGTACACCATTCGAACCAGAAAATCATGAGGAATTCAAATATCATCATCATTTTAACAAATACTCAACCTACAATGCAAATCGAATGAAAAAAGCCACAGTTCAAAAAAACAAACTCATCATACAACCAATATACGCGTCCAATCTCAAAAATAAATATAGCAGAATGATCAGTGGGCATCACACATTAATATGCATATTTAAAAAGAGAGTTTTAAGATAATGAAAAACATCACTAACCTGAGATTAGGCAATCTATATCCTTGCTTTTAGCTTCCAATGATGGATGATTTGTACTCCATAGATGCCAAGGATGAAAGTTGAGAAATTTTTTTTGGAAAAGCTCTTCTTGCTTGAAAGATACGAATGATCCAAGTTTTAGGGTTCAAGCTTCTTTTCTCCTCCAAATCACGTGTGTATCCTCTAACCCTAACATGAGTTAGCTTAAATATATTAGGTTAATCCACTGATGATCACTTGGGCCTTGGTAATTCCCCACTTAATGAGTTTTGGGTGATTTTGGAAAATTGCATTATGTGAAATACACCCTCCTCCATGCATGTATATCCAAACCCTTGATGATGGATCACTTATTTAACAATTGCTAATCACACTTGAATTTGATTTGGGCCTTGAGATGTATTGGTTCATGAGTTTTCAATAATTTGACAATTTTGCATAATGGAAAATAAGTGATGAATAAACCATGGATCCACTTGATTCAAAGGTCAAAAATAGTCCTTATGGATTGTACTTTGATGTTAGAATGTGCCTTGAAGCAATGGAATTAATTATACGTCACTATGTCCCAAAATGCAAATGGAACCATGAGAAAACCCTAAAAAACCACTTTGCCTTGTTTTGGTCATAACTTGAGTTTCACAAATGACATGGAGGCCCACTAGTACTTGTTGGAAAGAGGAGAAAAAGATCTTCAACTTTCATGTATGAGGAAAATTCATTTGAAGCTTTCTTTATGATGAAAAGTCAAGTTGAATGTAGTGTAAGAACTTGCCCAAAAAAAAACTTTCAAATTATAGGTCATTTCCATATTTAGTAACTTTTGTACCAACCCTTGATTCTTGATAAATGGTGTGAAGCTTGACTCTTGAAGACCATATGAGGATGTGAGACCTTGAAAACCTTGAAGAGAACCTCAAGCTTTCACAGTTGACTCCCCTCTCACTGTTGACTTTTATCCACTTCTCCTGATTCCCAATTCACTGGCCAATTGAACTTCTCTTGAACCAAACTGATGGAAAATCTTTCATTCCTAGATACTTAGGGACCCAAGGACTACCATGGAATCAAGTCTTGCCCAAATAATCAGAAATAAACTGACTTTATAGCAAACCCTAATTTTGGTACCCTCAGTCTAGGAGGAAATAACACAGTCTCCAAATCCAAATTCCTCTGAATATGATGTGTACCCTCTCCAACAAAGATAAGATATGCCATTTGGTGATGATAAAAACCCAAGAAACTTGCCCATTGGAGCAATAAATCCAAGAATCTCAAAACCCTAGTTTCTGCACTGGTTATGAGAGAGTGATCCACTTGAACTCTCTTGCTTGACCCTTTGAAGAACATCTTATCCTCTCGAACTTGCCTCAGGCACCTTGACCCCATGCTAAGAACCAATGATATGCACACATGATAATGCAAAATGAAATGAAATATAAGCCAGTTGGTACTAAAGTAAGGAGGGAAAATTTTGGGGTGCTACACCCAGATGAAAATTTCCATCTAGGGGCCCTGGTCGACCAAAACCCTAATTTGATGACACTGGCGATCTTGAGGCTTGATCCACCTAGAAGGGAGCAAACTTATGCTTAATCCTTGATGTGGGAGTCCTCTTGATCCATTCTGAATGATTGAGAGGTTTAGACAAGTTGAAGATCATGTCAATTCTTGATTGATCCTTTGTCTAAAAACTCTGAGAGGGCTTGAAACCCTAATTTTGATTGTAGTGGATGCTCAACAATTCCTTGAGGAGATTGATGAGGCATAAAGGTACATCCATATTATGATGATGATTTACACAATGATGGGAAATCTTAGTGGTCAAAATTTGGGGTATGACAGATGCCCCTATTTAATCTTCTTGGCCCCGAAGGTGTGAATGGCGAAGGTATTCGGGCATTCGGGGTGCAAGAGGATTAAATATCAGAATACCCAAAATTTTGATGGTGGTTATGAATGGTAGCTTACGCATTCATCTTCTTTAGCTAAGCGATGATGCTTAGAAAAGGTAAACTTCCCCTCGATCCTGGTCTTCACCCAAGGAGCTGGTCTCAGTTTTCTTTTGAAATAAACCTCCCCTTGATCCTGGTTTCCTACCAAGGAACCGGTCTCAGTTTCTGAAATAAACTTCCCCTCGATCCTGGTTTCCTACCAAGGAACTGGTCTTAGTTTCTGATTTGTGAACTTCCCCTCGATCCTGGTTTCCTACCAAGGAACTGGTCTTAGTTTCTGAAGTAAACTTCCCCTCGATCCTGGTTTCCTACCAAGGAACTGGTCTTAGTTTCTTTTGTCAATAAACTTTATTGACAAGGGACGCTATTCGCAGCGGTTTTCCTTCAAACTTCTCGCCGAATTTTCCTGGGGAGATGCCATTTGACGGAAAAAGTTTTGATGTCAGACTTGCTGGGGAACCCATTCGTCTGAATTGTAGAGGTACACAAACTTCTCTGTTAGAGACGCCATTTGTTTCTACTGGGGAAGACGAGTCTCCTGAGAGACTGCTTTCATTTGGGTTTTTATATCATACTTTTCTCGGGATCTTCCTGGAGAAATGCCATATGATGGGATCCAATTCGAGGTGCCGATGACCTTTTCATCAGTGGTTTTTTTGGAGAAAAACCGCCGTAACGCCGGATCTCTAATTAAGAGGCTTTCTCTCGGGATTTTCCTTAATCCGAGAAAGCAAGGATATCATCTTCAATGGCGAAGAGTGATGTTGACTGAGGGCTCTCTGGTTTTTCAGAGGTTCAAGTTATCAAAGTGGTTGAGGAGCCAACTTCCGTCCAAAAATAAACTGGAGGAGAGAGATCGTTCCGACACGACATTTCCTGATGAGGAAAGAACTTGGCAACTCGATTGAGAGGACCTTTTATCACCAGGGGATAAGACCGACTAGAGTGATAGTGATGCAATATGAATACGAATGCAAATCAATAATGCATGATGTATGTATGTATATGCTGACAAAACCGACGCGACATACAAACTAATGGATAAACACGACTGGATACTCGGCCATCACGGGGCGAAGAAGTACCGTTGGTCCAAAAGTAGCAATTCTACCTTGCTTAGGAGAAGTAGTCCTCGCGGGGAACTATGTTGGTTGGGCTTAGGAGATAAGAACTCGGCCGAGGCGTGTCAGACGAAACAAGGTCTCTGACACAGTTGATCCCTTCATTCAGGCGTACTGGGTTAGAAGGAGTACTTTGATTCTGCACTTTGAAGTTCGCTTACTTCTGGAGAAGCGATTGATGTTCTTTTGATGTTTAACAGTCAAAAGAAATTGCCATATTTATTTTAAAGCAGAAAAATTTTACAAGTAAATTCATTTTTGTTTTATTTCAAGAATCGTTGATCATATTAAAATGTCGTTCTATAAAGCTAAAACAAGTGAGAATTACAAATAAAAGCACAAGGGCTCAAATTTTTTTGATAAGATGGAGATCAGCCAAACGCGTGATTCCAAAGAGTATTTACAAAGTTAGAAAATGGTAATTTACAGGGAAAAGGGCTACGTTTGAAACATAATGACCATTATCCTTCTACCAACTTTGAATTCGGGACATCCTGAGCTTCTGTCGAAGATGGCCTTGACTGGAGTTTTCTTGACGGATGATGTAACTGCTGCTGAGGGACTTGCCTCTGTTGAACATAGTTACTTGCCATTATCCCTAACTTTTGCCTGGATTGTACTGTGATGTTTCCAATCCACCGGGATGATTTTTTTTATTTTGTCGCTAACTTTTGCATGGACTGCCCTTTCAGGTTTTCAATCCACCGAGACGTTTTTTTTTTTAGTTTAGGCGAAGTATTTCTTGACTACATTAACGTTTGCGGGGTAGGAAAATTCCTCTCCGTCCATGGTTGCAAGTCTTAGGGCACCGCCTGAGAAAGCTTTCTTGACCACATAGGGGCCGTCGTAATTCGAAGTCCATTTGCCCCGGGAATCAGCGAGAAATGATTGTATCTTCTTGAGCACAAGGTCTCCCTTTCTGAAGACGCGAGGTCGAACCTTTTTGTCAAACACCTTCTTCATCCTTTGTTGATACAACTGACCATGGCATAGTGCCGTTATCCGTTTCTCTTCAATCAGATTCAGTTCGTCGTGTCGACTTTGACACCATTCCGCTTCTGTTAGCTTAGCTTCCATCAATACCCAGATTGATGGGATCTCTACTTCTATAGGAAGCACTGCCTCCATGCCATATACTAGAGAGAAAGGGGTTGCCCCTGTTGAAGTGTGGACAGATGTGCGATAACCGTGAAGAGCAAAGGGTAGCATCTCGTGCCAATCTTTGTAGGTTACGACCATCTTCTGAACAATCCTCTTGATATTCTTGTTAGCCACTTCTACCGCTCTTTTCATCTTGGGTCGGTAGGGAGATGAGTTATGGTGTTCGATCTTGAACTCTGCGCACAACTCTTTCATCATCTTATTGTTCAAGTTAGATCTATTATGAGTAATGATCTAGCTCGGAACACCATAATGGCAGATGATATTGTTTTTGATAAATCGGACCACCACTTATCGGGTTACATGGGCGTATGACGCTGCTTCGACCCACTTGGTGAAGTAGTCAATGGCTACCAGGATGAACCGATGTCCATTTGAAGCCTTGGGCTCAATCATGCCAATCATGTCGATTCCCCATATGGAAAAGGCCACGGGGAAGAGAGAACTTTGAGATGCGTTGGCGGTACATGAATTTTGTCGGAGTATATCTGATACTTGTGACACCTCCTCATGTACTTCTAGTAGTCGGATTCCATTGTCAACCAATAGTACCCTGCTCTTAGAATTTTTCTCGCCATTGTGTGTCCGTTGGCATGAGTGCCAAAGGATCCTTCGTGAATTTCTTTCATCAGCATGTCTGCTTCTGGTCTGTCTACGCATCGAAGCAAGACCATGTCAAAATTTCTCTTATGGAGAGTATTACCGCTCAGGAAGAAACTACCTGCTAGTCTTCTGAGGGTCTTTCTATCCTTTATGAATGCCCCAGGAGGGTACTCTTGTTTTTGAGGGAAGCATTTGATATCGTGATACCAAGGTTTGTCATCTATGACTGCTTCAATCATGAAGATGTAAGCGGCCCTTTCAAGGTGCATTATGTCGATCTTAGGTAGGTCAGTCCATTGACATACACTAATGATAGAAGAGAGAGTGGCTATGGCGTTAGCCATGTGATTCTCATCACGAGGGATGTGATGAAACTCGATTCTATTGAAGAAAGGTAACAACCTTCTTGCATAGTCTTTGTAAGGAATCAATCCTGATTGGTATGTGTTCCAATCTCCTTTTATTTGATTGATAACCAGGGTTGAGTCACCGTATACGTCTAAGTCTTTGATCCTTAAATCAATCGCTTCTTCGAGACCCATAATACAAGCTTCGTATTCGGCTTCGTTGTTCGTACATTTGAACATAAGTCGAGCGGTGAAAGGAATGTAGGTACCCTGAGGGGTAACAATTGTTGCCCCAATTCCGTTTCCATAATGATTAACTACTCCGTCAAAGATAAGTCCCCACTAGGAACCTGGTTATGGACCTTCACTGGGTGGCGGTTCGTCGCAGTCTATCATCTTTAGATACATGACATCTTCGTCTGGGAAGTCTAACCCGATTGATTCTTTATCGTCAATCGGTTGATGAGCCAAATGATCGGCTAAAATACTTCCTTTAACGGCTTTTTGAGCGTGGTACTCTATGTCATATTCTGATAGCAACATCTGCCAATGGGCAATCCTTCTCGTGAGAGCAGGTTTTTCAAATACATACTTGATTGGGTCCATTTCGGAGACCAACCAAGTAGTGTGACGAATCATGTACTGGCACAGACGTTTGGCTGCCCAAGCCAAAGCACAGTAAGTTTTCTCAAGCATCGTGTACCGAGTTTCGCAGTCGGTGAACTTCTTGCTTAGATAGTCGATGGCAGACTCTTTTCGTTTTGTTTCGTCCTATAGGCCAAGTACACATCCCATTGAGTCTTCCAAGACTGTGAGGTAGATGATCAGTGGTCTTCCTTCCACTGGAGGTGATAGAATCGAAGGATTCAATAGATATTCCTTAATACTGTCAAAGGCGGTTTGGCAATCTTCTGTCCAAACGCAATCCTGGTTCTTTTTGAGTAACTTGAAAATCGGCGCACATGTGGCAGTCATGAGGAATATGAATCTGGAGATGTAGTTCAAACGTCCCAGGAATCCTCTGACTTGTTTTTCAGTTTTCGGAGAAGGCATTTCTTGAATGGCCTTGACCTTGTCAGGATCAACCTCAATTCCTTTCTGGCTGACGATAAACCCTAAGAGTTTCCCTGAACGGACACCGAAGGTGCACTTGTTGGGATTCAAGCGGAGTTTGTACTTTCGCAACCGCTCGAATAGTTTTGACAGGTGGGTCACATGCTCCTCTTCTGTCTTAGATTTTGCAATCATATCATTGACATATTCCTCGATTTCTTTGTGTATCATGTCATGAAACAGAGTAGTCATGGCCCGTTGATAGGTTGCCCCGACATTCTTCAAACCGAACGACATTACCTTACCCCATGGGGTAATGAACAAAGTTTTCTCCATGTCTTTCGGCGCCATTTTGATCTGGTTATAGCCCGAGAATCCATCCATGAAGGAGAAAACTTTGAACTTTCCTGTATTGTCAACCAGCATGTCAATGTACGGCAAAGGAAAGTCGTCCTTTGGACTAACCTTGTTTAGATCCCTGTAGTCGACATACATTATGACCTTTCCGTCCTTTTTCGGAACGGGTACGATATTGGCTAACCATTGAGGATATTCTGATGTGGCGAGGAAACCCGTACCAATCTGTTTCTGTACCTCCTCTTTGATTTTGATGGCCATGTCCGGGTGAGTCCGTCTCAACCTCTGTTTTATAGGCGGACATTCCGATCTTAATGGTAAGTGATGTTCCACGATGCTGGTATCCAACCCTGGCATATCCTGATAGGACCAAGCGAATACATTGGGGAATTCTTTGAGAAGCTTTGTCAAACTCTCTTTAGCAGTTGGACTGAGCAATGCCCCAATCCTGATTTCTTTTCTCTCTTTTTCTGAACCTAAGTTTACCGTTTCCAACGGTTCTTTGTGAGGTTCACTGGAACTTTCCTCTTGTCTGAGTAGTCGGGAGATCTCTTCTAGAATTTCGTTGTCAACTTCTTCTTCAGCCCCAATGTCGCTCCCAGGATTTTCATCCAGGTACAAACGCGAGAGTGGCGCAGAAACTAGAGTCGCCAGCCATGTAAATTCATCCCAATAGAGGGAAAGGGAACACCGCATAAACCATAGGAAGGGGAAAAGAATGGTCATCGCAACCATAACCTGGGTTCGAGAGTCGTTTACGCGAGGGGAAGGTGCTAGCACCCCACGCGTCCATCGTACTCGATGGGATCCACGCTTGTTGTCTAATCTAAGGGTAAGTTATACTATCATCTAGGGCTGTACTAAAACAGAGAGGGAAAGACAAAGACCGACTCGGTAGGACGCCAACGTCCTAGGCCTACGTACCCCCCTTATGCAATGGGGAATTCAGAGTCAACGTAGTTCGGACCAAGTTCTTTTTGTGTTTTTTATGAGCGACGTCAAGTTCGCGTCCGGCAGTTAGGGTCGATGCCTGTTTGTGACTCAGACGGAAGGTAACGTGCCCTTTTTAAAAATAGCCTTTAAGTTTGACGATCCCGAAGGACAGAAAGGTTTGAAGTTGGTTTGTGTTTTTTAGGATAGAAGTGACTTAAGTTAGTTCATAGGTTGCATTGCACCAAAGTCTAGGGCACAGGGGCGAATACTTAACGCATCGTCCCAAGACAGGACGCTCGCTAATCACTCTAGAAAGATGAGAGGAAGCCCCTCATTTCTCATTCCCCATACTTAAGGCTCGTGCGCAATACACCTTATTCTTATTAAGTGTTTTAAAGAAATTTGAGATGAGAAGAGAGAAGACACAAGGGTAACTCTAAGGGGGACTGTGAATCCTAAAGTTATCATGCATGGGTGACCTACGGTTAGTGAGGTTTGACGACAACCTAAACCCTAAAGGAAGAAGATGAGAGAAGGAAGAAGAACAAAGGTGAAAAGGGATACTTTCCCACCCTTAAAGAACTTACCTTAGTCCCTGCATAAAAGTTTAGTGAGAAACAAACATAAATAATATCAAAGCAAATGCAAATCAAGCAATGGCAAACAATAATGATAATAATCTAAACATGAACTCAGAAGTTAGAGAAACAACCCCAAAGCAAATGGCACAAGTGCCTTTTCAAACAGATAATCAGATGTGGTCAGAAATACACATACAAGAAGATCTCAAGTGCCAATCAAATAATTAGAGAAAATAATTCCTAAAATTCCCAAATTAAACATCAATATTATTCAACCAGAGATAAACCAAATATAAAAAATCCCTGCAAAAAATCAAGATATTAGTCATCTAAACAATTAGGCAAAGTTCAGGTGGGAAATGGGGTTCAGTGTGCCAAAGAGAAGGACCAAAATGCAATATGCATTGATTTTAAAAATTATGAAAAAATATTTTAATGTATTTTAGAACGTTAGTGAACAAATACAAAAAGAACGGATAAAAAATATTTTATGATTGCAGAGAAATAAAATAAAGAAATTTAAGTATGCATGGTATGGATAATTCAAAAAGAAAATAGATTAAACAATTAATTTAAATGATAAAAATAAAATAAAAATAAAAAATAAAAGTTGTAAAAATTATTAAAATGATAAATATGATGTATGAAATTTTTCAGTAATTTTTTTAATGCAATAAGGTATTTTTAAAATTAAAATATGAAATATGATAATTGAAATCAAATAAAAGAGAAATAAAATGGGCCGGGGGGTGCGTTAAGTAAGGAAATCATGTGGAAATTGGACATGGGCTGAAGATGGGGGGTGCGAATAGCAGCCCAACCCATCAGCGAAAAAATAAAATAAAAAGAGCAGCATACCATGCGCGTGCCATGTGCCAGGCACGTGGTATTTTAATGTGTTGGCATGTTTCTGTTCGTTTGATGCATCAAACGGCCAATGGTTGGTCAACGGAAATAAAAAGTAAATAAAACAAAATAAAATGAATGGGTGGCACATGGTAAGATCATGGGGTAATGTACACGGGATCACTAATTATAATTCAGAAAAAAAATAAAAAGAAATAACATGTGGCACGATTTAGACCGTTGGATGAAGAGAATGAAGGGCCAGGATTTCGTCTTCAACCTTGGAACCCCTCCCTTCGCCGGACCACCGCCAGCCGCCGGAACCCTACCTCCGGCCACCACCTGCAACCACCAAACTGCCCAGAAAATGAAATGGGGTACACTATCTGACCCAGAATTTCATCAGGAATCCAAGTATGGCATCAAAAACCCTAAATTGTTAGTGTATAATAAAAAACGAATGAAAAACCATTAGGGCACAAAACTTTAAATCCATATTACAAGCAAACCACATGTCCAAAATTAAAAATAAATAGATCAGGGTAATCACCAATCATCACACGTCAATATGCATATAAAAAAGGAGAGTTTTATGATAGTCAAAAAACCTACCAACCTGAGATGGTGCAACCCTACTCTTTGCTTTTGGCTGCGAATGGTGGTTGGTTTCTACTCTGTGGATCACCCGGATTCTGTTGGTGAAAGAATTTCTCCAAAACTCCTTGTGAATTGAGAGATCTAATGAATTCAAGAATTATGGTTCACTTTCTTTTTCTCCAAGATATCACGTGTGTATCTCTGTCTAACCAGTGCATGGATGAGCTTAAATAGGCTAGGGTTTTCTTCTGATGATGAATTGGGCTTGGGTGATTAATTGTTTAATGAGTTTTTGAATTATTTTGAAAAATCACATTATGTTAAGTACACCTCCTCCATGCATGGATATTTGAAAGTTTCATGATGGATCACTTGCATTTGAGTTGCTAATCACACCACATTTAAATTGGGCCTTGAAACTTTTTTGATTCATGACTTTTGAATAATTTGGCATTTTTGAACAATGGAGAATAAGTGAAGAACACACCATGGAATTTCTTCATTCTTGGGCCCAAAATAATCCTCAAGGAATGTCTTTTAATATTGGAATGTGGCATGAAGCAATGGAATTGATTATAGGCCATTATGCCCAAAGTTGTGAAAATGGGATCATGAGAAACCCTAAAAACCACTTTTCCTTCTTTTGATCATAACTGGAGTTTCACAAATGATATGGAGAACCACTAGTACTTGTTGGAAAGAGGAGAAAAAGATATTCAACTTTCATGTTGGAGAAAAATTTATTTGAAGCTTTCTTGATGATGAAAAGTCAAGTTGAATGCAGTGCAGGAATTTGCCAAAAAAGAAACTTTTCATTATAGGTCACTTTCCAAATTTAGAAACTTCTGTACAAACTCCTGATTCCTGACAAATAGTATGAAACTTGACCCTTGGAGACCATATGAGGATGTGAGACTTTGAAAACCTTGGAGAGAACCTCAAAATTCCACAGTTGACTTCTCCTCTCACTGTTGACTTTTACCCAATTCACTGATTTTCAATCCATTGGCCAATTGAATTCTCCTGAACCAAACTGATGGACAACCTCCTATCCCTAGGTATTTAGGGACCCAAGGAGTACCATGGAATCAAGTCTTGCCCAAAAAATCAGAAATAAAATGACTTTATAGCAAACCCTAGTTGTGGTACCCTCAGTCTAGGAGGAAATAACACAGTCTCCAAATCCAAATTCCTCTGAATATGATGTGTATCCTCTCCAACAAAGACAAGATATGCCATTTGATGATGATAAAAACCCAAGGAGCTTGCCCATTGAAGCAATAAACCCAAGAATCTCAAAACCCTAATCTATGCACTGGTTATGAGAAGATGATCCACCTGAGCCCTCTTGGACAATACCAGGACTCTTGCTTGACACTCTGAAGCACCACCTCAGGCACCTTGACCCCATGCTAAGAACCAATGATATGCACACATGATAATGCAAAATGCAATGCAACATAAGCCAGTTAGTAATAAAGTAAGGAGAGCAAATTTTGGGGTGCAACAGCTGCCCCTATTCAATCAACTTGGTCCTGAAGGTGTGATAGCAACGGCTCTCAGACGTTCCAGGGTACACGGGGATTGAATACTGAAAGAGCCCCAGAAATTTGCTTATGGTAAGAATAACGAGAAAGAGTGTGCTGAAAAATAAGGAATATGGCCTCAACCATATCCACAAGGAAAAAACAAATACGACCTCAAAGGAAGACTGACCTCAATCACTCTGCCCTCAAAGAAAATACGAATACAACCTCAATTGTACCCTCAAAGGAAGACTGACCTCAATCACTCTACCCACAAAGAAAATACGAATACGAATACAACCTAAATTGCATCCACAAAACGAATACAACCTCAATTGTACCCTCAAAGGAAGACTGACCTCAATCACTCTACCCACAAAGAAAATACGAATACGAATACAACCTCAATTGCATCCACAAAACGAATACAACCTCAATTATACCCACAAAGGAAGACTGACCTCGATCACTCTACCCACAAAGAAAACACGAATACGACCTCAATCGCACCCACAAAACGAATACAACCTCAATTATACCCGCAAAGGAAGACTGACCTCAATCGCTCTACCCACAAAGAAAGTAAGAATATGACCTCAATCGCACCCACAAAACGAATACAACCTCAATTATACCCGCAAAGGAAGACTGACCTCGATCACTCTACCCACAAAGAAAACACGAATACGACCTCAATCGCACCCACAAAACGAATACAACCTCAATTATACCTGCAAAGGAAGACTGACCTCAATCACTCTACCCACAAAGAAAGTAAGAATACGACCTCAATCGCACCCAGAAAACGAATACAACCTCAATTGCATCCGCAAAGGAAGACTGGCCTCAATCATTCTACCCACAAAGAAAGTAAGAATACGATCTCAATCGCACCCAGAAAACGAATACAACCTCAATTGCATCCGCAAAGGAAGACTGGCCTCAATCACTCTACCCACAAAGAAAAGACGAATACGACCTCGATCGCATCCACAAAACGAATACAACCTCAATTGCATCCGCAAAGAAATACTGACCTCAATCACTCTACCCGCAAAGAAAAGACGAATACGACCTCAATCATACCCACAAAGGATAACCAACATAAAGTGGACTTCACTGGGGATAACGTGAAATAAGACTCACAAAAGAAAAAGGCCAAAATGAGGCAAACAAAGGCAAACTTCTAACGTACTCCTGTTCCACAGATAAGATGACTCCGTTGGGGATAAGAAGGTAGATCATCAACTCTGAGGTTGAGGACAATCTGGATTAAACACCAACTTTGAATGCTTAAGGAAAAGGTAGACATCAACTCTGAGGTTGAGAAAAAACATAACTTCAACTCTGAGGTCGGTAAAAGGGGAGTCAACCTTGAGGTTGGACAAAAGGGAGTATTCATCAACTCTGAGGTCGAGCAAAGGTGTCCGGCAACTTTGAAGTTGGAGAAGAAGAGGAATGACAACTCTGAGGCTGGAAGAAATGAGGTACGACAACTCTGAGGTTGGGGACGAAAGGCTTCAACTCTGAGGTTGGAGAGAAGATATACAACAACTTTGAAGTTGGTAAAGAAAAGGATGTTCATCAACGCTGAGATTGGTAAAAAGGTATACGACAACTTTGAAGTTGGGGGGAATGGGTTATTCATCGACTCTGAGGTCGAGAAAAGATATGCAACAACTCTGAGGTTGTAGAAGAAAGGGGAATATTCATCAACTCTGAGGTCGAGAAAAGGTATACGACAACTTTGAAGTTGGGGAATAAAGGATATTTCATCAACTCTGAGGTCGAGAAAAGGTATACAACAACTTTGAAGTTGGTGAAGAAAGGATATTTCATCAACTCTGAGGTCGAGAAAAGGTATACGACAACTTTGAAGTTGGGGAAGAAAGGATATTTCATCAACTCTGAGGTCGAGAAAAGGTATACGACAACTTTGAAGTTGGGGAAGAAAGGATATTTCATCAACTCTGAGGTCGAGAAAAGGTATACGACAACTTTGAAGTTGGGGAAGAAAGGATATTTCATCAACTCTGAGGTTGAGAAAAGGTATACAACAACTTTGAAGTTGGGGAAGATAAGCGTCAGCTCTTAAGGTTGGGATCACTGTATTGTGGGTTGATCTGGGCTTTCGCACAAGGTACCAAATCTGGCTTATGCTTCGATGCATGTTTGAATTTTTTCTATGGAGTAATGCTCCATACGAAATGGAAATGCTACGCATTTTGAGGATGCAATGCAATGATGATGATATGCAAAAGGGCCCCTCCAGCAAAATAAATGCTGGAGAGAAGAGACCAATTCAGCTGGGGATGACAAAAATAAATTATCCTCTGAATCTAGGAACTCTGCATACTGGTCGACTTTTCAGATCAACAACTTTTACTGGGGATGAAATCCTGAAAGAACATCCATACCACCGGGGATTACCCATGTCCTCTACTGAAGGTGACATCCAAAACCTGAGATTTCTCCTCCGCTGGGGGAGTTGAGAATGAGTTCCAAAAACAGAACCGGAAGTTTGTTACTGAGGATTGCCAATAACAATTGGGCTTAGGACCTGCTAGGGGATACCAGCCCATAATACCATCCTGCTTGGGGATACTTCTGAACTTAACCTGCTGAAGGGGAGAATGCCCTTACCCCCCCACCTTGCTAGGGACTAGAATATGACATTGTCGGCGAAAGCACGCTTTCTGACTGGATGAGGGAAGTGAGAACCCTGATTCTGTGGGGAGATAACGTCTTGATTCAGAAAAAATACTTTCCAGGTCTCCTGCTGGGGAAGGTCTGCTCTGCTGAGGAAAGTTTGTCCTACTGGGGAAGGAGCAATCTCAATGCTGGGGAGAGCCAACTGCTGGGGATGTACAATCCTATTGCCCTGCAACCTGACTTGTCTTTTTGGTCATAAGCGGCTCTTTGAACTTTTCACTCGCCCCAGACCACCAGGTCTAATGGAGGAAATCATCTCAAGAGGATTTTATAGAAGATCGGGCATTCGCACTGCCCCAGGGTCTTCAAACTCTTGGAGAGATTTATCATATCTCGACATAACTGCCCCAGTCTTCATAATCCATGACGTACATTACCTCGAAGGGGATCGTAATGTCTTGACAATACTCTGCTTTAGCATCTTGAACCTTGAGGAGGTGTTTTGAATTAACCATTTTCAGGAGTGGACGATCTCCCATGCTATAGAGGTGGCCTGCCCCACTATGGGCTTTGAAGTGACTTTGCCCCTGATCCTAGAATAAATGCCCCAGAATAACTGAATTTTGGAGAGTTTTCTCGACGTGACTGCCCCAGATTGGCTACATCTTAACACGACTGACTGGGGAGAGCCCACTCTACACTGAGTCTCTTGGCAGCATGCCTTTTGATATGATTGTCTTTCAGAATTTTCAAGCATCTCAACTTGGTAGGATCAAGCTTCTTAACTGACATTCACTGTGTAAGCTGCCATTGATGTTTAGGCACATGTATGCAAACAGAACAAGTTATTTATGAGAATGATAATCCTAATGCAACACTCATGTTAACCTTGAAGTTTTTATTGAAAATGCGTCGCCGAGCCTTGTGAATGAATCACTTGCTGGGATGCGACCTTGATTTTTGAATGGCAAAAACAATGCGCACATGCAATACCAACAAATCTTATTAGCACAACTCATAGGAGTCAGGAACGCTATCCTGTTGAAGTACGCTTTCGGAATAAACCCTGCTTCAATTAGGACTTTTAAGGGTTGTAACGTGGTCTTGTTCACGGTTTCAGAAAAAAAGGGTTTATGGCTCAAGATTTATCGGTGCCCACCCACTCTCCGCGATGTTCTCCAGTCCTATGTTCAGTTAATCTGATCCAAATGCTCATCTCTCAAAAGGTTTATGATTTTCAAGGAACCTACGCCACTAATGGTTTGACACCTAAGGAGGTTTTGGAATGACAGTCACCTCTTTTTTATCTTTTGTGTCCGTAATCACACGAATTTGTTCTTATCGAGGATTTTCTCTTGTAACGCCTTTACTTTTTCCTTTCTTTTGCTTTTTTTGATCCCTAATTTTGCCTGGACTGACTTTTTTGAGTTTTTTTTATTTTTGAAGTCCAGCGGGATGCCCTAACTTTTGCCTAAGTTGCTTCGACTTAGCGGGCTTTTCTCTTTTCTTTCTTTTTATATTCCTCTTTTGAACAAAGCGTGTGACACTGGTTGTCTTACTTGCTTGAAAGGATTGTGACTGTCTCACTCCTTAGTTGTTGATGGATGACCATCGTGGTTTCGCATCTCTTGACCTTTTGCCGGTGGGATAGAAGGTAATGGTTCCTCGGATGCACACTCTCCTTGAAATTTGGACGCTTGGTCAAACTAACTGACGCCTACCCTGCCCCTGGGTTAAGTATGAGGACTCTTTCGTATGAAGGAAACTCCTACTCCAAGGCTCGAAGGGGTTAACGAGTGTCTATCTCCCTTATATCTCCAATTATTTATGGATTTGAAACAATGCCTGTACATCCTCAACAGGGTTCTATCCAAAAGCGTACCATTAGAAACCTGCGTTCTTATTTCGTCATCCTCCCTCAAGAGTTCTAAGCAAGAAAATTGGTATTGCAGTGCATATAAACATTTAAGAGTGAGCACGAATGGATTACTTCAAGGAAAATATACTTATTGCATTTATATCATAAAAAAAATAAACAAGTCTTGCATACATACGATGCTTTAACAAGAAATGAAAACAAACTACAAATGAAAATGCAGTAAAGAAGCTGAAAATTGCCATTGCTGAGGAAGCTTAATTCTGCCTGGACGTACTTGCAGACTGGGTGTTCATTTGAGAAAGGAGGCTTCCATTGATGTACATATCATCTTCAGTGAATACAATGATCTCGGAGTCTACCAGGTCTTGCACCTTGTGCTGGAATGCCTTACACTCATCAATCGTATGCCCAAACGTTCCCGAGTGGAACTCGCACCTAGTAGTCATATCATAATCCGGAGGAATAGGGTACGGTACCGGCATGGTACTCCTCGTCTGAATCAGAGAGTTCTCGAGCAGACGAGCAAACAACTGACTATGAGGGATAGGAATAAGATCAAATATTATGTTGGGCCTTCTTGGTCTCGGTTGCCCCTGTTGCTGATAATTCTGCTGTCGGTGCTGATTTGGGCGCCTCACCTGTTCTTGCACTTTCCTTTCCGCATTAGGCTGAGGCACAAACAAGGGTTGTGGAAGAGATCCCTGATGCGAGGTGGATCCTTTTGCAAAAGAGGGCGTCCTCAGTCCCTTTGCAACACTGGGAGTAACATCACTTTGGTTACCAGTGCCAACTGATGTAAACTTGATTGCCCCTGAATCAATGAGCTCTTGGACTTTGTACTTGAGCATCTTACAATCCTCAACATTATGACCAGGTACCCCTGAATGGAATTCACACCTATCATGGACATTGGAACCCATACGAAACTTGGTGTGTGAAGGTCCTGCAGCAATCAATTCAATTAGCTGAAACTTGAGCAAGTGTTGAAGCAACTGAGCGTATGGCATCGGAATCTGATCAAACTTCTTATCAATCTTCTCTGGATTAAGACCCTCAAGAAACGGTTGTTGATGAAAAAGCTCTGACAGTGGAGAGGATCCACGAGGCAATCCATGGTCTAGAGGAGACCCCAAAGAGATGGGAGGAATGAGAACCTCTGCTGTGGAAGCGGGCACAGGACTGTCTTCCTTCTTCAACACCCTATTCAGCATTTCCATGATCAAACCCATCTGAGTCTTCAACTGATTGATCTCCTCCCTCAGTATCCTCTGCTCTTGGAGCATGTTTTCCCCAAACTGCCCCATCTGGCTTTGCATTTCCCTCAACTCAGCTTGAATTTACTCCATGATCAACTCTTGAACGGCCTGAGGAGTTGGAACAAGATAAGAATACCGAAGATAAACACCTGTCATGCAAGATGATTATGCCAAATGATTATGAATATGCAAATGCAAATGGACATGTTTGAAAATTCACAGGGCGATCCACCCCTTGATTCCAGTTTGACAATAAGATAGAACGGGACTTCTGCTCATATATTAAGAAAACCAGAGGAAAACCAGATGTCAACAATCATAATCTGAGGTAACAAGTTTGAACATAAGAATCATAGGTCCCAACCAACAAGCCTGGTGGTGATCCCAATACAATAAAAGAGAAAAGAAAACTATGGCATATCATCAAAGTCCACAAGTGTCAATCCCCCCCATCCATTATGCTTCCTGCACCCGTCTTGAATCTCCTTGAACAGCTTTCTGGTGTCGGGATGCTTTGGTCTCTGAATTAGCGCTTGAATGAGAAGGTCTCTCCTGTGTATGATCCCATCCAAGTATCGGAAATGTAACTCCAAAGCGTCTTCTCCAGTAGCACCATCCATGCTAGGACCCTCATGTTTAGGTTTCTTCACTTCAGCTTGGACTTTCAGTTCTTCCATGGCGGCTATGGCTTCATTGAGTCGACCCTCGACTACTTGTCTCTTGAATATCCCTGATAAGATCTCATCGTCTTTTTTCTTGAGCGTCGACTTCAACTGATCAATCTTAGCTAGGTAGTCGTCTTCCTTTCTCTTATTCTCAGCCATGGCAGTTTCTTGGTGATCATTGAACCTGTGAATCTTCAACAAAGCCTTGCCTAATTCCTCCTCCTTGGACCTGAGAACGTTACTGATACCATCCAAAGCTTGTTTCATTCTTTCTTTGGATGCGACCATGTCAGCAAGCTCTTTTTCTGCTTTAGCAAGGAGCTCTGTCTTCAACTTGGCGGTATGAACAACTTCACCTCGCTCATGCTTCCACTGATAAATCTCTCTCTTTAGCTCACTATTTTCTTCCCGCAACCTTTCCTTTTCAACCCATAATTTGTTATACTTCTCCAACTCAACGGTGGTAGGAGGCTCGATCACCAAAGGGTACAAAGGTGGTTCCACCGGGATTGGAAGAAGCTCCTCTTCTGCTCTCTTCTTAATCCACTCTACATAGGAAGGGAAAGCTCGATTGTTACTTTTCCCGAATGGAATCTTACCCTTCTTGGTCACCTGTTTCCAAGCATCCACAACTTTCCTTATCAACCCTTGATCCTCAATACCATTGAAGAATAAGGACTCACAGACATCTCGCTCTTCGGGTGGACCTTTCAAAGGATAGCCAAACTGTCTGATAGCTAGGGAGGGATTATAGTTAATTCCACCTTTCCTCCCTATCAAGGGAACATTGGGGAATTCTTCGCATTTGCAAATAATCTCCATTCCTAGCAAGTCACGATTAATCCAAGCAATGTTGTCAGCATTCAAACCCATAACCCTCTTTGACCACTTCAGAGAATCTTTCGTATCAACGAAAGCGCCAGATTCAGGGAGACGACTCAAAAACCAAGTAGCTAAGAGTGGTGCACAATAACTTACAGTTTTCCCACGCCTATTCTCATTCTTATAGTGGACTGAGTGATACACATCACATAGCAAGGTATGTATAGGATTCTTCGAAATAAAGATTCTGACGGCGTGCATATCCACCAGATCAGGAATATTCAGAAACAGAACAATCCCATAGAACACATAGCCAGAATAGCTTGGAAAGCAGTCCAGTTCTTCTCTTTGACATGTATACAAGCTTGATCAAATAAGAACTTCAACGAGAAACCCTTAACCCCTTGTTTTTCTTCAACATTATTGCTCAGAACGGGCTCACTGATATGAAGAGCAACAACCATCTCTTTTGTACCGGGGTGTTCTTCAGAAAAGAAAACTATATCATGACTGATAGGAATTCCCAAAATAAATGAGAACTCCTCCAACGTTGGAGCCAAGATGTAGTCCGGGAAAGTGAAGCAACGCAGAGACGGATCGTAAAACTGAAGAAGTGTGTGAATGGCATCCTTCTCATACTTGGAGATGTTATAGACAAATTTCAGAAGTCTTCCATATCTTCCACTGAACTCTGTACGAACTCCAGAACCAGCCATATTAATCAGTTTGTGAATCAGTGTCAAAGTCGGTTCTGGGAACGAATAGGCAACAATCTTCTTTCTCTGAACATCCATGCTGAAGTAACCTCAGAAAACCAGAATCAAGAGTAAGATGCAAGCCCTGAAAAATGTCAAACATGTCAGAATGCAAGAAAAATGATATGCTTATGCAAACATGGGGTCAAGGCACACTGCTGGATGTGCTGTGCTGTTAGCTGAACGAGAACCACAACCCAGAAAACCAAAATTCTGAACCACTGAGGAACTCAAATAATCAGACATTGATGAGAAATCCAGAAAATCGGGTAGGCTGAAAGTCTCGGTTACCTGCAAACCTGCAAACGCCCATCCCCTCTCACATGTGGTACTAGGATGTTCAGTATCCTGGGCTCTCAGGTCGAGAAATGATGATACGTTCACCATTTCTGGTTTGGCATCATCATCAATCGAGGAGGCCTCAACTGATTCTCCAAGGCGGAAGGTCCTCAGCTTTGGCACTGAGGTCGAGAAACAATAGTACATTCATCCCTCGGGGTATAGTACTAAAGTCAATCGAGGAGTGCCTCCACTGATTCTCTTCAAAACGTAGGGACCATCCTATGCGAGTTCCAAAGCGGGCCCTCGAGTGTGAATGGGTTTGCCACAGGATGTGGTCTGCCACTGTCACCACTAAAGAGGGATGTTTCCACTAAGGTCCTCAATGATCGGTCACCAGAGTCGACAGCTCTCTAAATCAACACCCCAACATGCGCAAGACACACACGTTAGAATGCGTCCCAAGATAGCCTCGTCTGGTTGTGAATTTTGTGAACACACAATCGTACAAAGCGGGCACATAGGTCCCACTACTTTCCACTCTAGTCCTAGGGTATTCTCAAGCCTGGGTATTGGGCTTAGCTCTCGGTCACACCCAACCTGCAAAACAAAGACAGCCAGCACAGCACAGCAGCAAGACAGTAAAGAATGAAATGTAGAAAATGCGGCAAAAATTTAAATAAAATACAACATAAAGCAAAACAAAAACAAAACACCCAAAGAGACAAGCAAGCGTTAGGACTGACTCGCTTCTGGCCTGTCTACGCATCGAAGCAAGACCATGTCAAAATTTCTCTTATGGAGAGTATTACCGCTCAGGAAGAAACTACCTGCTAGTCTTCTGAGGGTCTTTCTATCCTTTATGAATGCCCCAGGAGGGTACTCTTGTTTTTGAGGGAAGCATTTGATATCGTGATACCAAGGTTTGTCATCTATGACTGCTTCAATCATGAAGATGTAAGCGGGCCTTTCAAGGCGCATTATGTCGATCTTAGGTAGGTCAGTCCATTGGCATACACTAATGATAGAAGAGAGAGTGGCTATGGCGTCAGCCATGTGATTCTCATCACGAGGGATGTGATGAAACTCGATTCTGTTGAAGAAAGGTAACAACCTTCTTGCATAGTCTTTGTAAGGAATCAATCCTGATTGGTATGTGTTCCAATCTCCTTTTATTTGATTGATAACCAGGGCTGAGTCGCCGTATACGTCTAAGTTTTTGATCCTTAAATCAATCGCTTCTTCGAGACCCATAATACAAGCTTCATATTCGGCTTCGTTGTTCGTACATTTGAACATAAGTCAAGCGGTGAAAGGAATGTGGGTACCCTGAGGGGTAACAATTGTTGCCCCAATTCCGTTTCCATAATGATTAACTACTCCGTCAAAGATAAGTCCCCACTAGGAACCTGGTTCTGGACCTTCACTGGGTGGCGGTTCGTCGCAGTCTTTCATCTTTAGATACATGACATCTTCGTCTGGGAAGTCTAACCTAATTGATTCTTGATCGTCAATCGGTTGATGAGCCAAATAATCGGCTAAAATACTTCCTTTAACGGCTTTTTGAGCGTGGTACTCTATGTCATATTCTGATAGCAACATCTGCCAACGGGCAATCCTTCCCGTGAGAGCAGGTTTTTCAAATACATACTTGATTGGGTCCATTTCAGAGACCAACCAAGTAGTGTGACAAATCATGTACTGGCACAGACGTTTGGCTACCCAAGCCAAAGCACAGTAAGTTTTCTCAAGCATCGTGTACCAAGTTTCGCAGTCGGTGAACTTCTTGCTTAGATAGTCGATGGCAGACTCTTTTCGTTTTGTTTCGTCCTATTGGCCAAGTACACATCCCATTGAGTCTTCCAAGACTGTGAGGTAGATGATCAGTGGTCTTCCTTCCACTGGAGGTGATAGAATCGGAGGATTCAATAGATATTCCTTAATACTGTCGAAGGCGGTTTGGCAATCTTCTGTCCAAACGCAGTCCTGGTTCTTTTTGAGTAACTTGAAAATCGGCGCACATGTGGCAGTCATGAGGAATATGAATCTGGAGATGTAGTTCAAACGTCCCAGGAATCCTCTGACTTGTTTTTTAGTTTTCGTAGAAGGCATTTCTTGAATGGCCTTGACCTTGTCAGGATTAACCTCAATTCCTTTCTGGCTGACGATGAACCCTAAGAGTTTCCCTGAACGGACACTGAAGGTGCACTTGTTGGGATTCAAGCGGAGTTTGTACTTTCGCAACCGCTCGAATAGTTTTGACAGGTGGGTCACATGCTCCTCTTCTGTCTTAGATTTTGCAATCATATCATCGACATATACCTCAATTTCTTTGTGTATCATGTCATGAAACAGAGTAGTCATGGCCCGTTGATAGGTTGCCCCGACATTCTTCAAACCGAACGACATTACCTTGTAACAAAAGGTACCCCATGGGGTAATGAACAAAGTTTTCTCCATGTTTTTCGGCGCCATTTTGATCTGGTTATAGCCTGAGAATCCATCCATGAAGGAGAAAACTTTGAACTTTGCTGTATTGTCAACCAGCATGTCAATGTGCGGTAAAGGAAAGTTGTCCTTTGGACTAACCTTGTTTAGATCCCTGTAGTCGACATACATTATGACCTTTCCGTCCTTTTTTGGAATGGGTATGATATTGGCTAACCATTGAGGATATTCTGATGTGGCGAGGAAACCCGCACCAATCTGTTTCTGTACCTCCTCTTTGATTTTGATGGCCATGTCCGGGTGAGTCCGTCTCAACCTCTGTTTTACAGGCGGACATTCCGATCTTAATGGTAAGTGATGTTCCACGATGCTGGTATCCAACCCTGGCATATCCTGATAGGACCAAGCGAATACATTGGGGAATTCTTTGAGAAGCTTTGTCAAACTCTCTTTAGCAGTTGGACTGAGCAGTGCCCCAATCCTGATTTCTTTTCTCTCTTTTTCTGAACCTAAGTTTACCGTTTCCAACGGTTCTTTGTGAGGTTCAATGGACCTTTCCTCTTGTCTGAGTAGTCGGGAGATCTCTTCTGGAATTTCGTTGTCAACTTCTTCTTCAGCCCCAATGCCGCTCCCAGGATTTTCATCCAGGTACAAACGCGAGAGTGGCGAGGAAAACAGAGTCGCCAGCCGTGTAAATTTATCCCAATAGAGGGAAAGGGAACACCGCATAAACCTTTGGAAGGGGGAAAGGAATGGTCATCGCAACCATAACCTGGGTTCGAGAGTCGGTTACGCGAGGGGAAGGTGCTAGCACCCCACGCGTCCATCGTACTCGATGGGATCCACGCTTGTTGTCTAATCTAAGGGTAAGTTATACTATCATCTAGGGCTGTACTAAAACAGAGAGGGAAAGACAAAGACCGACTCGGTAGGACGTCAACGTCCTAGGCCTACGTACCCCCCCTTGTGCAATGGGGAATTCAGAGTCAACGTAGTTCGGACCAAGTTCTTTTTGTGTTTTTTATGAGCGACGTCAAGTTCGCGTCAGGCAGTTAGGGTCGATGCCTGTTTGCGACTCAGACGGAAGGTAACGTGCCCTTTTTGAAAATAGCCTTTAAGTTTGACGATCCCGAAGGACAAAAAGGTTTGAAGTTGGTTTGTGTTTTTTAGGACAGAAGTGACTTAAGTTAGTTCATAGGTTGCATTGCACCAAAGTCTAGGGCACAGGGGCGAATACTTAACGCATCGTCCCAAGACAGGACGCTCGCTAAGCACTCTAGAAAGATGAGAGGAAGCCCCTCATTTCTCATTCCCCATACTTAAGGCTCGTCCGCAATACACCTTATTCTTATTAAGTGTTTTAAAGAAATTTGAGATGAGAAGAGAGAAGACACAAGGGTAACTCTAAGGGGGACTGTGAATCCTAAAGTTATCATGCATGGGTGACCTACGGTTAGTGAGGTTTGATGACAACCTAAACCCTAAAGGAAGAAGATGAGAGAAGGAAGAAGAACAAAGGTGAAAAGGGATACTTTCCCACCCTTAAAGAACTTACCTTAGTCCCTGCATAAAAGTTTAGTGAGAAACAGACATAAATAATATCAAAGCAAATGCAAATCAAGCAATGGCAAACAATAATGATAATAATCCAAACATGAACTCAGAAGTTAGAGAAACAACCCCAAAGCAAATGGCACAAGTGCCTTTTCAAACAGATAATCAGATGTGGTCAGAAATACACATACAAGAAGATCTCAAGTGCCAATCAAATAATTAGAGAAAATAACTCCTAAAATTCCCAAATTAAACATCAATATTATTCAACCAGATATAAACCAAATATCAAAAATCCCTGCAAAAAATCAAGATATTAGTCATCTAAACAATTAGGCAAAGTTCAGGTGGGAAGTGGGGTTCAGTGTGCCAAAGAGAAGGACCAAAATGCAATATGCAATGATTTTAAAAATTACAAAAAAATATTTTAATGTATTTTAGAATGTTAGTGAACAAATTCAAAAAGAACGGATAAAAAATATTTTATGATTGCAGAGAAATAAAATAAAGAAATTTAAGTATGCATGGTATGGATAATTCAAAAGAAAATAGATTAAACAATTAATTTAAATGATAAAAATAAAATAAAAATAAAAAATAAAAGTTTTAAAAATTATTAAAATGATAAATATGATGTATGAAATTTTTCAGTAATTTTTTAATGCAATAAGGTATTTTTAAAATTAAAATATGAAATATGATAATTGAAATCAAATAAAAGAGAAATAAAATGGGCTGGGGGGTGCGTTAAGTAAGGAAATCATGTGGAAATTGGACATGGGCTGAAGATGGGGGGTGCGAATAGCAGCCCAACCCATCAGCGAAAAAAAAAATAAAAAGAGCAGCATACCATGCGCGTGCCATGTGCCAGGCACGTGGTATTTTAATGTGTTGGCATGTTTTTGTTCGTTTGATGCATCAAACGGCCAATGGTTGGTCAACGGAAATAAAAAGTAAATAAAACAAAATAAAATGAATGGGTGGCACATGGTAAGATCATGGGTTAATGTACACGGGATCACTAATTATAATTCAGAAAAAAAATAAAAAGAAATAACATGTGGCACGATTTAGACCGTTAGATGAAGAGAATGAAGGGCCAGGATTTCGTCTTCAAACTTGGAACCCCTCCCTTCGCCGGACCACCGCCAGCCGCCGGAACCCTACCTCCGGCCACCACCTGCAACCACCAAACTGCCCAAAAAATGCAATGGGGTACACTATCCGACCCAGAATTTCGTCAGGAATCCAAATATGGCATAAAAAACCCCAAATTGTTAGTGTATAATAAAAAATGAATGAAAAACCATTAGGGCACAAAACTTTAAATCCATATTACAAGCAAACCACACGTCCAAAATTAAAAATAAATAGATCAGGGTAATCACCAATCATCACACGACAATATGCATATAAAAAAGGAGAGTTTTATGATGGTCAAAAAACCTACAAACCTGAGATGGTGCAACCCTACTCTTTGCTTTTGGCTGCGAATGGTGGTTGGTTTCTACTCTGTGGATCACCCGGATTCTGTTGGTGAAATAATTTCTCCAAAACTCCTTATGAATTGAGAGATCTAATGAATTCAAGAATTAGGGTTCACTTTCTTTTTCTCCGAGATATCACGTGTGTATCTCTGTCTAACCAGTGCATGGATGAGCTTAAATAGGCTAGGGTTTTCTTCTGATGATGAATTAGGCTTGGGTGATTAATTGTTTAATGAGTTTTTGAATTATTTTGAAAAATCACATTATGTTAAGTACACCTCCTCCATGCATGGATATTTGAAAGTTTCATGATGGATCACTTGCATTTGAGTTGCTAATCACACCACATTTAAATTGGGCCTTGAAACTTTTTTGATTCATGACTTTTGAATAATTTGGCATTTTTGAACAATGGAGAATAAATGAAGAACACACCATGGAATTTCTTCATTCTTGCGCCCAAAATAATCCTCAAGGAATGTCTTTTAATATTGGAATGTGGCATGAAGCAATGGAATTGATTATAGGTCATTATGCCCAAAGTTGTGAAAATGGGATCATGAGAAACCCTAAAAACCACTTTGCCTTCTTTTGATCATAACTGGAGTTTCATAAATGATATGGAGACCCACTAGTACTTGTTGGAAATAGGAGAAAAAGATCTTCAACTTTCATGTCGGAGAAAAATTCATTTGAAGCATTCTTGATGATGAAAAGTCAAGTTGAATGCAGTGCAGGAATTTGCCAAAAAAGAAACTTTTCATTATAGGTCACTTTCCAAATTTAGAAACTTCTGTACAAACTCCTGATTCCTGACAAATAGTATGAAACTTGACCCTTGGAGACCATATGAGGATGTGAGACTTTGAAACCTTGGAGAGAACCTCAAAATTCCACAGTTGACTTCTCCTCTCACTGTTGACTTTTACCCAATTCACTGATTTTTAACCCATTGGCCAATTGAACTTCTCCTAAACCAAACTGATGGACAACCTCCCATCCCTAGGTATTTAAGGACCCAAGGAGTACCATGGAATCAAGTCTTGCCCAAAAAATCAGAAATAAACTGACTTTATAGCAAACCCTAGTTGTGGTACCCTCAGTCTAGGAGGAAATAACACAGTCTCCAAATCCAAATTCCTCTGAATATGATGTGTATCCTCTCCAAAAAAGACAAGATATGCCATTTGATGATGATAAAAACCCAAGGAGCTTGCCCATTGAAGCAATAAACCCAAGAATCTCAAAACCCTAATCTATGCACTGGTTATGAGAAGATGATCCACCTGAGCCCTCTTGGACAATACCAGGACTCTTGCTTGACCCTCTGAAGCACCACCTCAGGTACCTTGACCCGTTGCTAAGAACCAATGATATGCACACATGATAATGCAAAATGAAATGCAACATAAGCCAGTTAGTAATAAAGTAAGGAGAGCAAATTTTAGGGTGCAACACCCAAATACCGGGAACTCAAAGTTAGGAGAAGGCATCGGATCGTATGTTTCAATGGGGTTTAAAACAGGCAATCTGCATGACGTGATGATTCGTGTTTAGAAGAGATAGAGAGAATGCAAAAGTGTGTGCAGTGTATTTTTTTTATTACTGCTTGTTTTTATCATTGAATTGTTTTTTAGGATTACCATTTTATGAGAAAAAGAAAAAAGAGAAAACAACAATTAATGCAGAAATTACATAACGACATTATTTTATTAATGAACAAGTCGACTCTTGAAACTACAACCCTATAAAACAAAACTCTGTCACTTTGGGCAAAGCGAAGAGGGAAATTTACAGAAAGCGAGCCCTATCAAAACATCCGTTTCACCTGGGAAGGGTGAAAGGTTAAAGATGGCAATTACTTTGACTTATGAACAATCCTTGGAACATCGACAGCAACCCATTGGCGGCGAACTCCTCGGTGAATCACAATGTCTGGCACCTTCCTTGATTTGTCTTCAGAAATAACGCTGATTTCTGGTGGAGCAGGATCATTGGAATCTGTCTCCCAGGCAGAATTGTCGTAGGAGAATTCCTCTGTTGCATTTTGCATAGTATTTGTGCTCTCAGCTGTATCTCCCCATCCAGTTGGCTGGATATCTTCGAGCCTGATACGAGAGCTTTTGGGAGCGGTGTACTTGACCATATAGTCGTATTTTCCACTCGGTTGTCCCAAGGTGTCCCACACTTCTTTGGAACTGGAGGGGTCATCCCTCTCGATGATGTTGACCTCGGGAAAAGAATAATTAATGAATTCTAGTCCTGCCAACGTTGCAAATTCATCGTCATGTTGAGTAATTTCTGAATGACCTGAGTGTTGATCCCATGACATGGTGGGGACACAAGTATTCTGTTCAATGATGCTCAGCTGAGTTTCATTACTCGGCTGACTTTCCAGCCCCAAGCTTCCTGGGTAAGGCTGCCACATTGGCAGACCGTCCATCGGCCCATAGTAATTGTGGTCAAAGTTGTCTTTCATCAGAGTGTCCTCCTCTAATGAATTTGGCGGAGAACGACATCCTTCCAGATCACAACCTCCGTATATCATTTCAACATCTGACCGTGGTATAAATCTCGGACTCAGTGCGGGATAGCAAAATGGCGTAGGCACCTCTTCCTGAGACATATAACCGTCCTCGTTAAGATAGGACTTCCATTCTTCATCTGTGTCGGAGGGATCCTCCTCATTGATAGCATGGACTATTTGAGACACTGGGTGAAGGAAACATCCACTGTGGAAGAAATCCTAAATGGGACGAAGACTTTCGTTGTTAGCAGCTGTCTGGGTACAGGTTGTGGAAAAACCAAGACCCTTCTTTGTTTTATTATCAGTAGGAATGACAAGCTGTCCCCATCCTGTTGTATCGGTACTCTTGACTGCTTTAATAGCATCTTTGTATGAGGAAATCGAAGTTCCTCCTCCGGATTGATCGTCCTTGTGTAGCAAAAGCGCTTGGATCTGGGTTCCGATTATCCCTTCTAGTTCCACATAAGTGGATGACGATAAATTACTGACGAGCAAGGCCTGCTCCCCACAGACTGTGATGAGTTGGCCGTTCTGGACGAACTTTAGCTTTTGGTGGAGGGTTGAAGTGACCGCTCCAGCCTGATGTATCCAATGTCTTCCTAATAAACAACAGTACATTGCCCGGATGTCCATGACCTGGAAGGTGACTTGCAAAGTGTGAGGACCAATAGTTATGGGAAGGTCAACTTCACCGATAACCGTTTTTCTGGATCTGTCGAATGCTTTGACGACGACCTCGCTGGCTCTCATCGGAGGGCCTTTGAATGATAATTGCATCAAAGTGGACTTCGGCATAACATTCAGGGCTGACCCTGTGTCAACCAGTATGCTGGCTAAAGCATCGTCCTGGAAGTTGACTGTGATATTGAGCGCCATGTTATGACGGCGACCCTCTTCAGGTAATTCCTCATCACTAAATCCCAAATTATTGCAAGAAGTGATGTTAGAGACAATACTATCAAACTGTCTGATTGTTACATCCTGTTCTACAAAGGCTTGCTCCAAGACTTTATGTAGAGCCTCCCTGTGTGCTTCTGAACTGAGTAACAGTGATAATATCGAGATCTTTGAAGGAGTTTGTAACAGTTGATCGACAATGTTGTGTTCACTCCTTTGGATGAGCTTCAACATCTCATCATCATTTTTCGAAAGGTCGGGATTACTGAATTGACCGACTGATGGATCGGGAGCTTCTGTCTGAAGTTCCTTTTCTTCGTTGGACACTCCAACTCCTCTGTTGAAGATTCTACCACTCCGTGTTACACGACTGATGTCTGCAATATTCACGACGGAGGGTAATGGAATTTCCTTTCCATTTTCAATTATCGTTGCACCGTATTTGTAAGGGATTGCCTTAGCTGATTCATATGGTAGTGGTTCCGACAGATAGATGACTATGGGAACCTTCTGGTTTTTCTGACCATCGTACGTAATCTCGATCCGTTCCCGGTTGGGAATTCTTGATTTGTCAAGCAGAGGGATAATGGCAAAAACATTCCTGGTACTTTGATGATCAGAGATGATGACAACGTCCTCAATTTGATTGGCAAGGTAGTTCGGCAACCAATTGATGGGTCTGGAACCTAGATATGGGCGAATCTCTCCACGATCCACCTGCCCTTGGAGAGCTGCTCGCACAAGGTAGTACCCTTGGTTACTTTCCGAACAGACTCTACAACATTCATAGTTGTGTGGTGGCACCTGGCCACGTCCACTTTGAATACAATGTAACCTCACTAGGTTAGCTTCCACGGATCGGACATCCTGACTTTGGCGCCGAGTGGGGTTTCTGTTATTGATACTAATTTGCTGAGTATCTTCATCCATGTAGATTGGCATCCACCAATGATGTAACAAGTGCTGAAGTGCTTCCTGGACAAGGGCACATCCCTGATCATTTTCGCAACCCGCTTTACAGCTGTGATAATTATGTGATATCAGGAATCCGAGTCAGACCTGCTCAGCATGCAACTCTACCAAGTTGGTATTCACCAAGCAAATATCGAAGATTTGAACCATATTGATCTAATAGGGATTCCTATCATGGTAGTCCTGGATCCATCCAAGATCCATCTGACACTGGAGGGCCTCCTGTATGAAAGAGCATCCCTGTTTGTTTACCGAGCAAGTCAGATAAGAACTGTAATAGTGCTGAGGCAGATTATGATACTGGATTTACCTTGAGTGCATTTCCACCAAGTTGGCATTCATCGCACGGATGTCGTGGTTCTGAATGACGTTGGAATTCGTGTAGACCATATTAACTCCATGAACCCGGTGCTCTTGGATTCATCCGATATCCAATTGTTCCTGTAGAGATGCTTGCACCACAGAACATCCTCGATTGCTTTTAGAGCAGATATCACACTGGTGATAATTATGAGGTGGCACATGGCCATATCCACTCTGTCTACAATGCATCTTAACCAAGTTGGCCCTTAACAAGAGTGCATCATGAATTTGATAGACATTATTAAATTCTTTCTCAATCAGGTTGACTGCAGCTTTCTCATATTGAGGCAGCGGGTTCGTGAGAACATTGGGATTCGTATCTTTGAAAGATAGGAGCCTGCTCCTAACAAGCTTTTGCACGTCGGATTCGAAATTGAGGCAATTCTCTATGTTATGCCCTGGTCCTCCTTGATGATAAGGGCATGTCTGATCCACCTTAAACCAAAAAGGCGTATTTTCTGGTACTGTAAGAGGAGACTTAGTCGGGATGTGCCCCTTAGCCAGTAGTAACAGAAATAGTTCTGCGTACAACATGGGTATAGGATCAAACCCTGGTGGCCGCGTTGTACGGTTGTTGTTGTATTGAGGACGAGCCTGCTGAAGAGGCTGTTGTGTCCTTTGCTGATTAGGTTGGCTCTGCGCAACCTGAGGTTGATACATAGGAATAGGCGTGGGATTGATAGCAGGAGTTACAGCTGCTACTGGTTGATAACGTCGCCTTTCCTTTCCGAGAGAGATATTCCCAATATCTTGCTCTTTTTTCTTAGCGAGAGCACTACCGTATCGTTTTGTACTACTTGATGATCCAGCGTCTTTTACCAAACGTCCTTCTCGGACGGCTTCCTCAAGACGAACTCCCATGCCCACCATCTCGGTGAAATCACTGGGCGCACTGGCAACCATTCTATTATAGTAAAATGAGCTTAAGGTCTTTAAGAAGATCTTTGTCATCTCTTTTTCCTCAAGAGGTGGACAAATTTGAGCGGCAATTTCGCGCCATCTCTGAGCGTACTCCTTAAAGGTTTCCTTGTCCTTTTGTGACATTGATCTGAGTTGATCTCTGTCTGGTGCCATGTCCAAATTATATTTGTATTATTGGATAAAGGCAGTGCCAAGATCTCTGAAAGTGCTAATCGTAGCACGGTTTAAACCCATGTACCATTTGAGTACGGCACCGGTTAAACTATCCTGAAAGTAGTGAATCAGTAGGTCCTGATTCTCCGTCTGACCTGACATTCGCCGAGTGTACATCACCAGATGGCTCTTAGGGCAAGAGTTACCCTTGTATTTTTCAAAGTCGGGCACTTGGAATTTGTGCGGGACTTTCACATTGGGGACCAAACAGAGGTCTGCGACGTCCTTTCTAAATAAATCCTGACCACGGATGGCTTGCAGTTCCTTCTGCATTTCCAGGAACTGTTCCTGGAATTCATCCATTCTATCGAACATAGTTTCCTTCTTACCAGAAGGTATTGGTGGAACCTGTCCTTCCGGGACAATGTACACCACAGGGGGTGGTACCGTGACTACGACAGTGAATCTTGGCGTTTCCCGAAGTTTGTAACCTTCAGGAATCTTCAGTATGCCCCTGGCATCTTCGCTTTCCCGAAGTTTGTAACCTTCAGGCCCAACGGCTTCTGTTATGATTCCCTGATCTTCAGTGATCGGCGGAACATATCCTTCTGGGATATAGTTAACAGGCATGCCCCAAGGACGATCTTTCGGCATTTGATACCTAGGATCATACTTCTCCACTATAGGCGTTGAGGTGATCTCTGAGATCACAGTCCTTTGTAGCTGAGCTTCTGCCATGGCTTGCATGTCGTTACGAAGCTTTCTCATATCCTCTCTCAGAGTGTCGATCTCTTCTTTCAACTCTCTATTCTCTTCCTCAAGATCATCCATCTTTTTCTGACGATTGGCCCGAGTATTGTACGAATGAGACAGTTTGACTCTAGAACCGAGACACAAACGTGAGATTCGTAGGTAAGAAGAATACGTGATGTGAGAATGATGAATGCAATGATTATATTAATTGTTTTTTGGTTTAATCAAAATAAACTTCGACAATTAGATTGCAAATATCAAACAGTGGGGAAACCCCTTTTTATTGAATTCAAAGGATTACAGAAATGGAAATACAGTAGATTACAAGGTGCAGAAACAGAAACCTAAGCTAATGGGTCCCGAGTCCTCTCTGAAGAGAAATCGGGTGCTGACTTTGGTACTTTCCTTTTCTTTGACCGGGGCTCTTGGGCCGTTGTCGGGTTGTCATTCCTTTGCCAGCTGAAAGGAGTGAGCAAATTCCTTTGGTCATCTTGATTCTCTACAGCATGTTGCTCCAAAATTTCAATCAGAGCGTCCTTTTCTTTCAGTAGTTGTTGTATTTTGATGCACTCCACGTTGAGAATGCGGTACTTGTTCTTCCAATACCTCCTCTCCCGTTGAACTTTTTGAGAGTAACCTGAAGCTTTTCAGTCTCAGTCATGAAGTACATGACAGACTCCCTCGGTGGAAGAACTCTGTGACCAGGATAAGGCATTTTTAGCTTGAGAGCTCTAGTTTGCACCCAGTGGAGATAAGGCTTCACCGAGACACAGTCGGGTTTTCCTAGAGACTCTCGTCCTTTCTTATGAACATGTTTCCAAGCGTGCACTATTTCCGTCTTTAGTGCTATGTCACTTTCTCCTTCCTTGAAGAAAATACCTTCTAGATAAGCACTCCGTGGGACGTGCCTCATCGGGTATCCAAATTGACGACAAACGAGAACTGGATGGTAATTGATTCCTCCCTTAGCTCCTATAAGGGGTACGTTGGGGAATTTTTCACAACGGTCAATGATCCTGATTCTGTCATAAATCCTACTACACCAATCTATGTCAGAGTTAGTGAGGGACATGATTTTCTGCGACCAACGTAAGGCACTATTGTGATCCCAAAAAGCAGCAGACTTAGGCAAATGGGAGATAAACCATTTATAAAGTAGAGGTACGCAGCACGTGATCTCCCCTCCGCTGTACAAATTTCCTAAGTGTACAGAAAGATACGCATCTGCGAGCAAAGTTGGCATAGGGTTTCCGATGAGAAAAACCTTAATGGAGTTGATATCGACGAAGTTATTAATGTTGGACAACAGAAATAACCCGTAGGTGAGTAAAACAAAGATGCTTTCAAAAGCAGTCACGTTCCCGGTACTGGTAAAGTACAGGGCTTTCTTTGTCAAGAACTGGGCTGGCAAACCTTGTATGCCACCCTTAGTGGTCATGTGAGTCCTAACCTCAGACTCATCCAAATGAATTGCTCTTGCAATGGTCTGATTCTTTGGAATTTCTTCCAGTCCAGAAAATGGAGCTTGATCAGTAATGTGTAGATCAATCAGTTGAGAATATTCTTCCAGCGTCGGTGCTAGCTGGTAATCCGGGAATGTGAAACAATGATAGACCGGATCGTAGAACTGAACGAGCGCATCCATGATTCCCTCAAGCACATGGACTCTTAGCAGAGATAGAAAACCTCTGTACTTGGCTCTAAAAGCCTCTTGGTTTGTGATCATCCTTGCCAAACCTCTTAAATCCTCTATTTTTGGAATCCTGAAGGTGTACTTATGAGTTCTCCTTCTACCGAAATCCATTAGCGCAATCCTTTTCTCTAATATTTGCAATCACAGTCTTAGTTTATTTTGAAAAGACAGAGAGACTAGAAGAGAATTTTTTTGAATGTTTTAATGTTTTTTAAATGAATGCATGAATGCAGCACACAAAAACATAGAAAAAACATGGGGTCAAAGGGTCGTTGTCATTTAGTCAAGGCTCTACCTATCCCCAAAGGTTTATACTAGGGTGATTTTTTGTACCTGTACTCAAAATCATGAGCTCCTCCCAGGATAACAAACAGCAAGCAGATCGCCAGCGAGCTGTATGAAATCTTAGAGTAAATGCTATTCACCGAGAATAGATCATCAGCCTCAAATGAGGGTAGTATCGCGTGATAACTATTTCTGATAGTTTCTGCACTACAAAAGGGTTGGCTCCTCAGCTTCTCAGACATCACAATCGACCCATTGCCTGTGAGAGGGAATGGGTTGCATTGGGAAGCCTCCACTGAGGTTTATGGTCGACCTCGTCGCCATCACTTATCTTAAGTGTATACTTAATCTTTCCACATGCGGCATCATACGCATTCCCATTAGCAGAAAAATAAACACAGATATCAATTAGGAAAAGCAGTATATATGTTTGTCCTAATGTCCTAGACTTTTTTAAAAGCTATGAATCTTATGTTCCTGACAGAAAATGGCTCCCCGGCGGAGTCGCCATTCTGTGGTTCCTTCCCCACTTAAAGGGTTTTGACCTAAGATCTTAGTGAAGTGAACAAAAAGTCCTATCCTAGTGAAATCCCTTTTCTTCTACCTAAGATATGAAAATAGTTCTAGGCCCCACGGTGGGCGCCATTTTTCTGTAGCGAGCGAAACTGGACGTGTTTCTTAAGCACTTTCGCTCCTTGGGGGTTACTACAGGTCGATTCGTTTTTTATCCTATTGTGAGCTGACTAAGGAATGGAAATAAATGTCTCCAATTAACCCTGCTTGCATACTGAGTTTAAATAGAGGTCGGTTAGGTTACGGATGCTATCAATGTGGGGGGCCTCTCTTAGGTTATTTTCAGGGAATTTAAACTTTTAGCGGGGAATACAGACTAGGATGTTTTGACTGATATACGGGATTTTGGGTTTTTGTTGAGTGTGCTTGCTAAGATTTTTCTTTCAATCTTATGCCTACGTATTCCCGTTTTTCCGAAACAGGGAAATCAGAGCGATCGTAGTTCCTCCTATTCTACGGAAGGAAATGGTGTTTTGGTGTCTTGTTCAAAGCCCAAGACGTGAAGCTTAAAGGTGATCTATATCTTGTTCAAAGCCCAAGATGTGAAGCTAAAGGTAGTTTGTATCTTGTTCGAAGCCCAAGATGTGAAGCTAAAAGGTGTTGTCTTTAGAGAGAATTTGTCATATCTAAAGAGGGGTTTGTTTGTCACAACTATTTATAAAGGAGAATTACTTTAACCGGGATGTGTGAATCCGAAAATGCCATAATTTCCTTTATAGGGGATTTCCAACCTGAAGGAGAAGACTTTAACTCAGTGTAGAGCAATGCCATCTTTCCTTAGGAATTTCTCATGCTAAAAGAGGGACAGTGGCATGGATGTAGATGATCCAGAAGCTTGCCGCTTACAGCGATTAGATGAAGGGGAATGAGTTATTGATGTTTGTGTACTGTGAACGAGGCACAACTTTGATGCTAAAAGGTTGATTGGATCAACCAGTGATTTTCTCATACAAATCATAAGAGGAGGCTAAAAGGTTTTCCTTATACAAAGCCTAAGAGGAGGCTAAAAAGGAGTTGACTCAACAAGAGAGTCTTTTATGGTATCTCGTATGAAGCCCGAGATGGAGGCTAAAAGTTTTATACTCAACAAGGGAGTGATTTAGTATCTCGTACGAAGCCCGAGATGGAGGCTAAAAGTTTTATACTCAACAAGGGAGTGATTTGTGTCTTGTACAAAGCCCAAGACGGAGGCTGAAGAGGGTTGACTCTACAAGAGAGTCTTTTATACTCAACAAGAGAGTTTTTTTTGTATCTCGTACGAAGCTCGAGATGGAGGCTAAAGTGTTGATTCAATAAGAACCCTTTTTTTGTATCTCGTACAAAGCCCGAGATGGAGGCGAAAGATGTTCGACTCAACAAGAGAGTCCTTTTTTTGTATCTCGTACGAAGCCCGAGATGGAGGCGAAAGAGGGTACTGTTTCAGTTGAGTGACCAGTATATGGGCTCAAAAAGAAAATCAGTTCTTATATGAGTAACACTGTACTCAGGGATTTTGATTCGAGGATCAGGGATATTTCCTTTTCTTTGAGGAAACGGGAAATCCAAAGGGTATTGAGACTGTCCGAGTCTACGGGTTTCCTTCCTATTCTTGAAGGGTGCTTGAGAATGTCTTTGAGACTCAAGGAAATTAGACTGTCCAAGTCTAGAGTTTCATCTTTTGTACTATGCTTTGAGAAACAGTAGTAGACTCTTGGAAAGACTGTCCTATTAAGATGACTGATTTCTGTTCCTATACCTCTAGGAGGTCGTCGGGACAATTTGTACGAAGCCCAAGAGGAGGCTGGAAACTTTTAAGAAGCCGAGGGACAATTTGTACTAAGCCCAAGAGGAGGCTATCATTCCTGGAGGAAGAAATCATTTATACGAAGCCTAAGAGGAGGCTGTGAATACTTCTAAGAAGCCGAAGGGTCCTTGTACAACGCCCAAGAGGAGGCGGGGATGCTTTTAGGAAGCCTGTGGGTCCCCAAACCCCGAGAAGTTCAAGACAGGCTATTTACAAAGAATAGATCAAGCCAGGAAAGTTTGAGAATTTGGAAGAAACTCAAGAGATGCAATTCACAGAGAAGAGATCATCTCTGGGGAATAGAGTTTCTTGACAACTCCTAAGGTGCTTTTAAGAAGCCTGTGGGTCCCCAGACCCCGAGAAGTTCAAGACAGGCTATTCACAAAGAATAGATCAAGCCAGGAAAGTTCGAGAATTTGGAAGAAACTCAAGAGATGCAATTCACAGAGAAGAGATCATCTCTGGGGAATAGAGTTTCTTTGACAACTTCTACGAGTGACAGTCTGAGAAAGGGTTAAAAAAGAATCTGCCTTTCACATCTCCATATTGTTTAACGCCAAGAGGAGGGAAGATTGTGTCTGGTAATCCTATAGGGATTTAGTTTTGACTATTTAAGAGTGATCAACGGGCTGAATGCTAGACGTAGTTACCGGGGAAACTCTAAATATCTATACTAGTATTACACAGTTGATATGAGTTTATGAAAGGAGACTTACAGTGAGCAGCTCCACAATACAGTTATATGTATATGAAAGCGGTAAATGAAAGCGGATAAACACTTACTCGGTTGTAGAGCTTCCATACTATTTGGTTAGTTGTTCAACAAAGAAAAATTGAAAACAACAGTATATTTCAAAATCAAAGGAGAAAGTGCTTTGAAAAGAAAGATTTGGGGCTTACAGCTCAAGGAGAGGCCCAGGGTTTTATCAGTGATTGCACTGTTGAATTTGTACAGAGGGACTTATACGAGTGACTGAGGCCCAAAAATTATTTGCTGTATAAAGGGATGGGTCTTACACTCTCTCAAGAGGCCCAAAAGGTTTAAATAAAAAGGGTGGGGCTTATAACACGAGGGTAGGCCCAGATGATTTTTCGTTTGAAATGGCGATCGCGCCGAGATTTTCTTTTAATGCAAAGGGGCTTATACAATATCTGAGGCCCAAAGTTGTTTTGGTTAAAAGGGGATTGGGTCTTACACTCTACTAGAGGCCCAAAAGTTTTGAATGTGTCTTATAGCTCGAGGAGAGGCCCAATTGATTTTTTAAAAGGCGATGATCGCGCCGTTTACTTGTACAGAGGGACTTATACAATAAGTGAGGCCCAAAATTATTTGTACAAAGGGGGTTTGGGTCTTACACTCTCTCAAGAGGCCTAAGGTGTTTTTAAAAAAAGAAGAATGGGTCTTACTACTCGAGGGTAGGCCCAAGGTTATTTGCGTACAAAACGACGATTACGCCGAGGTTTTTGAAAATACCCGGAGGGACTTATACAATAAGTGAGGCCCACAATAGGTTATTTTACAAAAAGAGTTTTCAAAATGATTTATGCGGGTTGAATTAATCAAAAACCCTAATTTATTTTCAAAATGTGTTTTAATTGAATAAAACATTCAATTAAAATGATCAAAATTGTTTAACATGTGGAAAACAAATTGTGATCTTGGATTAATGCTTCATAAATCAAGTTTTACCCTACAAAATGATTAGGAATCATTAAAATTTGCAAAATCAATAAGGAAAAAATATTTTAAATGTCAAAAACAATTAAAACATTAATTCTTTGCAAAAATATCAATTATATGAAATAAATCATATTTTTGAGATTTTTTGGGAAAATAAAATATTTTAACATTTTTGTGAATTATTAAACAAAGAATCAACTCAAAATCATTAAAACTCAGAGAGAAATTAATTTTTGAATCAATTAAATAAAATCACAAAATTCAAATATTTGAATTTTCAAAAAGGGCGCCAAGAACACCCCAAGAACACGCGCGTGTTCTGGGTTTTGCCCAGATTTGCATTTTCTTTCTAATCTCACTAAATACTTGATTATATCATGCAATCCACATACCAATCTGCTCGTCTCAACCTCACGATCATGTCTATGGTATTTAATTTCATTTATATTAAACATGGAATAAAAAATCAAGACAAAACCTCAAGAACACTAATTTCTGCATGAAGGCTGAGAATTTTGATACACGATTCAAACAAAGCAATTAATTGAGGGGAAACATTCCATGCATGATTATGAACATTTGGAAAAAGTATTGTGCGAGGAAATATGCATAGATTGAGAGATGACCAAGTTTAGGCTTACCTCTAGGTCGTGGCAGCAAGTTCAAAGTGATTTCTGAGTTGGAGGTGTTACAGATGAGTTGTGATGATCTGAACAGCTTCCCTACACCCTATGGAGTGTGTTTGAATGCTTGGACTTGATGGAAATTTACTGGATCACTTCATGGCATCTCAACTGCAACTTGGTTAAAACCTTGAGCAATTGATTGGTGATTCTGAGAAATCAGTGTTCCAGATGTTGTTTAAGTGTTTGATCAACTCCTATATGATGTATGTGAGGTGTGTGTGTGATTGGTTTGAGTGGAATTACTCTCTACTGAAAAACCCGATAGTGACTTGCTAAGAAAGGCATTTTTGAGAGTGAGAAGTGGATTTTGAGAAAGGCAAGTGTTGTAGGCCTTTGGTGTACTTAAACTGATCACAATTGAGCTCTATTTATAGTAGAGCAAGTTTGTTTTGCAAGGAATAGTGAATGACAACTGCTGAGCAGGGTTGGCCAATGTTGGCAAATGAAAATCCAAGTCTCCTCTAGCCATTGACTAGAGGTTAGGGCACAGGCTGCTGGTCCCCTTGGTCTTAGATAAGTCTTGACTGAATTCAGTTGCTAATAGCTCAGTTCATTCCACCTTGGTGCTTCCATTGAATGCTCCAATCCAAAATTGGAGTCTTGTCCCTATTTTGGGCAATTCTAGGTTTGGCATGCTATTTCTTGTTCCAAGGACTTTTGAGGCTTGGCTTAGTGATTGTCCCCTTTAGATTCAATCCACAGATGTGTCCAAAGTGATGACAAGGCTTGGAATTGGCCGATTTTTGTAAATCGACCAAAAGTACAAAAATCTGCCTTGCCTTGGCAGATTTCAGCAAGGCATCTTGCCACTACCATATCTCAAAGCTCAAATTGAATTTGGTGATGTTCTTGGCCATTTTGGAAAGCCCTTATATGATACAACAAATTTATGATCATATTTGGTTTTGATACCTTTTGGATCCAAGTGAAAAATCCCCCTACATTTGGGAAAAAATAAGGCAGATTCTGACTTAGTGAAATTTTCACTAAGTGTTGGAACAAAGTGACTTTTCTTGATTTTGATCACTCCATAACTCAAAATCCATGAGGAATTTGGACATAGGTCTGTATGAAGCTTTTGTAGAGGGCAATGAGATCTACAAATCAAGCTTTGGATGGGGAAAAATGGCTTTGTGGTTTAGGAGTTATGATCCTCCAAAGTTGGTACCTTTGTCACTTTATTTCATAACTTAGAAAATTTTCTAAGTTTTTATGGTTACCCCTTTTACAAGTTATCCCACCTTCTTTGATTTTTCTTGATGAATGATGATTAAAATCATACATTAACATCATTTTAGGGTTAAAAAACCATTTTTGTGAAAAATCTCAAAAAGTCAAAGTTGACTTTTGTGCACATTTGACTTTTTGTCAGATGAATTCCAAACTGTGCGATCCTTTGGGAAATCATGTCCTTGACCTAAATCAAACTTGATGGACATGTTCCATGGGTGTTATATGGTGTATTGAATCATGTCTTAGGGTTTGGGAGCATGTCCTGGTCAAAAGTCAAAGCTACAGTTGACTTTTCTCGCAAAACCCTAACTGTGGTTCAGATGAAATTGAAACTTGTTGCTCAAACTTCTTGGATCAATCCATTGTTCCAACTGGATTAATATGGTATATTAGAGACCCTAAAATCATGTCTTGAGGTATTGGTTCATGATTTGTCCCAAAAGTCAACTTAGGGGTGAATTAGGTCAAGAAACCCTAATTTCTGATTTTTGATGTATGCATCCCTTGAGGCCAAATTGACTTGATGATTGGGTCCATGAGGTTCCATGGAGTATATTAGGATATTTTTTGAATCATTGGCTCATGCCCAGATGAAAATTTCCATCTGGGGGCCCTGGTCGACCAAAATCCTAATTTGGTGACAGTGGCGATCTTGAGGCTTGATCCACCTAGAAGGGAGCAACCTTGTGCTTAATCCTTGATGTGGGAGTCCTCTTGATCCATTTTGGATGTTTGAGAGGTTTAGACAAGTTGAAGATCATGTCAATTCTTGATTGATCCTTTGTCTAAGAACTCTGAGAGGGCTTGAAACCCTAATTTTGATTGTAGTGGATGCTCAACAATTCCTTGTGGAGATTGATGAGGTATAAATGTACATCCATATTGTGATGATGATTTGCACAATGATGGGAAATCGTAGTGGTCAAAATTTGGGGTATGACACACCCCCGACAGAGTTATTATCTCCTAAGCCCGACCAACGGTTTTCCCCACAGGGAATATCTCTCCTAAGCAAGGCAGAGTTGCTATATTGGACCAATGATACATTTCATCCCCCGCAGTGGCTGAGTATCCAGTCGTGTTCATCCGTTAGTCTATATGTCGCGTTAGTTTTGTCAGCATATACATACATACATCATGCATTATTGATTTACATTCATGTTCATATTACATCACTATCACTCTAGTCGGTCTTATCCTCAAGTGATTAAAGTCCTCTCAATCGAGTTGTCAGTTCTTTCCTCGTCTGGAAATGTTTTGTTTGAACAATCTCTCTCCCCAGTTTATTTCTGGATGGAGACGGTCCTCAGCCACTTTGATAACTTGAACCTCTGAAAGACAAGAAGACCTTCGAAAAATATCACTCTTCGCCATTGAAGATGATATCTTCGCTTTCCTGGATTAAGGAAAATCCCCAGAGAAAGCCTCGCAACCAAAGACTCTCAGCAACACATTGATTTTTCTCCCCAGGAAAGTCAATGATAATGAAGTCATCAGCACCTTAAAAAATGGATTACATCACATGTCATTTCTTTGAAAGGATCTCGAGGAAAAGTATGATGTAATATCCAAAAGTAGAAAGCAGTCTCTCATGAGACTCGTCTTTCCCCAGTAGAATCAACAAATGGCGTCTCCAACAAAAAAAGTTTGAACACCTCTACAACTCAAACGAACGGGTTTCCCCAGCAAGTCTGACATCAAAACCTTTTCCATCAAATGGCATCTCTCCAGGAAAATTCGGCGAGAAGTTTGAGGAAAACCGCTACAAATAGCGTCCCTTGTCAAGAAAGTTTATTGACAAAAGAAACTGAGACCAGTTCCTTGGTAGGAAACTAGGATCGAGGGGAAGTTTATATCGGAAACTGAGACCAGTTCCTTGGTAGGAAACCAGGATCGAGGGGAAGTTTATATCGGAAACTGAGACCAGTTCCTTGGTAGGAAACCAGGATCCATGGGAAGTCTATTTCGGAAACTAAGACCAGTTCCTTGGTAGGAAACCACGATCGAGGGGGAAGTTTCACCCTTTTTGAAGCATTATTGCTTAGCAAAAGAAAATGGATGAGCTAACGGCCATTCATAACCACCATCAAAATTTTGGGTATTCCGATATTTAATCCTCTTGCTCCCCGAATGCCCGAATACCTTCGCCATTCACACCTTCGGGTCCAAGAAGATTAAATAGAGGCATCTGTCATACCCCAAACTTTGACCACTAAGATTTCCCATCATTGTGCAAATCATCATCACAATATGGATGTACCTTCATGCCTCATCAATCTCCTCAAGGATTATTGAGCATTCACTACAATCAAAGATTAGGGTTTCAAGCCCTCTCAGAGTGCTTAGACAAAGGATCAATCAAGAAATGACATGATGTTCAACTTGTCTAATCTCTCAAACACCTATAAAGGATCAAGAGGACTCCCATATCAAGAATCAAGTACAAAGTTGCAACATTCCAAGTGGATCAAGCCTCAAGATTGCCAGTGTCACCAAATTAGTGTTTTGGTCGACCAGGGCCTCCAGATGAAAATTTTCTTCTGGGCATGAGCCAATGCTTCAAAGCACAAACCAAGATACTCCAAGGGACCTCATGGAACCAATCATAAAGTCAAATTAGCCTCAGGGGATGCATCCACAAAAAAATCAGGAATTCGGGTTTCTTGACCTAATTCACCCCTAAGTTGACTTTTGGGACAAAACATGAGCCAAGACCTCAAGGCATGATTGGAGGGTCTCTAACACACTATATTGATCCATTTGCAATAATGGATTGGCCCAACAAGCTTGATCCACAAGTTTCAATTTCATCAGGACCACAATTAGGGTTTCGAGGAAAAAAGTCAACTGTACCTTTGACTTTTGACCAAGACATGCTCCCAAACCTTGGGACATGATTCAATACACCCCATAACACCTATAGAATCCATCCATTGGTTTGATTTAGATCAAGGACTTGATTTCACCAAGGATCACACAGTTTGGAATTCATCCGATAAAAAAGTCAACTGTGCTCAAAAGTCAAGTTTGACTTTTTGAGATTTTTCACAATTATGGTTCATTGACCCTAAAATGATGTTAATGTGTGATTGGAATCATCATTCATCAAGAAAAATCAAAGAAAATGGGATAACTTGTAAAAGGGGTAACCATAAAAACTTAGAATTTTTCTAAGTTATGGAACAAAGTGGCTAGGGTACCAACTTCCAAGGACCATAACTTGAGATTCAAGCAACCATTTTGGATGGTCCAAAGCTGGATTTGTAGGTCTCATGGCATACTTTAAAAGTGTCAACTACAGCTCATTCCAATTCCTCATGGATTTCTAGTTATGGAGTGATCAAAATGGCTGAAAACACAAAAGTGACACTTTTCCAACACTTAGTGAAATTTTCACTAAGTCAGAATCTGCCTTATTTTTTCCCAAAAGTAGAGGCATTTTTCATTGTAATTCAGGTTGACTCAAAACCAAAGTTGGACATTATATTGAAATAGGATATATCAGCTTTCCAAAATGTCCAAGAAATCCATCAAATTCCATCTAAGCTAGAAGATATGACAGCTGCAATATGCCTTGATGCAAACTGTCTTGCAAGGCAGATTTGTGCATTATGGCTCGATTTGATTAAATTGTACAACTCCAAACATGGTTATCCATCTGCACACCTCAAGGGGGAACAAACAAGGGACAAACACTGATCTACCAGCCTTAAAAGTTCCCAAATCTACAATAGCCATGCCAAACCTAAAAAGCCTAAAGGAGGCCAAGACTCCAATTTTGTTTTGGAACATTTAATGGATGCTTAGAGGTGGCATGTATCAGAGCAAAGATGAACACTTCAGTCAAGCCTTATCCTTGAATAAAAAAACCATATGTTTATTCTCTAATCTCAAGTCAATGGCTAGAGGAGTCTTGAGATTCCATTTGATCACCATTGGCCAAAGGCCTGCTGCAGTTGCCATTCCATATTCCTTGCAAAAAAAACTTGACACACTATAAATAGACCTCATTTCTGATAAGTTTGAGTACACCAAAGGCGTATAACACTTGCCTTTCTCAAAATCACACTTTCACTTCCAAATTTACCTTCTAAAGCAAGTCACTATCAAGTTTTGAGTTTGAGAGCAATTCCATCCAAACCAATCACACACACACCTCATAAACATCATATAGAAGTGATCCAAACAATTAAACAACATCTGGAACATCAATTTCTCAAAATCACCAGCCATCTGTACAAGCTTTTGACAGATTTGCAGTTGAGGTGCCAAATCAAGTTCCAGCTCAATTCAATCCACTCCATGCATTCAGACACACTCCATAGCACCTAAGGAAGCTGTCCACACCATTGGGACCAAGCTGTAACACATCCAACCTAGAACTCGATCACCAGCTGCAAGAGGTAAGCCCCAACTTGGTCATCTCATGATTCATGCATATTTCCTCGCACAATAATTTTGCCATATGTTCATAATCATGTATGGAGGGTTTCCCCTCAATTAATTGCTTTGTATGAATTGTGTATCAAATTTCTCATCCTTCATGCACAATCTAGGGTTCTTGAGGTTTTGTCTTGATTTCTCATTCCATGCTTAAAATAAATGAAATTAAAGACCATAGACATGATCGTGAGTTGAAAACGACCAGATTGATATGTGGATTGTGTGATTTCATCAAGTATTCAATGAGATTGATGAGAAAATGCAATCTGGGCAAAATAGAGCACGCGGGCAAGACCAAGATGTTCTTCCCTTTTTCAAATATTTGAATTTTTGAATTTTTGTGATTTTATTTAATTGATTCAAAAATTAATTTATCTCTGAATTTTAATGATTTTGAGTTGATTCTTTTTTTTAATAATTCACAAAAATGCTAAAATATTTTATTTTACAAAAATTTCCCAAGAATATTATTTATTTCATATACTTGATATTTTTGCAAAGAATTAAATTTTATTTGTTTTTTTTAGCATTTAAAATATTTTTTCCTTCTTGATTTTCCAAACTTAAATGATTTTTAGTCATTTTGTGGATAAAAACATGATTTTTGAAACATTGATCCAAGATTACCACTTATTTTTCACATGTTTTCAATAATTTTTATTAATTTTTAAACAAAATTAATTCCATTTTTTAAACAAAATTAGGGTTTTGATTAATTCCACCCTCATCAATCTTTTTCAAACACTCATGGGCCTCTAATAGAGTGTAAGTCCCAACCCCTTTGTAAATAAACAATTTTGGGCCTCACATATTGTATAAGTCCCTCTGTATATTTTCAAAAGTTCGGCCCGATCGTCGCCATTTTAGCAAAATCAACTGGGCTTCTCCTTGAGCTATAAGACCCATCTTCATTCATTTTCAAACTTTTTTGGGCCTCTAATAGAGTGTAAGACCCAATCCATTTTTAACCAAAACCTTTTTGGGCCTCAAACATTGTATAAGTCCCACTGTGTTAAAAAATCTCGGCGCGATCGCCATTTCAAAACGAAAACCATTTGGGCCTACCCTTGTGTTGTAAGTCCCATTTATTTTTCTTTAAATAATCTTTCGGCCTCTCCTTGAGTTCTAAGACCCAACCCTTTTGTAAGTAAAATAATTTAGGCCTCAGTCATTGTATAAGTCTCGGTATGATATTCAAAACAACGGTACGATCACTGTTAAAACCTTGGGCCTCTCTTTGAGTATAAGCCCCAATAATCTTTTCAAAACAATTCCCTTTTGATTTAGATTCAATATACAGTTTTTATCAAAACTTTCTTTAATTTCTTTGAACAACTAATCATACAACATGGAAGCTTTCTCACCTGTATGTTTTATCCGCTTTCATTTACTTGTTTTAATATATATATATTGTGGGAAGTTGCACACTGTGAGTCTTCTTTCATTCTTTTAAATACATGTCAGATATATATAAATGTATTGTGGGAAGCTGCGCATGGTTAGTCTTCTTTCATACCCTTTAAAATACTTGTCATATATCATATGTATATATACTAGTATAATTATTTAGAGTTTTCCCCGACAACTAGGTCTAAAACTAGGTAAAGCCCTATTGGTCTCTCTTAAATACAAACAAAACTAGATCCCCATAGGATTTCTAGATACAGTCTTGCCTTTTCTTGGGCTTAAACAATATGGAACAAAGAAAAAGGCAGTATTCCTCGTGAACCTTTTCTCAGACTGTCACCCCTAGAAATTGTCAAAGAAATTCTACTCCCCAGAGTTGATCTATTCTCTGTGAATAACATCTCTTGAGTTTCTTCAAACCTTAGAACTTTCACTAAGTGATCTATTCTCGGTGAATAACATTTCTTGAACTTTTCTTAGTTTAGGACCCATGGGCTTCCTACAAGCATCCCCGCATCCTCTTGGGCTTTGTACAAGGACCCTTTCGGCTTCTCAGAAGTTCTTATGCCATCTCTTGGGCTTAATACAAGGACGCTGATGACCTCTTAAAGGTATAGGACAGAACCTAGTCATCTTTTGCTAGAGCAGTCTTTCCAGTGTCAAACCTCGGAGTTAGCCTCCTCTTAGGCTTTGTATAATGATCTTTCCTCAGCATAGCTAGCCTCCTCTTGGGCTTTGTACAATGATTCTCCCCCGGCGGAGCTAACCTTTTCAGACTCTCTTATTGAGTCAATCACTTTTCAGACTCTCTTCTTGAGTCAATCACTTTTCAGACTCTCTTGTTGAGTCAATCAAACCCTTAGACTCTCTTGTTGAGTTAATCACCTTTTAACACTCTCTTGTTGAGTCAACTTTTTAGCCTTAATCTCAGGCTTTGTACGAGACAGATAAATTCTCTCTTGTTGAGTCCATCTTTGTCCAGCCTCAACTTAAGCTAGGTATAAAGATTTCCCCTAGCAGGAGTTAGCCTCCTCTCAAGCTGTGTAGAAGGATTTCTCCAGCTTGTTTAGCCACAATCCTGGGCTTGATATAGGATAAATAACAGTGCTCTCTTGTTGAGTCAAACCCTTTTAGCCTCAATCTTGGGCTTTGTACAAGACATAAATTTCCCTCTTTTGAGCTTGGGACAAATATCTTTCCCAGCAGAGTCATTTCCTCCCAGCCTTCTTCTAGGCTTTGAGGAATGATTTTCCCTAAGAAGAGTCAAACTCATTTCAGCCTCAATCTTGGGCTTTGTACAAGACACATAAAAATATCCTCACCAGAGTCAGTTAAATTTCTCATTTCAGCCTCAATCTTGGGCTTTGTACAAGACAGATAATACTCTCCAGCAAGAGTCAAACTCGTTTCAGCCTCAATCTTGGGCTTTATACAAGACACATACAAACCTCCCCGACGGAATCAAAATCCCTTTTAGCCTTATTCTTGGGCTTTGTACAAGACAGATATAACATTTTCCCCGGAGAAGTCAAACTCCTAGCCTCCTCTTAGGCTTTGTATAATGATATCCCCAAAAAGCCAGTCTCTTTTTTGCCTCAATCTTGGGCTTTGTACAAAACACCCATATATATACAATCTCTTGTTGAGTCGGTCTTATCCAGACTTTGGATAAGGATCTCCCCAGTGGAGTCAGTCAAACCTTTTAGCTTCAATCTTGGGCTTTGAACAAGACATAAATAAACCTTTTAGCTTCAATCTTGGGCTTTGAACAAGACACCAAAACATCTTTTTCCTCCCTTAGAATAGGATGAACTACGATTGCTCTGATTTCCCTGTTTCGTTTAAACGGGAATACGTAGGCATAAGATTGCGGAATCTTAGCGAGCATACTAATAAAAAACCCTAGGTCCAGTACCTTCATACATCAACCAAAACTTAGGTCTAGCACCTTACCAAAAAAACATCGGAAAAACCCGAACCTCAGCATCAACTCACTCACTCACTCATACTTCCCAAGAAACTTTCCCAACCCATTAACAGACAAACACTATCAATTACAAAGCGAGACCTAAAGCTAATATCCTATGGATAACCACATATAGGATGGGTAATTGACAACTCCCCATTGTATAACCTGACCCCGACTCCCCGAATCTCTTTAAAGCGTTTTGTTCAGTTAAACATTTCGTGTGCAAGGTTAGTTTTAGATAGCTTCCCTTTCCCTTTTAGCTTCATGGGATAAATAAGAAATGAGAAAGTAGCACCTCCTCCTTCCATTGCGGTGAGGAAAACCCAGCGATAAGGTGGCCGCGTCACCGAAAAAAATCGTTCTCTACATATATATATATATATATATATATATCAAAATTATACACTACAAGAAATTTAAAGTTTTGCGACACACGAATAGCGTAAGTACCCTCAAAGATGCCCTCCTTCGTTAACCGCGATAGTTCATGGGACGGTTTTATGCAACAACCACTAACTTTTATATGTTGCGTGTGTTTTCAACCTCCTGAATTTCACACTTTCGTTTTTAGGTTTCATAAACCGCGCTTGTTTCTCTTAAAACCCTAAAAATTACAAAACAACTCACGTTTGTATATCACACACATTGTTCTCAGCCTTTCACTTTCATTCACTACTTCCTTCTCTCTTCACTCACCAATCACCGCCATACTTACTGTGACATGAAGATTCAACAAATATATTCCATCACTACCGCGAACAATCCACCTCTTAGTAAAATTCTACTCCCCCGACCAATCAAATTTTCCTTATCAGAAGGTTTTCATTCTTTCTCAGTTGCAGAAATCAATTTGGCAATTTTATCTTTTAAATAAATTGAATCTTTGAGAGAGATTTGGAAATGGGATCAACAGTTAGTGAAAATTGGTTTCCAGCAATAAGTTTTTCCCTCTTACCCTTTCTAAATGGTGGGTCTTTCTCTCTTCTCTCTTCTAATTCAACCAAAACAACCACTCTTCACTCTTCATTATATGCTCTTTTCATTATCTCTCTTTCGTATGTACGAGACTTCTCCCACCGACGCTGCAAGTTTCTCATAGCAAGTCTGAACACACTACAGTTGAGAAACATATATTGTGACTTCTCTTCTTGATTATTTAGACAGGTAACCTAAAATAGCTAGAAGTATTGAGGTTTTTTATATTTTATTTTTTTATAACATATTGTTTCTTAATATTCTTTTGTCGATCAATCTGTGATATTTTACAAAACGAGTAATCATTTTTTTTTATAATTTCAAAAGTATTAATGGCATCCAACCTTTTTTGACATTAGAATTAAAAGTTAGTTGTTTTGATTATTATGGAATTTGTATTATTGGTGGTTTACTTTTTATTTTTCTTATTATGATAACAATTTTCTTTCTATTGATATTCTTATCCTATAATTAGTTTTTGCATTAATTTTGTTTTGTGTAGATTTATTTGAAAAACTAGTTTCTAATCCATTCAAATCACTCACATATCTTCATTGTGATATGCTACACCCTCTCAAAATAATTTGTAGCCAATTTTATTTGTAAAAGCCCTAATCACCATGCAAGAACAAACTTAGGTTAAGGGCTCATAAAAATGGAATCTAAACCTAAAGGAAGCGAAAAACCCACCTTAATCCTTGTGTCTGATTTCGAGGAGATTGGTGGATGAAGATGAAAGATATGAGTTGGATGCTACTACTTCCTTCGTTTGAGACTTGAGAAATTCACCTTCTTCAATGGTGAAAGTTCCATTGGTTTTGATTTTCCTTCTTTTCTTCATTTCCCAAAGTTCTTGTGTCACTCCCCTTCTCTCTAACTTGAAACTTCTATTTCTATGTTTTGATAATGAATAAGGAAAATTCTTATTTTCTTCTTTCTTAAGGGTTTATATATCTCCCTAGAAAAAGACCGATTTGCCCTCCAAACAACCCCTTTTTTCCCTAACACTTCTACTTTTAACGAGTTCTTAAAAAACCTCTAAAATCCTTTCTAAATGAATGATTATTTTTCTAAAATTAAATAAGAGTTTAAGTGTGGAGATGCATAACTCACAATGTTAGTCATTTCGAATAATTAAAGGTTGACGAAATGTGGGGGTGTTACAATATGGTATCCAACATGATTTTTTTTTTGTTAAAACATAACGACTAAAATTTGAATCTCATTTTTCGAAGAATTAACATTAAAAATTAGTATATATATTTAAATGAATTAAACCATAATGCTTAAGAATGATTCCAAAGTTTTGAGTACTCTAAATGTAGTTGGAAGAACATATAATTCTACTAAAGACGTGTATACAATATTTGATCAAAGTAAACATATTTTTGGTATTTATTGATCTTATTTTTCAAGTTGATCTATTAACTTTAATATATGTTTGGTTTCAATTTTGTAAGAGAAAATTGATTTTAGATATGTATAATTGATTTTGACATGTTTTGCTTCTCTAAAATATAAGTAATTTTGTCTCCACGATAAATTCTATTTGAAATTATAATTTGTATATTTTAAATATAAACGTGATTTTTATATTGAAATTTATTGTTTAACTCACTTTTGCCTAAACATACTCAAACATAAATCACTTTATCTTCAACTAACATTTAACCATAATCAATTTTACACAAATAATACACTAAAGAAGTTAATAATATCAATTCTAGTATAATTTTTATGGGGAACAATAAAAACAAGATTTAATGAACATGGTATTATTTTTTTTCTTTTATAAAAGTTTGTAATATATTTCTAGAAATAATAATATTAGGATTAATTAATCTTGAGGTACTTTAAGCTAATTTAAGATTTCACTTTGGTTTCTAATCTAACAAATAATATATTTTAATCCTCTAAAAACTGTTTCGTTAGCTAATTTAATAATTTCTTTTAAATTTTGAGAAAAAAATATTAAGTTGTGATGATGTTACAAACTAGTTAGCAAAAGTAAAAAAAAATAGTGAGTCAGCAATTCGTAGAAAAGAAGAATCTATTGTATTTTCTAGGGTTTAAACTTCATCTTCTTCAAAATACATCTACATGAAATAAACTAATAAAATCTCCATCTTCCTTTTCACCTTTAAATCCCAACAAGAGAAAGGCATAAACATCTTCATCTTACTCTTGTTCAAACTTCATCTTCTTCATATTCTTAAAAAGGAATTTACATGATATAAAATCATAAACATCTTCATCTTTCTCTTACTTTTCACCTTCAAATCCAAACAACAACAACAATAACCCTTTTTTCCTCCAAAATTAAAGTGTTATTTCATGCAACAACCCTTCACCCTTCACAAATTTGTCTGATGTTTCATCTGTTGGTAAGTCACCACTGTTCTTCTTCCATGAAAAGAAATTGCAAATATGAAACTTTGGGTTCTAAAAAGTGCAGTAGCTCATGTAGTCGATGTCATTGTTCCAAAAAAAATAACTCATATTTTATTCTCTATGTTAAAAACAAGCAAAAAAAAAAAAAAGATGTTTGTTATTATATTCTGAGTTTGGTTGTTACTTGTTTTTTTTTTATAGTAATAATAATTTTAAAATAAACAAAAAAAGCCATGTCAGATTACATTATACAAACTAGATTGTTACATATATACAACTTAAAAACATCCATTAGACATCAAAGTCTTCCACCTTTAGGTCTTCTCGCAATTCGTCCAACTTATGCAACATACTTGAAAAATAATAACATGATTAGGGTGAGATTACTAAATCTCAGCGGGTTCCCCTATCGTATGGGTCCACTAGGCTCTACAGGGACACTAGTTCAAGCATTTCTATACTCACGTGATTTTGTAGAAAATTGAAAATTGAAGCACATCGACTTCACTTTCAAGCGAAAGTAGCAAACCGCTTGACTATACAAGTCATGTAGAACAATAGGAACTACGAGTTCTTTCATGTTGAAGTCCTTGACAAACCTCTAGTCCGGCTAGTGTTTCAAACGTCCGCGACGATTGATAACCCGTTACCCATCAAGGTAAGGTTTTATAGGAGTTTCCACCTTCTTCTAATCTGACATAGTCAGTAAGGTGGTTTCCAGAATCATCTTACCTTCCTTCTAATGGGACTTACGTCTCCTACTTTTCGAACTACGAGTGACTGAGTTAGGTGATCCCAACTTTACACTATTAATACCATATCTCATAATTAATATATATTGGTTATTCCAAACAATACAGTTTAACATTTACTTTAGTTTTCCCGACATCTTCAATTATGCTACTTACTAACATGTTGAACCATTACACTTATGCATCGTTTTCTACCCTTAGGCGGTTCACGTCACTCGTCCACTGCATTAATAATTGATACATTCGGTAGAATCCAAATGCATATGCATTTTGTTACCATTGAGAAATTTGTATGCCATCATGTTACCACTGAGTATCCAAGTGTTCTAGTCACACACCTGCATGACAACACAAGCAAATCGTCTAAAGCATAATGCATATTAGATATAAGTATCGACAAAACACAGAAAAATGATATGAAACAGAGACTATAGGGTCTAACACTACCTACCCGTGTCAGGTGACACGACCTATGTTAGGTGCAGGACCCCCTCTCATACAAAATATTGTGAGTGACACGGCCCATGTCAGCTTCAAGAAATGGGGTTTCATCACTTTTACAATTTTCCACACTTCTAACTAGGGTTGGACATCGGTTCGGTTCGGACCGGGTTTGGGCCCAAAACACTAAACCGGACCAATCCACAGGTGAAAATTATAGACCCTATTTTGACCCTTTTGACTATTAGTTTTTTTGTGGGTTCGGTTTATAGCGGTTCGGTTTTTTATATCGGTTTTTTCGGTTAGACTTTACAAAATTAATTTTTATTTTATTAAATCTAGAGTATTTAGACCCATTTTAATCCTTCCAATGTTAGGTTAATTAGATCAAATTTTTCATTCAATTTAAAATATGAGCCAGAGAAATATACGTTGAGATTTATGAAATAAAAACAAATAATAAAAAGTGAATACATTGTTATGCTTTGTTTGGCTCTGCTATGTCAATGGCCGCTTCTTCAACATGTTTTCTTTGAGATTGCATTTTCTTTTTTAAATCCCCAACAACATCAAAATCTCTAAAAACACTAATGATAATTCCTCGTCCTCATTGCTTAGCTTGTCTTTGAAGTGTGTTTCACTCAAACCTTCTCCTCCCTACAAGAATCCCATCATTGATGATGATTCTTTTGATACCCTAAATCCCTTTGTTCGCTTCCACAGTTCAAGTATCTGTTGATATTCAGATGAGAAGAAAAAATGATAAACATAAATGATAGTAGACAGGTAGTGTGGAAATAGAGGGAGGATACATGGAGATGAGAAGAAAGTGTGGGGGAAGGTGTGAGGGAGAATGGCTGAAAGAAGAGTGTAGGTGTGAGAGAGAATGGCTCAAAAGTAATACATTTTTAAGCATTATATAATCTTTTATAAATATTATAATGTGTTTTTTATTACAACATATGTCTAAATTGTATAAAATAATACTCAAATTTTTAAGATAAGAGAAAATAATAGAATACGAGAAAAGAGTGTTGATTATATTAATGTATACAATTTAAAAGAGAAAATTAAATAGAATAGAGAAAATTTAATGAGCTGAGAAAAATTAATGTGTTATTTTGGAGTAAGAAAGTATAAATATTAATATATATTTTTTAAATTCATAGTTATACGAATCTAACGGGCTACCTATGTGTAGCGTGCGATTTTTGTCGGTGACACGACCACCTTATCGCAAATGGTTTTCTCCTCACCGCAATGGTAGGAGGAGTGGGGTGCTATTTTCTGATTCCTTATTTATCCCGTGAAGCTGGAAGGGAAAGGGAAGTTATCTAAAACTAACCTTGCACGCGAATGTTTAACTGAACAAACGCTTAGAGAGATTCAGGGAGTTTGGGGTCAGGTTATACAATGGGGAGTTGTCAATTAACCATCCTATATGTGGTTATCCATAGGTCGTTAGTTTTAGGTTCTGCTTTGTACTTGATGGTGTTTATCCGTTGATGGGTTGGGAAAGTTTCTTGGGAAATATGAGAGAGAGAGTTTTTGTTGATGTTCGGGTTTGTCGATGTTTTTGATGAATGAAGGTAATGGACCTAAAGTTTTTTATTAGTATGTTCGCTAAAATTTTGCAATCTTATGCCTACGTATTCCCGTTAAAGATAAACAGGGAAATCAGAGCAATCGTAGTTCCTCCTATTCTATGGGAGGAAAAGATGTTTTGGTGTCTTGTTCAAAGCCCAAGATTGAAGCCAAATGGTTGAGTATTTATGTCTTGTTCAAAGCTCAAGATTGAAGCTAAAGGTTTGACTGAGAGAGAATTTTTCATCTCTAAAGGGAGACATCTCGTTTGTTTATCACAACTGTTGGGTGACTATTTATAAAGGAGAATTACTTTAATTGGGACATGAGAATCCAGCAATGCCATAATTTCCTTTATGAGGGAATTGTCCTAAAGGATAAAACTTTAACTCAGTGTTGAGCAATGCTATTTTTCCTTAGGAATCTTTCATGCTAAGAGAGGGACATTGGCGTGGATGTAAATAAACCAGAGGCTTGCCGCTTACAAAAATTAGATGAAAGAGGAAGTTTGGCCAGGATAAGAGACGGACGACAACTTGGATTTTTGAATCTGCAAGTGTGCCACTTATATCAGTTATCTGGGATTATGGTTTGTTTTGATTTATCTGTTTTGATGAGTGATAAACAGAGAAATGTCTTCCTACAGAGAGATTTTGATTTCCTCTAAGGGGAATGTTGATTTTTGTGTGCCTTGATCAAAGCCCAAGGTTGAAGCTAAGAGGTTTATTGACTCCAACTGGGGAAGTCCTTATAAAAAGCCTAAGAAAAGGCTGGAAAAAGACTGACTCAACAAAAGAGTGTTTATCTGTCTTGTACAACGCCCAAGATTGAGGCTAAAAGAGACTGACTCTTTTGGGGATATCATTATACAAAGCCTAAGAGGAGGCTAAAAGTTTGACTTTTTCGGGGAAAATATTTTGTCTGTCTTGTACAAAGCTCAAGATTGAGGCTAAAAGGGATTTTGACTCAGTTGAGGAGGGTTTGTATGTGTCTTGTATAAAGCCCAAGATTGAGGCTGAAAAGAAGACTAACTCTGTGCGAAAGAAATCTTTATCTGTCTTGTACAAAGCCCAAGATTGAGGCTAAAATGAGACTTTACTGACTCGTCTGAGAATAATTTTAGGTGTCTTGTACAAAGCCCAAGATTGAGGCTGAGAGAAGTTTGACTCTACTGGAGAGTATTATCTGTCTTGTACAAAGCCCAAGATTGAGGCTGAAGAGAGGATTAACTCTGCTTAGGGAAATTTATATGGTGTCTTGTACAAAGCCCAAGATTGAGGCTGAAAAAGGTTGACTCAACAAGAGAGTGTTTTTATCTGTCTTGTACAAAGCCCAGGAGGAGGGTGACTATGCTGAGGAAAGGAAGGATCATTATACAAAGCCTAAAAGGAGGCTGAATATTTGCCGCAGAAGAACCGAGAAAGAAATATTTATACAAAGCCTAAGAGGAGGCTGTCTTCTGCTGAGGATTATTGAGATCCAGAGGCAGATCCAAATGGGGAATCAACTCTTGCTGAGGGTTTACAGAAGGGTTGAGATATTAGATGCCTTGAGGTTCTGATTTGGGATAATGTTATACTGATGATAAACTGACCATGGTTAAGAGATTTTTAGGAGAAAGACTAGGTTTTAGAACCCATGGGTTTTTAACTCTACTGGAGATTGATAAAAAAATGACCAGGGGTTTCTTCTATGTTTGTAAGGAACTTGAGAATGTCTTTGAGATCCAAGAGGCGATTAGACCGTCCAAGTCTGCTGGTATGGAAGAGTTTTATCTTTGTATGATGCCCAAGAGGAGGCTGGTGTTTTAAGGGATGAGTATCAACCCTAAATTGTCCAAGGTTTTGACTCTGGAAGGACTGCTCTAGCAAAGGATGACTAAGTTCTGTCCTATACCTTTAAGAGGTCTTCAGGGTCCTTGTATTAAGCCCAAGAGAAGGCATGAGAACTTCTAAGAAGCCGGAGGGTCTTTGTACAAAGCCCAAGAGGAGGCGGGGATGCTTTTATGAAGCCTGTGGGTCCAAACTTAAGAAAAGTTCAAAAAAGGTTTCACCAAGAATTAATCCTTTAGTGAGCAGTTCTAGGGTTTGAGTAAATTCAAGAGAGGTTTCACCGAGAATTAATCCTCTCTAGGGAATGAATTTCTTTGACAATTTCTAATAGTGACAGTCTAAGAAATGTTTCATTGGGAATAATGCCTTTCTCTTTGTTTCATATTGTTTAAGCCCAAGAGAAGGCAAGACTGTATCTGGAAATTCTATGGGGATCTAGTTTTGACTGTATTAAAGAGTGACCAACTAGCTTTACCTAGTTCTAGACCTAGTTGTCGGGCAAAACTCTAACCAGATATACAAGTATATATACAATTGATATATGACAAGTATTTAAAAGGATATGAAAGAAGGACTTACAGGTGAGCAAGCTTCCAACAATTATGAAAGCGAATAAATGAAAGCTGATAAAACTTACAATCGAGCAAGCTTCCATTGTAACATTTGTATGGTTAGTTGTTCAAGAAATTAAAGAAAGTTTTGACAGCAACTATGGATTTTAACCTAAATCAAGAGGGAAGTTATTTTGCAAAGATTGTTGGGTTTTATACTCAAGGAGAGGCCCAGATGAAAAAAACAGTAGTCGTACCGTTGTTTTGTAAATTGTACTGGGGCTTATACAATGACTGAGGCCCAAAGAGGTTTTCTGTACAAAGGGATGGGTCTTACAACTCAAGGAGAGGCCCAAAGGTTTGAAAAAAGAAAAGAAATGCGACTTACAACACAAGGGTAGGCTCAGATGAAAATGTTTTGAAAAGCGACGATCGCGCCGAGATTTTGAAAACACAGTGGGACTTATACAATGACTAAGGCCCCAAAATAGTTTATGTACAAAAGGGGTTGGGTCTTACACTCTATTAGAGGCCTAAAATTTATTTTATATATAAGTGATGGGGCTTACAACTCAAGGAGAGACCCAGGTGATTTTTGTTTAAAAGGGGACGACCGCGCCGAGATTTTAAAATCGTATCGGGACTTATACAATGACTGAGGCCCAAATTATTTATTTATAAGAGTGGGTTGGGTATTACACTCTATTAGAGGCCCAAAATTTGTTTTAAAAGATTTGTTAGGGTGATAGCGATCAAAACCCTAATTTTTGGTTTTAAAATGTATTTTAATTGGATAAAAATTCAATTAAAATAATCAAACATGTGAAAAAAGGTTGTGATCTTGGATTTATATTTGGAAAATCATGTTTCATTCATGGGATGATTTAAAAATCAATTGAATTTTGCAAAACCAAGAGAAAGAAATATTTTTAATGTTTAAAAAAAAATAAAAATGTAATTCTTTACAAAAATACCAAATATATGAAATAAATAATATTTTTGTGAAATTTTCATGGAATAAAATATTTTAATATTTTTGTGAATTTTCAAAAAAAGAATCAACCTAAAATGATTAAAATTGAGAGAGAAATTAATTTTTCAATTAATTAACAAAAACTTGAAAATATGGAAAATAGCAAAAACATAGAAATATGGCATAATGGTCTAGGTGGGGTTTGAACCCACAACCATCAAGCCAAACACACATGCGCGCTACCACTGGGGTGGTGATACATCCGTGTATCAAAACCACCCTATGAATACATAAGGGGTGCCAAGTTTTCAGGCATGTCCAAGGCAAGGCAAGAAAAGTTTTGGCAATTTACGTGAAGCCTCTAACTTTCTCATTTCTCCATGGATTGAGACAAAATTTAGGTGCAATTGACCTAGAATTTCATTAGGAATCCAATGGTGCCCTTGGAATTTTTCAGAATATGTTTCCTCCTCAAAATCCGATAGTGATTTCAAAATAGGCCTATTTTTGCATGTTCTATGCTATCTCATGGTACAGGCAAGAATTACATGGTAAATTGGTTCAAACACAACATATACAACATTTATGAGATGTTTATGATTAATGGACATCAAAGGAATGCATAATTCAAAGAGTTCAAGTTGTCATGCACTTACCTCTTGGAGCTTTTTATGCTATCTGCTAAGTTCCTTGTGCCAGAAGTAATTTGATACTTTGGACACTCTCAATTGATCCCTTAGAAGGTTTTAGAATGATTAGAACCAGCTGGAATCCTCAGGAACAAGTTGTGACACTTTCTTGCAAAAGGGGCAAAAGTGACCAATATGAGAACTCTCTCAAATGGTGTTCCAGATGAGGGGAACCATTTGGGACAGTTTGAGGATGATATTTGGAGTGTGTTTGAGGCTTTGTTTGGTTTTGGAAGTGAGTGAATCAAGACATGGCTTGAAAAATGCAGAAAAGTCCAATTTTGAGGTTTTGGAAGTGGACTTTGTGATTTTGGTGTTTCAGGTCACAAGTGAGTGTCTGAACAGCTTAGATACAACATATTAGAGGTGTTTGGATCATGAGCTGTGGTGGAATTGCTATCTAACTCAAAAACTCAGAGATACCTTGCAAAAGAAGGCATTTTGGCCTAAAGAAAGAGATTTTGAGGAAAGCAAGTGTTGTAGTGCTTTGGTGTACTCAAACTAATCACAATTGAGCTCTATTTATAGTGTGTCAAGTTTGTTTTGGCATCAATAGTGAATGGCAGCTGCAGCAGGCCTTTGTCCAATGTTGAGCAAAAGAAATCTCAAGTCTCTTCTAGCCATTGACTTGAGGTTAGGGCACAGGCCTATGTTCCTTTGATTCAGAGCTTATTCTTGACTCATTCAATTAGGAATGTGTCAGTCCATGCCACCTTGGTGTATCCATTAAATGCATTGCAACAAATTTGGAGTCTTGGCACCTTTTTAGCCTTTTTAGGTTTGTTATGGCTAAGTGTAGATTCTTGGACTTTGGAGGCTTGGAGATCAGATCATTCTCCTTTTATTTTATCCTCAGATGTGTCCAAATGGATGACAAGGCTTGGAGTTGCTCAATTTTTCCAAATCGAGCAAAATACCAAAATCTGCCTTGTCCAAGACAGCTGGAAATGGTGATTTTGAGGGATTCATATCTCCCTGCTCAGGTTGAGTTATGGGAGGCTCTTGTGCTTTTTAGAAAGCCCTCATATGAAACCAAACATGCGTGATCATAGTTTGTTTTGAAACTATTTGGATCCAACTGAAAAAACCTCATGAACATTGATGTTCAAGGCTGGTAACTTAGGCAGATTTTCACTAAGTGTTGGAAAAAGTGTCATTTTCATGTTTTTCTCATTTTAATCACTCCATAACTTAAAATCCATAAAGAATTGGAGTTGGAGGTAGTTGAAGCTTTTGTAGAGTGTAGCAAGACCTACAAATCCAGCTTTGGATCACCCATAATGGTTGCTTGGATCTCAAGTTATGGTCCTTGGAAGTTGGTACCAAAACCACTTTTATTCCATAACTTAGAAAAATTTTGGTTTCTCAAGGTTGCCCCTTTTGCAAGAAACCTCACTTTTCTTGATTTTTCTTGATGGATGATGATCAATATCATACATTAACATTGTTTTTGACTTAGGGGAACCATATTTGTGAAAAATTCCAAAAAGTCAAACTTGATTTTGTGCACAGTTGACTTTTTATCAGATGAAATCCAAACTGTGCGATCCTTGGTGAAATCAATTCCTTGATCTAAATCAAACCTAATGGATGGATTCCATAGGTGTTATAGGGTGTATTGAATCATGTTTCAAGGTTTGGGAGGATGTCTTGGTCAAAAGTCAAAGATACAGTTGACTTTTTCCTCGAAACCCTAATTGTGGTCTTGGTGAAATTGAAATTTGTGAATCAAGCCTCTTGAGTCAATCCATTATTTCAAATGGATCAATGTGGTGTATTGGAGGCCCTCAAATCATGTCTTGAGGTCTTGGCTCATGCTTTGTCCCAGAAGTCAACTTAGGGGTGAATTAGGTCAAGAAACCTTAATTCCTGATTTTTTGGCACATGCATCACCTGAGGATAAATTGACTTGATGATTGGGTCCATGAGGTCCCTTGGAGCATCTTAGGTTTTATTTTGAAGCATTGGCTAATACCTAGAAGAAAAGTTTTCATCTGGAGGCCTTGGTCGACCTAAACCCTAATTTGGTGACACTAGCGATCTCGAGGCTTGATCCACTTTGAATGTTGCAACTTTGTGCTTGATTCTTGATGTGGGAGTCTCTTGATCCTGAAGGTGTGAAAAACACAATAAAGGGGGGTTTGAATTGGTTTTTCAAAATAAAATTGTTTCTTTAAAATAAATTCCTTTTATAAGACTCTTTCTTTTAACAATAATGACCTTTGTTGAAACCATGTAGATGAACACATTATGTTTATACTAGTTCACTTGAGAAACACTCAAGTTAATCTAGTCCACCCGCCAAGGTGATTTTTCCTCTCTCAACGAGGTCTTAATCCACTATTCAAACAAATCAGTACAATGCACTAGCCAAAATGCCGGTGACCAACACAACCTTTAAAACTCACAAGTTTTAGACTTCTCAAGTAATACAACCTCACAGGTCTTACTCAAGGAACAACCTCTAAGACTGCACGTCCTAGACTTCTCAAGAAATACAACCACACGGTCTTTCTCAAGGAACACAAACCTAAGTTTGAATAAATTTCGTTTACAGACAAGTGCTTCTAATACAAGCTGAAAATGTAAACAAGTTTCGACCAGAATGACTTAAGAAAGATTTCAGTTGGAAAGAATATTGCAGTAGCGTTCGTGTGTATCTTTCTTCAAGTCTTTTTCTTCCTTTTATAGCCGTGTAAAAAAGAGCTATTGAAGTGTAATCATGATAGCTAACTAGGCTGGCGGCTAGAAGCGTGAGGACAGATAAAAACTTTTGCATGTTGCGCGTCTTATTTTGTCAGAATATCTTCGTTTGTACCGTTGCACTGTTACCAAGATATTTTCACATTGTATTGTGGTACAGCTGTATTATGTAGCTTTGTCTTCATGGCTTCTCAACTTCAGAGGCTTTTTACGAGCATGAGCAAGAAGGGAAAACATAGCTTGGTTCTTAAGATTATCAAGTCTTCGAATCCTCAGAGCATCATCTTCAGAGTCTTCAGCACCTGGTCTTCAGAACCTTGTTTGCTTGGTGGGTTGTCTTCATATCTTCAGAGGCTTCTGATAGTATCTTGTTGAAGCATGAGTAAAGACTTGATTAGGTCTTCAGAACCTTGATCTGAGCGCTTAAGTCTTCAGCATCTGGACTTCGTTCAATCAGAACCTTTGTTCTCTTTTCCTTTTGTATCAGAGTCTTGTGAACTTTATATTAGCTTAAAAATGAGTTTTGCTTTTCAAGTGTATAGGTGGAGTATTTTCCTTTCAGCATTGTGTTCGCGCCAATTTACAGAAGCATAACCTGTCTGTTAAGTTCTCACAAATAACAAACATTAGTTGTACAAAATTGTTCATACAAAAATACTTATTTGATATCATCAAAACTTAGAGATAATATTGCAGAACCAAATTTTGTTCTCACAGATCCTTCATAAGTGTTTGAGAGGTTAGACAAGTTGAAGATCATGTCATTTCTTTATTGATCCTTTGTCTAAGTGCTCTAAGAGGGCTTGAAACCCTAATTCTTGATTGTGGTGAATGCTCAACCATCTTTGAGGAGATTGATGAGGCATGAAAGTACATCCATATTGTGGTGATGATTTACACAATGATGGGAAATCTTGGTGGTCAAAATTTAGGGTATGACAGATGCCCCTATTTAATCTTCTTGGACCGGAAGGTGTGAATGGTGAAGGTATTCGGGCATTCGGGGTGCAAGAGGATTAAATATCGGAATACCCGAAATTTTGATGGTGGTTATGAACGGCAGTTTACTCATCCATCTTCTTTTGCTAAGCAATAATGATTAGAAAAGGGTGAAACTTCCCCCCAATCCTGGGTTTTACCCATGGAACTGGTCTCAGTTTCTTTTGTCAATAAACTTCCCCTCGATCCTGGTCTTTAGCCAAATAATTGGTCTCAGTTTCTTTTGTCAATAAACTCCCCTCGATCCTGGTCTTTAGCCAAGGAACTGGTCTCGTTTTCTTTTGTTAATAAAATTCCCTTGGATCCTGGTTTTCAGCCAAGGAACTGGTCTCATTTTTTTTGTCAAGTTCCTTCCATGATAAGGGACGCTATTTGTAGCGGCTTTTATCAAACTTCTCGCCGAGTTTACCGGGGAGACGCCATTTGACAGAGTTGTAGAGGTGTACAAACTTCTCTGTTGGAGATGCCATTTGTTGACTCTACTGGGGAAAAACGAGTCTCTTGAAAGACTGTTTTCCCTAGTGATAAGAGTAATCTCAATCGAGTCATCAGTTCTTTCCTCGTCAAGAAATGAATCATCTAAGCTATCTCGCATTCAGTTTATTTCTGGATTGAAGGTGGTTCTTTGACCACTTTGATAACTTGAACCTCTGAAAAACCAGAGAACCCTCAGCCAACATCATTCTTCGCCATTGAAGATGATGTCTTCGCTTTCCCGGATTAAGGAAAATCCCTAGAGAAAGCCTCTCAACTAAAGACTTTCAGCCACACATTGGTCCTTCTCTCCAGAACGTCAAAGTCAACAAAGTCATCGGCACCTCAAAATTGGATCACGTCATATGGCATTTATCCGAGAGGATCTCCGAGAAAAGTATGATGAAATACCCCAAGCAAGAAATAGTCTCTCAGCGAGACTCATTTTCCCCAGTAGAGTCAACAAATGGCGTCTCCAAACAGAGAAGTTTGTACACCTCTATAATTCAGACAGATGGGTTCCCCCAGCAAGTCTGACATCAAAACTTTTTCCATCAAATGGCATCTCCCCAGGAAAATTCGGCGAGAAGTTTGAAGAGAACCACTACAAATAGCGTCCCTTATCAATAAAGTTTATTGACAAAAGAAACCAAGACCAGATCCTTGGTAGGAAACCAGGATCGAGGGGAAGATTATATTGGAAACTGAGACTAGTTCCTTGGTAGGAAACCAGGATCGAGGGGAAGTTTATATTGGAAACTGAGACCAGTTCCTTGGTAGGAAACCAGGATCGAGGGGAAGTTTATCTCGGAAATTGAGACCAGTTCCTTGGTGGGAAACCAAGATCGAGGGGAAGTTTAAATCAGAAACTGAGACCAGTTCCTTGGTAGGAAACCAGGATCGAGGGGAAGTTTACCTTTTCTAAGCATCATTGCTTAGCAAAAGAGGAAGGATGCGCGAACTGCCATTCATAACCACTGTCAAAATTTCGAATATTCCGATATTTAATCCTCTTGCACCCCGAATGCCCGAATACCTTCGCCATTCACACCTTCGGGTCTAAGAAGATTAAATAGGGGCATTTGTCATACCCCAAATTTTGACCACTAAGATTTCCCATCATTGTGCAAATCATCATCACAATATGGATGAACCATTAGTCTCCCCAAAGATGGGTGAGCATCCACTACAATCAGACTTAGGGTTTCAAGCCCTCTCAGAGCTCTTAGCCAAAGGATCAATCAAGAAATGACATGATCTTCAACTTGTCTAAACCTCTCAAACATCCACAAAGGATCAAGAGGACTCCCACTTTAAGGATTAAGCACAAGGCTTCTCCCTTCTAGGTGGATCAAGCCTTAAGATCGCCAGTGTCACCAAATTAGGGTTTGGTCGACCAGGGTCTCTAGATGGAAATTTTCCTCTGGACATGAGCCAATGCTTCAAATCATAACCTATGATGCTCCAAGGGATCTCATGAACCCAATCATCAAGTCAATTTAGCCTCAGGGGATGCATTCATCAAAAAATCAGGAATTAGGGTTTCTTGACCTAATTTACCCCTAAGTTGACTTTTGGGACAAAACATGAGCCAAGACCTCAAGAGGGGATTTGAGGGTCTCAAATACATCACATTGATCCATTTTCAATAATGGATTGATCCAAGAAGCTTGAGCAACAAGTTTCAATTTCATCAGAACCACAGTTAGGGTTTCGTGGAAAAAGTCAACTGTATCTTTGACTTTTGACCAGGACATGCTCCTAAACCCTAAGACATGATTCAATACACCATATAACACCTATGGAACATGTCCATCAAGTTTGATTTAGGTCAAGGACTTGATTTCATAAAGGATCGCACAGTTTGGAATTCATCTGACAAAAAGTCAACTATGCACAAAAGTCAACTTTGACTTTTTAAGATTTTTCACAATTATGGTTTTTTAACCCTAAAATGATGTTAATGTGTGATTTGAATCACCATTCATCAAGAAAAATCAAGAAAAGTGGGATAACTTGTAAAAGGGGTAACCATAAAAAACTTAGAAAATTTTCTAAGTTATGGAACAAAGTGGCTAGGGTACCAACTTTGGAGGACCATAACTCCTAAACCACAAGGCCATTTTTCCCCATCCAAAGATGTATTTGTAGCCCTCATGGCCCTATACAAAAGCTTCAACTACACCTCATTCCAATTCATTATGGATTTTGAGATATGGAATGATCAAAGTGGCTGAAAACATGAAATGCCACTTTTTCCAACACTTAGTGAAATTTTCACTAAATCAGAATCTGCCTTCAATTTTTTCCAAATGTAGGGGCATTTTTCACTTGGATCCAAAATGTATCAAAACCAATTATGATTAAACAATTATTGTATCATATGAGGGCTTTCCAAAATGGCCAAGAACTCCATCAAATTCCACTTGAGCCATAAGATATGACAATGGCAATATGCCTTGCTGAAAATTGCCAAGGCTAGGCAGAATTTTGCACTTTTGCTCGATTTGGAAAAATCAGATAATTCCAAGCCTTGTCATCACTTTGGACACATCTGAGGATCAAATCTAAAGGGAACAAACACTGATCCAAGCCTCCAAAATCTTTGGAACAAGAAGTAGCATGCCAAACCTAGAAATCCCTAAAAGAGGGACAAGACTCCAATTTTGGATTGGAGCATTTAATGGATGTACCAAGGTGGCATGGACTGACACATTTGCAACTGAATTCAGTCAAGAATGACCCAACAACTAGGGAACCATAACTCTGTGCCCTAACCTCTAGTCAATGGCTAGAGGAGACTTGAGATTCCAAAATGCAACCATTGGCCAAACCTCTGCAGCAGTTGCCATTCACTATTGCTTATAAAAAAAACTTGCTCTACTATAAATAGAGCTCATTTGTGCTCAGTTTGAGTACACCAAAACACTACAGCACTTGCTTTCCTCAAAATCTCTTTCTCTTGTTCAAAATGCCTTCTTTAGCAAGGTAACTCTGAGTTTTTGAGTTAGGGAGCAATTCCACCTCAACTCATGATCCAAACATATCCAATATGTCATATCTAAGTTGTCCAAACTCACACGAGTGACCTGTAATCCTTAAATCTCAAAGTCACTTCTCAAAACCTCAAAATAGGCTTTTTGTACATTTTTCAAGCCATGTCTTGATTCAGTCACTTTCCAAACCAGATAAAACCTCAAACACACTCCAAATATAATCCTTGAACTGTCCCAAATGGCTCCCAACATCTGGAACACCATTTGAGAGAGTTGCTATTTTGGCAATTTTAACCCCTTTTGCAAGAAAGGGCCAGTTTTTGTTTTTGCAAGTTCCAGCTAATTCCAATCATCCTAAAAGCTTCTAAGGGATCATTTGAGAGTGTCCAAATCATCAAACCATTTCTGGAACAAGAAACTCGGCAGATTGCACAAAAAACTCCAAAAGCTCAAAAAGAGGTAAGCATCATGACTTGAACTTTCCAAAATATGCATTGCTTTGAGGTCCACTGATCATGCACATCTTGTACATGTTATATATGTTGTGTTTGCACCAAATTGTCATGCAATCCTTGCCTGTATCATGAGATAGCACAGAAAATGCAATTAGAGGCCTATTTCAAAACCACTATCGTATTTTGAGGAGGGAGCATGATCTGGAAAAAATACCACCAACATTGGATTCCTTGTGAAATTCTCGGCCAGATGCATATAAATTTTGTCCCCAACCATGGAGAAATAAGACAGTTATGGACCTTCCCGTTTCTTGCCAAAACTTGCCTTGTCTTGCCTTGGCCAAGCCTAGGACACAAGGCAAGCCTTGTGTATTTGTTGGTTTGTTTCAATCAACGGATGTATCACCACCCCAGTGGTAAGGCGCGCGCCCTATAACCTTGAGGTCGTAGGTTCAAACCCCACCCAGACCATTTTGTGTTTTCTCACATTTTTGCTATTTTTCCAATATTTTCATGTTTTATTAATTAATTGAAAAATTAATAACTCCTTCAATTTTAATTATTTTTTATAGGTTCTTTTTGCAAAAAAATCACAAAAAAGTTGAAATATTTTGTTCCCCCAAAAAATTAGATTTATATTATTTATTTAATATAATTAGTATTTCTGTGAATTAATGCCTTTTATTTGTTTTTAAACCTTTTAAAAATAAATATCCATTTTGGAAAATCAAAACCAAGTAGGTTTTAATTCATCTCGTGATTAACCCCTCATTTTTCAAACCCTAAACAAAAATCACAAATGGTTTATTCAAACTTATTTGGCATGTTTATCATTTTTATTTAAATATTTACTTTTAAAGAAAAGCAAAATTAGGGTTCTTTGATTTTCACCCTCACAAAACACATTCAAACCATTTGGGGCCTCTAATAGAGTGTAAAACCCAATCCTTCATAAATACAAACCTTTTAGGCCTCAGATGTTGTATAAGTCCCGTTGTATTTCAAAAGTTCGGCACGATCATCTCCCGTTTAAAACAAACCATCTGGGCCTCTCCTCGAGCTATAAAACCCATTCAAAATAATTTTGGGCCTCTAATAGAGTGTAAAACCCAATCCCCTTTTAAAACTAAAAACTTTTGGGCCTCAGTCATTGTATAAGACCCACGGTGTTTTCAAAACCTCGGCGCGATTGTCGCCCTTTTCAAAATAAACCATTGGGCTTCTCCTTGAGCTATAAGACCCATCTTTGTTCACTTTCAATCATTTTGGGCCTCTTGAGAGAGTGTAAGACCCATCCCCTTTGTACAGAAAACCTTTCTTGGGCCTCAGTCACTTGTATAAGTCCCTGTACAAAATGACAGTGCGATCACTGATAAAACCTTGGGCCGTTCCTTGAGCTGTAAGCTGCAACAATCTTTTCAAAGCACTTTCTCCTTTGATTTTGAATATAATATTGTTATCAAAGCTTTCTTTGTTGAACAACTAACCAAACAGCATGGAAGTTCTACAACCGAGTAAGTGTTTACCCGCTTTCATTTCCCGCTTTTATATGTATATAATTATACTGTGGGGCTGTTTCACTGTAAGTCTTCTTTCATAAACTCATATTGATTGTGTAATACTAGTATAGATATTTAGAGTTTCCCCGACAACTACGTCTAGAACTAGATAAAACCTCATCCCCTTACACCCGACGTTCTCCCGGATATTTCAACATAACCTAAACCATGAGAATTTTCTTTTACAACAATTTTAGATAACTAGATCTAAGACATCTCCCCCTTGAACAGTTCATATACGGAAGGCCAATGTTCCAAGTGAAACCCCTTCTGGAACTATTCATCAGCCTCATCTTGGGCTTAGTCCAAGGACCCACAGGCTTCCTAAAAGCATCCCCGCCTCCTCTTGGGCGTTGTACATGGACTCGTCGGCTTCTTAGAAGTTTTCACAGCCTCCTCTTAGGCTTCATATAATGATTCTTCCTCCGGGAAGATAGCCTCCTCTTGGGCTTCATACACATTGTCCCGTCGGCTTCTTAAATTTTTTTCTCGGGCTTCGTACAATATACAAATCACTCTCTTGGTAAGTATAAAAGACTCTCTTGTTGAGTCAAACCCTTTTAGCCTCCGTCTTGGGCTTCGTACAAGACACATATAAAAACACTCTCTTGTTGAGTCAACCCTTTTATCCTCTATATCGGGCTTCGTACGAGACACAAAAGCATCCTCTTGTTGGGTCAATAGCCTCCTCTTAGGCTTTGTATAAAGAAATCCCCGTTTGATTCAATCAACCTTTTAGCATCAAATCATGCTTTGGTCACAACATACAAACATCAACAACTCCTTTTCCCTCGTCTAATTGCTGCAAGCGGCAAGCCTTTGGATTATTTATATCCACGCCACTGTCCCTCTTTTAGCATGAGAAATTCCTATGGAAAGATGGCATTGCTCTAAACTGAGTTAAAGTCTTCTCCTTCAGGTTGAAAATCTCCTATAAAGAAAATTATGGCATTGCTGGATTCGCATATCCCAGTTAAAGTAATTCTCCTTTATAATCAGTCACCCAACAATTATGACAAACAGACCCTCTTTAGAGATGAGAAATTCTCTCTAAAGTCAATACCATTTTAGCTTCACATCTTGGGCTTCGAACAAGATACAAATAGACCCTTCAGCTTCACATCTTGGGCTTTGAACAAGATACAAACCACCTTTAGCTTCATGTCTTGGGCTTTGAACAAGACACCAAAACACCATTTCCTCCCATAGAATAGGAGGAACTACGTTCGCTTTGATTTCCCTATCCCGGGAATACGTGTGATGCCGCATGTGGAAAGCTATCGGAAATAGTTGTCACGCGATACTACCCTCTTCTGAGATTCTTCGAAATACATCACCTAGCACGGTTCCTGGCCCGCTGATGTTATCTCGACAAGAATCAATGATTTTGAGAGACAGGTACAAAAATCACTAGTATAAACCTTTGGGATGGGTAGAGCCTTGACTTCATGACACCGACCCTTTGACCCCATGTTTTTTCTATGTTTTTGTGTGCTGCATTCATGCATTCATTTTAAAAAAAACATTAACCAAAGAAAATTTTTCTCTTCTAGTCTCTCTTTTTCAAATTAAACTAAGACAATAATTGCAAATGTCAGAGAGAAAATGATTGCGCTAATGGATTTCGGTAGAAGAAAAACTCACAAGTATACCTTCAAGGTTCCAAAACTAGGGGATTTGAGAGGATTAGTAAGGATGATCACTAACCCTAACGCTTTCAGAGCCAAGTACGGAGGTCTGCTACCTCTGTTAAGGGTCCATGTAATTGAGGGAATCCTAGAGGCACTCATTCAGTTTTACGATCCGGTCTATCATTGTTTCACATTCCCAGATTACCAGCTCGTACCAACGCTGGAGGAGTATTCTCATCTGATTGATCTACCCATTACTGATCAAGCTCCCTTTTCTGGACTGGAAGAAATTCCAAAGGATAAAATCATTGCAAGAGCAATCTATTTGGATGAGTCAGAAGTCAAGACTCACATGACCACCAAGGGAGGAATCCCAGGTTTACCAGCCAAGTTTCTGGTAAAGAAGGCTTTGTACTTTGCTAGTATAGGGAACGTGACTGCTTTTGAAAGCATCTTTGTTTTGCTCACCTACGGGTTATTTTTGTTTCCCAACATCGATAACTTTGTAGATATCAGCGCCCTTAAGGTTTTTCTCATTGGAAACGCCGTACCAACCTTGCTCGCAGATGCATATCATTCTGTACACTTAAGGAATTTATACAGTGGAGGAATGATCACATGCTGTGTACCCCTGCTATATAAATGGTTTATCTCCCATTTGCCTAAGTCTGCCGCTTTTTGGGATCATAAGAGTGCCTTACGTTGGTCGCAGAAAATCATGTCTCTTACCAACTCTGATATAGATTGGTACAATAGGATTTATGACGGGATCAGGATCATTGGCCGTTGTGGAAACTTCCCCAACGTACCCCTCATAGGAACTAAGGGAGGAATCAATTATCATCCAGTCTTAGTTCGTCGTCAATTTGGATACCCGATGAGGCATGTCCCGCGTGATGCTCATCTGGAGGTCTTTTCTTCAAGGAAGGAGAAAATGACAGGGCACTAAAGATGGAAATAGTGCACGCTTGGAAACATGTGCATAAAAAAGGAAGGGAGTCTCTAGGAAAACCGGACCGTGTCTCGGTAGAGCCTTATCTCCACTGGGTACAAACTAGAGCTCTCAAGCTAAAGATGCCTTATCCTCGTCACGTAGTTCTTCCGCCAAGGGAATCTGTCATGTACTTCATGACTGAAACGGAAAAACTTCAGGTTACTCTCAACAAAGTTCAACAGGAGAAGAGGTCTTGGAAGAACAAGTACCAAAATACAGCAACTACTGAAAGATAAGGATGCTCAATGTGGAGTGTACCAAAATACAGCAACTGTTGAAAGATAAAGATGCTCTTGTCGCGGCAGGCAAAAATAATTGAGTCGCCGCCATATTTTTTAAGGAAAATAATGATAAACCTAAAAATCCTTAATCCCAAGGGCAGAGATTCCTAAGGTTCGCGAGTCAGTTAAGTGAGGGGAAGGTGTTAGGCACCCTCACCTCCATTGTACTCAATGGGATCCTCCTTAGATTTTAGGGTATGCATGTTTGTTTGTCTAAATGATTTATTTACAAAAGAATCCTAAGTTTTTTATTATTGTACTCGCTAGGGTTTACAACCCCATGCATACGTACCTTCAATTTTGAAGGATCAGAGTAACTGTAGTTCACCTCCCCTATTCCTACCCCCTAATCCTATTCTTAACCCTAATCCCAAACTTAATCAACTATTTATACTCTTGGATAAAGAGTTCTATCCCCATATCTATTATTTATACTCCTAGGTAAGGAGTTATATCCCTTAATCTATTATTTATACTCCTAGATAAGGAGTTCTATCCATTAATCTATTATTTATACTCCTAGATAAGGAGTTCTATCCCTTAAATCCCTTATCCCTTGTTTATACTCTCGGACAGAGAGTTCTATCCCCTTATCCATTGTTTATACTCTCGGATGGAGAGTTTTATCCCCTATCCATTGTTTATACTCTCGGATGGAGAGTTTTATCCCTTAAAATCCCTTATCCCTTGGCCTATATTTATACTCTTGGAACCGAAGAGCGCTATCCTATATCTCATCCCTTATTTAGGCTCTCGGACAAAGAGCTTTATCCCTTGTTTTAAATCCTTGAAAGAATCCTATCATATTCCTTAAGTTCTTAATAATATCCCTTATATCCCTTAAGTCCTTTAAACCCCTTTTTAAACTCCATTAAATCCTTTATATCCCTTAAGAATAAACCAGTTAAATTAAATCCATAAACCTTTACAAAATTTAATAACTAAGTTTTGTAACAACATCATGTAAAAAAAAGGAAAATTAAGCCCAAAAAATTATTCCAATTCAAAAATCAAATTTCCAAAATATACCCCAAGTGACAGAATTTTAATCCCAAAAAAATTAAATTGAATTTAATTTGATATTTCCATCCCTAAAACCGTATTTAAACCCCATTAAAATAAAAACCTAAAAATATAATTTTCCCTAAAAAAACCATAAACCAAAATTTGCCAAATTCTAATTCCCAAAATGTCATAAAATAAAAACCAAACCAATAATAAAAATCCTTAATTTTTCCGCCAATAAACCCGAAACACATTTTTTAGTCCTAATTATCTCACTTGTAAAAGTTTTTTTATCCCTATCTAAAAAAACAAAATATTTAAAATATAAAAATCAATAATTAAAACCCAAATCCAAAATAAACCCTAAAAATCCTAACTATTGCCCCTAATAACATAAATAACCCAAAAATTCTGTGTTTATAAATCCTAATTAACTAATTAATCCTAATTAGTAATTAAATCAAGGAATTAATTTAATTACATAATTAAACCCAGGGGGTACAATTTTAGTTCAGTAAGCAATTGGGCTTGATGTTGGGGGTGTGCAAAGTAATCAGGGCGCAAGGCCCAATTACAAAAAGATCCAATTCTGAGAAACGAAAAAAACCACGGCAGAGAGCCTGGTCGTTGATTCTCTCTGCACCACACGATCGTAATCCAACTGACCAAGTCCCACATGATCTCAACCGTTGATGTCGTTTACTAACCCAAGTAATTCAAATCGACGGTTTGGATTTGAAGTTACTGTAAACACTCCATGGACGCGCGCGTACGAACACTCTCATTGACCCCAACGGCCAACCTCATCGGGCGTCCTATAGAGTGCCACCTGTCGCAGATCAAGGGGGACGTCTGGAAGGTATTTAACCCCTTTTCCCTTTAGGCCCCCTCATTTCTCCATTCCCTTTCTCTCTCCATCCTACTCTCTCTCTCTAGTCCTCAAATTCTCTTCCTTCTCTCTAACCCTCTCCTCCATCTCCCCCCTTTTCGTCGCCGATGGGGCCGTCCGGCCACCGTGTGACGCCCCAAACCACCCTCAAATTTCCAGAATCGGGTTGAGGATTCAACCGGAAACTTCAATAACCAAGAACCCTAACCTAAAACCCAAGAACCCTAACCCCCCCAAGAACCCTAACCCTAAAGCATGATCCCTAACCCTATTTTCAAACACAAACCCATAATTTCCTTTGTTCTTCAGGGTTCGTAAAGAACCCTAAGAACCCTAACCATGAACCCTAGCGACCACCCAAGAACCCTAAACCTAGTTTGAACCCTAAACCCAATTTGGACCCAGAAATACCCGAACCCAACAAATCAAACCATACATCCAATCAAAAATATTCGCTCACAATTATTAAGAGCTAAGTGGTTACCTCCTTGTCCGTTTCCCTTTTTATAATGCTCCGATTCCCTTTCCTGATTTCGAATCACTAACCCTCTTTCTTTTTTATTCGCAGGTGATCCAAGGAGGCCTGGGAGATTCGCGGTGACCGGATTCATTCCCCTTAGGGTCCCCCCTTTTCTGAATTGCTTTTAGCTTATATAATGATTAGAATTAGGTTTTAGCATTAATTAGATTAGCTCCTGATTTAGGAAGCTTTAGGTCAGATTAGGAATGGATGTAATTTTTTATTTCCAATTAATTTGATTGTACACTAGAATTAGGGTTTGATTGATACAGATTATAATTTTTAGATCTGATTTAATTTCATTATGTACTTTGATTATAAAAAATAATGGAATTGATCTGGTTTTGATTCTCTTCCCAAAATTGTGCGCATTGTTAGGGTTTGAATATTGGGGAAGAAGATGATACCCTGGGTCAACAATTTTGACCGGCCCAAAAATTAAAAAATAAAATAAATAATAAAATAAATAATGAATAAAATAAAACAGTAATACAATTAAAAAAAATGATAACTACCACCGGCATCCCCTTAATAGCACTAAACTTGAATTAATAAAATTAATCTTAATTAGTAATAAATATAATCCTAAATGTTATTACTAATACCGCAATGACCCCATTCATAAATATTATCATTAATATAAAAACAACTTAGTTAATAAATTAATAAAAATAAGATAATAATAAAACAAAATAAATAAATACAAACCGGTCCCTCTCCCTATTAATAATAAACCTTAATAATCCTATTAACATATAATTAATCTTAATACAAATACTAATAATTATAAATCCTATAAAAATGACTCAATATTACAAAAAATCTAAAGACCTTTGACCCATTTCAAATTTAATAATTAAATAAATGGCCCACATGACCAATGATAAACCAAAAATGACTCTTAATGCTGTTTATGAGATAGGCCTAAAATAATGTTAATTCCAACAGTCTTAGAATAAATTAACCCCTAAAATAAATAAAAAAAATCCTAAAAAGAACCCCAAACCCCTCAAATAACACCTTAAAACTGAAATGAGCCTAAAAGTGCCAATAGGCCCATACTGTCATCTAAATGCCACCCCCTTATAGCACAGAAAAAAAATCCTAAAAACTCCAGTTAAAATTTAAGGTACTACAACTGCCCCTATTTAATCGTCTTCGAATCAAAAGGATGACGTCGATGAGCTCTCCTCCTTTTTAGGAGGAGACAATTAAATACAAGAAGGACCCTAATTTTGACCGCCGAACCCGATAGGTACTAAGTTGAAATCCCAAAATCCCTGGTTATAAACCCTTGGCGAAATACCCGGTTGAAGCCCTTGATAAATATCTGTCCGAAAAAAACCCCTTTTGAAGAACTCTCTGATGGAACCCCTTAATACTTAAATAAAAATCCCTTGATAGAATCCAAAGGATAAAAATCCGGTAGGACCCCTTGATAAAATTCCGATAGAACCCGTTTTGGATAAAAATCCCTTGATAAAACCCCCTTGACAAAATTCTGATAGAACCTCTTGAAATTTAAATAAAAAACCCTTAACAGAATTCCCTTGATAAAATCCCTTGGTGATTATGAACCCTATGCATGTATGCATGTTTAAAAGTATGTGTGCTCTTTTGCATGATGCATTATATGGGCTAACGCCTCTTTTATGATATGCAATGTATGTCTTTGTCTGAAATAATACTTTACATAACGTCCTGACTCCCTGCCCCTTGAAACTTTGATAAATGTAGTAAGCCATGACATCCTTTTAACATGCCGTTAAAGAACCTCCCATGTTGGTTAGATTGTAACGTATATTCCTGCCAGTGCGTAGACCCTATATCCTGCTTCGGAAAAATATGGTCCCTTCGATGATTCCAAAAACCGAAGTAAAATCCATTTTCCTTTTTTAAAGCTTTTATTTATACCCGATATTTCAATGCATTATTTCACAATTAATCGACATCTTGTAGTCATGCGGAATGATTCAGGTGGCAAAGAAATATATTTGAAAAACAAATTTTATTCAGAATTGGCCCGAAAATGGGCAATGATAAGTAAGGAGGGTAATTCTCATAAGGAGATATTACCGTAAATCCAGAAAAGATGTAAAATGGCAATAATAAAAAAAATTTATTTATGTTCCTATTAAATTTAACACCAGCTAATATCCCTAAGACTCTAAGATCACGACACTTCGCTTCTGAAGATGACGGCTAGAATGATCGCTCCCTTCTGAATTCCTGTTACGGGGTGACTTGAGTGTTTTCAGTCTTATGCTTTTTGGATATCCCTAACTTTTGTCTGGACCGCTCTTTTTAGAGTCTTAGGCCACCGGGATGATATACCATTTTTTCGACTAAGCCGCCCTTTAGGGTTTTCAGCTTGTCGGGTATCATTTTTCATTCAAGTCCCTAATTTTTTCCTAGATTACTCTTTCGAGTTTTCAATCCACCGGGACGCCCTAGTTTTTACCTAAGTCGCCCTTTAGGGTTTTCGACTTAGCGGGCTCTTATCCTCTTTTTCTAGGCATACCATTTTTGACCGAATCGGAGTTTACCGGTCGTGGTAAATCCGCTCTATCCGTAGTTGTTAATATTAGTGCTCCACCAGAGGCGGCACTCTTCACGACATATGGCCCCTCATAGGGTGGGGTCTATTTGACGTGGTGGTCTTTATGGATGAGTAATATTTTCCTTAACCCCAAGTCTCCCTCTTCGCGTAGGTGAGGACGAATTTCTTTGTCAAACGCTCTCTTAATTCCCTGTGGATATAACTGCCCCCAGCCACATGTTTCCCTTATACGAGGTTTAGCTGATCGAGCCTAGTTTGCACCCATTCTTCCTTATCCGGTTTAGCTTCCTTTAAGATCCAAGACGATGAATTTTCACCCCAATTGATAGCCCTTCTTTGAAGCCCATATCCTTATGCAAATAGAAGTTTCCATCGAGCTCCAGGTCCAGGTCCTTCATAGGAGTCCGAAGTTTCACAGCCCATTGGATTCTCAAGTATTGTTAAGTACATTATGAGTGGTCTCCTTGGGACTGATAGCACCAATATAGGTGGCTTTCATTTTGTCCTTTATTCCCTTTTAACTTACCATGGACCCTGATATTGTCCAGATCTGATTCCATAGGTACACCTTGTGGGCTTTAGTCGTAACTTGAATTTCCTTAACTGGTCCACTTACTTTTGCAAGTTAGTTATGTGATCTTCTTCCTTTTGTGACTTGGTAATCGTATCATCCATATGAACCTCTATCTCCTTTTGCCCCAAATTACCATAGTCCTTTGATAAGTTACTCCTACATTCTTTAACCCAATAGGTGTTACCTTGTGACAAAAAGTCGAATTGCTTCTTGAATTCTTCTCTGATCTAGAGGATCATATCTGATTTAGTCCTCCTCAGCTTTTGCTTGATTGGCATGCATTCTAGTTTGAGTAGTAATTCGTGCTCGACGATGTTCATATCACGTCCAGGCCTATCCTGGTATGACCAGGCGAACACATCTGGGTACCCTTGCAATAGGTCGATCAACCTTTCCTTTATATCCTTATTCGGAGAAGCACCGACTTTGACCTCTTTCCTCAGTTCCCAGATTGATCACATCCACTAGTTCCGAATGAGGTTATATTTCCTTGTCTTCCTACCTTCACAGTCTGGCTAACTCCTCGAGAAGCTCACACTCGTCCTCATCACCCTCTTCCGCTTGGTTAATCGGTAATTCGAAGTCAATCGAGATTATAGCGGTGTTATTTTTAATAGGTTCATTTTTAAATTTGCACGAGGAAGATTTTTTATTATTATCCCTTTTTGGAATGAAGTGCTGGAAGCGAAAATATTGAAAGAAGGTATATTGCCATTTTGAACAAAACGGAAAATGAAAGAAAAAAGATCTTGATTGAAAATAAAATGCAATTTTATTGATAGAAATAATCCAACGAAATAAAAGGTGGCCCTACAAAGCTTTGTCCACTTGCCTTGGGCATGGCAAGGGACTTATTATTATTTTAAGAAAAAAGTAAATTACTTCGAAACAGAAATCATCTCAAAAATCCCGATAGTTCTCCAATTGTCAGAATTAGGCATTCTTTTCTTCCTCTTCCGTTAAGGCCGCATGATCCCAAATTCCAAATCCCGCACCATGGAAATCGTCTTCTAATCCTTCATTAGTCGGTTTGTAACCCAGCCCAAACAAATCCTTCTCCTCAGGTACCTCCCACTGTTTTCCCCAGTTTGCTGTGTCTCCCTTATTAATAAGGAATTCCTCTTCCATCCATTCCATGGTGCTGACTGTTGCCCCAATGTGCCCCAGTAATGCATGATCTCCCAGTTTTGGTCCTTCAGGGTCTACAACACTGACATCATTTTTCTTTGAGTTGTTCTCGGGATACCCCTTATTGTTATGTTGATCGGAGGATGACTGCCCAATCTTTCATGCCTTTAGACCGTTCTCAATCCTTTCTCCAATGATAACCAAGTCAGTAAATCCCGTCGAGACTGCCCCAATCATCCTTTCATAGTATAGTCCTTGCAGAGTTCCCATGAATGTATCCACTAGCTCGCTTTCCCGCAATAGAGGTTGCACACGAGAGGCTAGCTCCCTCCATCTCTAGGCATACTCCTTAAAAGATTCGTTCCCTTTTTGAGACATGTTTTGTAATTGTATTCGATTAGGGGCCATGTCTACATTATATTGGTATTGCCTTATAAAGGCACTTGCCAGGTCCTCCCAGTTCTTGATGTGGGTCCTTTCCAGTTGCATGTACCAATCCAAGGATGCCCCACTAAGGCTGTCTTGGAAAACATGCATCATCAGCTTTTCATTTTTAGCATGAGCCCCCATCTTTCGGGAAAACATTCGGATGTGATTTTTGGGACAACTAACTCCTTTATACATCTCGAAGTTAGGTGCCTTAAACTTAGGAGGCACGACCACGTCGGGCACCAGACACATTTCCAAGGCATCCACTCCAAAAGCGTTGGGTCCCTCCACGACCTTTAACCTTTCCTCAAGTGCTTTGTACTTATCATCAATCCCTCTCCTTTCCCTAACAGTGGTTCCTTTATTTTTTAGGGCCACTTGTCTCAGATTTTCACCCTCGTATGCGTAGTTCTCACGTGGAGTAGGTCTGTAAGTAGTACGGGGTGCCCCATTGGAGATATGTGGAGAGACGGTCCCCTCGATAGGTTGGTTAACAGTTTTGTGCTCGCGTTCCAGATCATGGACAAACCCTAGTAGAGGCCTATCGTCTTCAACATGGAGGGAAGAAGGAGGAATCTTCCTTTGAGGACTTGACCTGGTTCTTGTGGCTATCAAACTCTAGACGACAAGTGTCAGTTGATCAATCTGGATTTTCATACCTTCCACGGTCTCCTTAGCAGTATCCATTTCTCCTCTTAAAGTAACCATATCCTTCTCCATCTGCTCCATAGCTTCCCTTTGGTACGCTCGAGTGTGAGGTCGGAAGTCAGATTGTTATGCTCAATGACCCTGAGACGAATTTTTTAAAAAAAGATGATTTTTTTTATTCCTTTTTCCTTATTTTGAATGCATGTTGATGATGAGTGTATGGATATGCATGAAGTATGCTAAATAATTTTTAAAAATTTATTTGGGGGGAATTCCAAAATTCACCGTAGTTAGAGATGAATATATCCAAAGGATGGAACCCATACACATAGAATACCAAATCCAAATCCATTAGTCAATCCCACATCCAAAATGCCTTCCAAACTTATAACAATAACTCCTCGGGAGTAACCCAAAACAATAATCCCAAAATGGAAAATCCTGAACTTAAGAAGGCGTAAACTACATAGATGCTCCCAATGCCTTCTCCAAATAAGCTTTACACTCCTCCAAGTACCCTTGCATTTCCCTATCCTCCTTGTGGTGAGATAATAGGTCATGAACCGGTACAGCTAAGTCCTTAGGCTTGACCCCTCTTTTTTCCTTTTTATTATTTTTTTTTTTTTGCTGTTTTTTCCTTTTTTACCCCCATGCCCCTTGTAAGTTTTTTTTCTTCTCCTTGTAAATCCAAGTATAGCGTAAGAGCTAGTTGAAAATCCTTGAAGAGGAAGTCACATAGAGAAGGATCATAAAGTTGTGCAAAAGCAATTATGGCCTCCACCTTCATAGGGATCCCTAAGAGATCGAGGATCCTTCCATACTTGGGTGTAAACATCCTTTGAGCAGATTTGGCATTAAGTCTCAAAGGTCTTTGAGACGTTGTAAATCAACACTTAGCACTCTACTGCGCAGGGTAGCCCTTTTGTTTGAATCCATCTTTCCCATATTCCTACAACACATCTTGAAATTCCCCACAAAAATGCATATATGCAAAAAATGTTTTTAAATGCATGATGACATGAACACCTGCTTTTTTGTTTTTTTTACTTGGTTAGGGTAATGTGAAAATGCAAGCATGACCCTAACTAGGTAGGCTCCCTATAATAGGTTTAGATCTAAAGCTTGTCTACCCAATCCCCTCACATATAGGACATAAAGTTTGGACAGCATAACAACCCTATGATGTACAAACTATACCTTTGTTTTACCATGAGAAGGAGCAAGCCTTCCTATGGTAATCCTTCGGGATAAGTCTCATTTGGGTAGGACCCTAGTAACAGCCCTTGAGGGTTGAATACATAGGGTCTCCATGAGTTGACAAGGGGTAGGCTAAAAGTTCTCAGAGTCTCGGACCACATCCAAATCATCCTCAACGTTAGGGGCTAGCCCTTTCATGAGGACACCTTTGGAAGGATCTATTCTGAGTGTGGCATCAATGAATTGTTGGGGATGTCGTATCCCCGCCCAAAAACATTTCCGTTCCACATCCTAATCTAGGGTTATACTCCAAGCTTGGGCTTTGGCTTCACACATCAATTGCCCCAATCCCATGCATGATGACAAAAATAAAAAATATAATAGACAAATATAATAAATAAAAAACAAATTAAAACATAAAATAAATCATAATAAAAAATAAAAAATAAAAACAATAAACACCCAAAACAAACAAGGACCCTAAAACCTAAGGTTAGGAGGGACTCTCTTTAGGTTACCCCCGTCCCCAGTAGAGTCGCCAGCTGTCGCGGCCGGAAAAAATATTTGAGTCGCCACCATATTTTTTAAGGAATATAATGATAAACCTAAAAATGCTTAATCCCAAGGGTAGAGATTCCTAAGGTTTGGGAGTCAGTTAAGTGAGGGGAAGGTGTTAGGCACCCCTCACCTCCATTGTACTCAATGGGATCCTCCTTAGATTTTAGGGTATGCTTGTTTGTTTGTCTAAATGATTTATTTACAAAAGAATCCTAAGTTTTTTTTATTATTGTACTCGCTAGGATTTACAACCCTATGCCTACGTACCTTCAATTTTGAAGGAGCAGAGTAACCGTAGTTCACCTCCCTTATTCCTACCCCCTAATCCTATTCTTAACGCTAATCCCAAACTTAATACACTATTTATACTCTTGGATAAAGAGTTCTATCCCCATATCTATTATTTTTACTCCTAGATAAGAAGTTCTATCCCTTAATCTATTATTTATACTCCTAGGTAAGGAGTTTTATCCCTTAATCTATTATTTATACTTCTAGATAAGGAGTTTTATCCCTTATCCCTTGTTTATACTCTCGGACGGAGAGTTCTATCCCCTTATCCATTGTTTATACTCTCGGATGGAAAGTTCTATCCCTTATCCATTGTTTATACTCTCGGATGGAGAGTTCTATCCCCTATCCATTTTTTATACTCTCGGATGGAAAGTTCTATCCCTTAAAATCCCTTATCCCTTGGCCTATATTTATACTCTTGGAACCGAAGAGTGCCATCCCTATATCTCATCCCTTATTTAGGCTCACGGACAAAGAGCTTTATCTCTTGTTTATAATCCTTGAAAGAATCCTATCATATTCCTTAAGTTCTTAATAATATCCCTTATATCCCTTAAGTCCTTTAAACCCCTTTTTAAACTCCATTAAATCCTTTATATCCCTTAAGAATAAACCAGTTAAATTAAATCCATAAACCTTTACAAAATTTAATAACTAAGTTTTGTAACAACATCATGTAAAAAAAAAGGAAAATTAAGCCCAAAAAATTATTCCAATTCAAAAATCGAATTTCCAAAATATACCCCAAGTGACAGAATTTTAATCCCAAAAAAATTAAATTGAATTTAATTTGATATTTCCATCCCAAAACCGTATTTAAACCCCATTAAAATGAAAACCTAAAAATATAATTTTCCCTTAAAAAAAACCATAAACCTAATTTTGCCAAATTCTAATTCCCAAAATGTCATCCAAAAAAAAACAAACCAATAATAAAAATCCTTAATTTTTCCTCCAATAAACCCTAAACACATTTTTTACTCCTAATTATCCCACTTGTAAAAGTTTTTTATCCCTATTTAATAAAACAAAATATTTAAAATATAAAAATCAATAATTAAAACCCAAATCCAAAATAAACCTTAAAATTCCTAACTATTGCCCCTAATAACACAAATAACCCAAAAATTCAGTGTTTATAAATCCTAATTAACTAATTAAACCTAATTAGTAATTAAATCAAGGAATTAATTTAATTACATAATTAAACCCAGGGGGGTGCAATTTTAGTTCAGTAAGCAATTGGGCTTGATGTTGGGGGTGTGCATAGTAATCAGGGCGCAAGGCCCAATTACAAAAAGATCCAATTCTGAGAAACGAAAAAAACCATGGCGGAGAGCCTGGCCATTGATTCTCTCTGCACCACACGATCGTATTCCAACTGACCAAGTCCCACATGATCTCAACCGTTGATGTCGTTTACTAACCCAAGTAATTCAAATCATCTTCGCGATCGAAGCAGTCATAGACGACAAACCTTGGTATCACGATATTAAATGCTTCTTTCAAAAACAAGAGTACCCACCTGGGGCATCCAAGAAAGATAGAAAACCCCTCAGAAGGCTAGCAGGCAGTTTCTTCCTGAGCGGTGATGCACTCTATAAGAGGAATTTTGACATGGTCTTGCTCCGATGCGTAGACAGACCAGAAGCAGACATGCTGATAAAAGAAATTCACGAAGGATCCTTTGGCACTCATGCCAAGGGACATACAATGGCGAGAAAAATTCTGAGAGCAGGTTACTATTGGTTGACAATGGAATCCGACTGCTACAAGTACATGAGTATATGTCACAAGTGTCAGATTCCATATGGGGACTAACAAGAACATCAAGAAGATCGTTCGAAAGATGGTTGTAACCTACAAAGATTGGCATGAGATGCTACCCTTTGCTCTTCATGGTTATCGCACATCTGTCTGCACTTCAACAGGGGCAACCCCTTTCTCTCTAGTGTATGGCATGGAAGCAGTGCTCCCATAGAAGTAGAGATCCTATCAATCCGGGTATTGATGGAAGCTAAGCTAACAGAGGCTGAATGGTGTCAAAGTCAACACCACGAATTGAATCTGATCGAACAAAAGCGAATCACGGCACTATGCAACAGTCAGTTGTATCAGCAAAGAATGAAGAAGGTGTTTAACAAAAAGGTCTAACCTCGCGTCTTCAGGAAAGGAGACCTTGTGCTAAAAAAGATACAGTCATTTCTCACTGATTCTCTGGGCAAATGGACTCCGAATTATGACGGCCCCTATGTGGTCAAGAAAGCCTTCTCAGGCGGCGCCTTGAGACTCGCAACCATGGACGGATAGGAATTTACCTATCCCACGAATGTTGACGTAGTCAAGAAATACTTCGCCTAAATAAAAAAAATATCTCGGTGGATTGAAAACCCGTAAGGGAGGTCCAGGAAAAATTTAGAGACATGATCAAAAATCATCCCGGTGGATTGGAAATCTCAAAGTACAATCCAAGCAAAAATTAGGGACACTGGCAAGTAACTATGTTCAATAGGGGCAAGTCCCTCAACAGCAGTTACACCATCCATCGAAAGAAAACTCCAGTCAGGGTCATCTTCGACAGAAGCTCAGGATGTCCCGAATTCAAAGTTGGTAGAAGAATAGTGGTCGTTATGTTTCGATGTAGCCCTTTTCCCTTAAAATTACCATTTTCTAACTTTGTAAATACTCTATGGAATCACGCGTTTGGCTGATTTCCATCCTATCAATAAAATTTAAGCCCTTGTGCTTTTGTTTGCAATTCTTATTTGTTTTAGCTTTACAAGACGACGTTTTAATATGATTAATGATTCTTGAAATAAAACAAAAATGAATTTACTTGTAAAATTTTTCCGTTTAAAATAAAGATGGAAATTTCTTTTGACTGTTGAACATCGAAAGAACATCGATCGCTTCGCCAAAGGTAATCGAGCTTCAAAGTGAAGAATCAAAGTATTCCTTCTAAGCCAGTGCGCCTGAATGAAGGATCGACTATATCAGATGCGACTTTCCCATCTGATACCCCTGGCAGAGTTCTTATCTCCTAAGCCCGACCAACATAGCTCCCGACAGGGACTATCTCTCCTAAGCAAGGCATAATTACTATCGTGAACTAGTGATACTTTTCATTCCCCACTGTGGCCGAGTATCCAGTCGTGTTCATCTACTAGTCTGTATGTCGCGTCAGTTTTGTCAGCATATACATGCATACATCATGTATTATTGATTTACATTCATATTCATATTGCATCACTATCACTCTAGTCGGTCTTGTTCCCTAGTGATAAGAGTCATCTCAATCGAGTCGTCAGTTCTTTCCTCGTCAAGAAATGAATCATCTAAGTGATCTCTCCTCCAGTTTATTTCTGGATTGAAGGTGGTTCTTTGACCACTTTGATAACTTGAACCTCTGAAAAACCAGAGAACCCTCAGCCAACATCATTCTTCGCCATTGAAGATGATGTCTTCGCTTTCCCAGATTAAGGAAAATCCCTAGAGAAAGCCTCTCAACTAAACACTTTCAGCCACACATTGGTCCTTCTCTCCAGAATGTCAATGTCAACAAAGTCATCGGCACCTCAAAATTAGATCATGTCATATGGCATTTCTCCGAAAGGATCTCCGAGAAAAGTATGATGAAGTACCCCAAGCAAGAAACAGTCTCTCAATGAGACTCGTTTTCCCCAGTAGAGTCGACAAATGGCGTCTCCAAACAGAGAAGTTTATACACCTCTACAATTTAGACAGATGGGTTCCCCCAGCAAGTCTGACATCAAAACTTTTTCCATCAAATGGCATCTCCCAAGGAAAATTCGGCGAGAAGTTTGAAGAGAACCTCTACAAATAGCGTCCCTTGTCAATAAAGTTTATTGACAAAAGAAACCAAGATCAGATCCTTGGTAGGAAATCAGGATCGAGGGGAAGTTTATATCGAAAACTAAGACCAGTTCCTTGGTAGGAAACCAGGATCGAGGGGAAGTTTATTTCAGAAATTGAGACCAGTTCCTTGGTAGGAAACCAGGATCGAGGGGAAGTTTATATCGGAAATTAAGACCAGTTCCTTGGTGGGAAACCAGGATCGAGGGGAAGTTTACCTTTTCTAAGCATCATTGCTTAGCAAAATAGGAAGGATGTGCGAACTTCCATTCATAACCATTGTCAAAATTTCGGATATTCCGATATTTAATCCTCTTGCACCCCGAATGCCCGAATACCTTCGCCATTCACACCTTTGGGTCCAAGAAGATTAAATAGGGGAATCTGTCATATCCCAAATTTTGACCACAAAGACTTCCCATCATTTTGCAAATCATCATCACAATATGGATGAACCATTAGTCTCCCCAAAGATGGGTGAGCATCCACTACAATCAGACTTAGGGTTTCAAGCCCTCTCAGAGCTCTTAGACAAAGGATTAATCAAGAAATGACATGATCTTCAACTTGTATAAACCTTTCAAACATCCACAGAGGATCAAGAGGACTCCCACTTCAAGGATTAAGCACAAGGCTTCTCCCTTCTAGGTGGATCAAGCCTTAAGATCGCCAGTGTCACCAAATTAGGGTTTGGTCGACCAGGGCCTCCAGATGGAAATTTTCCTCTGGGAATGACCAATGCTTCAAAGCATAACCTATGATGCTCCACGGGATCTCATGAACCCAATCATCAAGTCAATTTAGCCTCAGGAGATGCATTCATCAAAAAATCAGGAATTAGGGTTTCTTGACCTAATTCACCCCTAAGTTGACTTTTGGGACAAAACATGAGCCAAGACCTCAAGAGGGGATTTGAGGGTCTCAAATACATCACATTGATCCATTTGCAACAATTGATTGACCCAAGAAGCTTGAGCAACAAGTTTCAATTTCATCAGAACCACAATTAGGGTTTCGCGGAAAAAGTCAACTGTATCTTTGACTTTTGACCAGGACATGCTCCTAAACCCTAAGACATGATTCAATACACCATATAACACCTATGTAACATGTCCATCAAGTTTGATTTAGGTCAAGGACTTGATTTCATAAAGGATCGCACAGTTTGGAATTCATCTGACAAAAAGTCAACTATGCACAAAAGTCAACTTTGACTTTTTGAGATTTTTCACAATTATGGTTTTTTAACCCTAAAATGATGTTAATGTGTGATTTGAATCACCATTCATCAAGAAAAATCAAGAAAAGTGGGATAACTTGTAAAAGGGGGTAACCATAAAAAACTTAGAAAATTTTCTAAGTTATGGAACAAAGTGGCTAGGGTACCAACTTTGGAGGACCGTAACTCCTAAACCACAAGGCCATTTTTCCCCATCCAAAGATGTATTTGTAGCCCTCATGGCCCTATACAAAAGCTTCAACTACACCTCATTCCAATTCATTATGGATTTTGAGATATGGAATGATCAAAGTGGCTGAAAACATGAAATGCCACTTTTTCCAACACTTAGTGAAATTTTCACTAAATCAGAATCTGCCTTCAATTTTTTCCAAATGTAGGGGCATTTTTCACTTGGATCCAAAACGTATCAAAACCAATTATGATCAAACAGTTATTGTATCATATGAGGGCTTTCCAAAATGGCCAAGAACTCCATCAAATTCCACTTGAGCCATGAGATATGACAATGGCAATATGCCTTGCTGAAAACTGCCAAAGGCAGAATTTTGGACTTTGGCTCGATTTGGAAAAATCAGATAATTCCAAGCCTTGTCATCACTTTGGACACATCTGAGGATCAAATCTAAAGGGAACAAACACTGATCCAAGCCTCCAAAATCTTTGGAACAAGAAGTAGCATGCCAAACCTAGAAATCCCTAAAAGAGGGACAAGACTCCAATTTTGGATTGGAGCATTTAATGGATGCACCAAGGTGGCATGGACTGACACATTTGCAACTGAATTCAGTCAAGAATGACCCAACAACTAGGGAACCACAGCTCTGTTCCCTAACCTCTAGTCAATGGCTAGAGGAGACTTGAGATTCCAAAATGCAACCATTGGCCAAACCTCTGTAGCAGTTGCCATTCACTATTGCTTACAAAACAAACTTGCTCTACTATAAATAGAGCTCATTTGTGCTCAGTTTGAGTACACCAAAGCACTACAACACTTGCTTTCCTCAAAATCTCTTTCTCTTGTTCAAAATGCCTTCTTTAGCAAGGTAACTCTGAGTTTTTGAGTTAGGGAGCAATTCCACCACAGCTCATGATCGAAACACATCCAATATGTCATATCTAAGCTGTCCAAACTCACACAAGTGACCTGTAATCCTTAAATCTCAAAGTCACATCTCAAAACCTCAAAATAGGCTTTTTGTACATTTTTCAAGCCGTGTCTTGATTCAGTCACATTCCAAACCAGATAAAACCTCAAACACACTCCAAATATCATCCTTGAACTGTCCCAAATGGCTCCCAACATCTGGAACACCATTTGAGAGAGTTGTTATTTTGGCCATTTTAACCCCTTTTGCAAGAAAGGGCCAGTTTTTGGTTTTGCAGGTTCCAGCTGATTCCAATCATCCTAAAAGCTTCTAAGGGATCATTTGAGAGTGTCCAAAGCATCAAACCATTTCTAGAACAAGAAACTTGGCAGATTGCACAAAAAACTCCAAAAGCTCAAAAAGAGGTAAGCATCATGACTTGAACTTTCCAAAATATGCATTGCTTTGAGGTCCACTGATCATGCACATCTTGTACATGTTATATATGTTGTGTTTGCACCAAATTGTCATGCAATCCTTGCCTGTATCATGAGATAGCACAGAAAATGCAATTAGAGGCCTATTTCAAAACCACTATCGGATTTTGAGGAGGGAGCATGATCTGGAAAAAATACCACCACCATTGGATTTCTTGTGAAATTCTAGGCCAGATGCATATAAATTTTGTCCCCAACCATGGAGAAATGAGAAAGTTATGGACCTTCCCGTTTCTTGCCAAAACTTGCCTTGGCCAGGCCTAGGACACAAGGCAAGCCTTATGTATTTGTTGGTTTGTTTCAATCAACGGATGTATCACCACCCGAGTGGTAAGGTGCGCGTCCTATAACCTTGAGGTCGTGGGTTCAAACCCCACCCAGACCATTTTGTGTTTTCTCACATTTTTGCTATTTTTCCAATATTTTCATGTTTTATTAATTAATTGAAAAATTAATAACTCCTTCAATTTTAATTATTTTTTATTGGTTCTTTTTGCAAAAAAATCACAAAAATGTTGAAATATTTTGTTCCCCAAAAAATTAGATTTATATTATTTATTTAATATAATTAGTATTTTTGTGAATAAATGCCTTTTATTTGTTTTTAAACCTTTTAAAAATTAATATCCATTTTGGAAAATCAAAACCAAGTAGGTTTTAATTCATCTTGTGATTAATCCCTCATTTTTCAAACCCTAAACAAAAATCACAAATGGTTTATTCAAACTTATTTGGCATTTTTATCATTTTTATTTAAATATTTACTTTTAAAGAAAAGTAAAATTAGGGTTCTTTGATTTTCACCCTCAAAAAACACATTCAAACCATTTGGGGCCTCTAATAGAGTGTAAGACCCAATCCTTTATAAATATAAACCTTTTGGGCCTCAGATGTTGTATAAGTCCCGTTGTATTTCAAAAGTTCGGCACGATCATCGCCCGTTTAAAACAAACCATATGGGCCTCTCCTCGAGCTATAAGACCCATTCAAAGTCATTTTGGGCCTCTAATAGACTGTAAGACCCAATCCCCTTTTGAAACCAAAAACTTGTTGGCCTCAGTCATTGTATAAGAACCACGGTGTTTTCAAAACCTCGGCGCGATCGTCGCCCTTTTCAAAATAAACCATTGGGCTTCTCCTTGAGCTATAAGACCCATCTTTGTTCACTTTCAATCATTTTGGGCCTCTTGAGAGAGTGTAAGACCCATCCCCTTTGTACAGAAAACCTTTCTTGGGCCTCAATCACTTGTATAAGTCCCTGTACAAAATGACAGTGCGATCACTGATAAAACCTTGGGCCGTTCCTTGAGCTGTAAGCCGCAACAATCTTTTCAAAGCACTTTCTCCTTTGATTTTGAATATAATATTGTTATCAAAGCTTTCTTTGTTGAACAACTAACCAAACAGCATGGAAGTTCTACAACCGAGTAAGTGTTTACCTGCTTTCATTTACCACTTTCATATGTATATAACTGTACTGTGAGGTTGTTTCACTATAAGTCTTATTTCATAAACTCATATCGACTGTGTAATACTAGTATAGACATTTAGAGTTTCCCCGGAAACTACGTCTAGAACTAGACAAAACCTCGTCCCCTTACACCCGACGTTCTCTCAGATATTTCAACATAACCTAAACCATGAGAATTTTCTTTTACAACAATTTTAGATAACTAGATCTAAGAAATCTCCCCCTTGAACAGTTCATATACAGAAGACCAATGTTCCAAGTGAAACCCCTTCTGGAACTGCTCATTAGCCTCCTCTTGGGCTTAGTCCAAGGACCCACAGGCTTCCTAAAAGCATCCCCGCCTCCTCTTGGGCGTTGTACAAGGATCCGTCGGCTTCTTAGAAGTTTTCACAGCCTCCTCTTAGGCTTCGTATAATGATTCTTCCTCCGGGAAGATAGCCTCCTCTTGGGCTTCGTAGAAATTGTCCCGTCGGCTTCTTAAAGTTTTTTCTCGCCTCCTCTTGGGCTTCGTACAAATTGTCCGGACTGCCTCTTAAAGGTATAGGAACATAAATTAGTCATCTTAATAGAACAGTCTTTCAAAGAGTCTAGATCTTTCTACCGCGAATGTACTGTCTCTTAATTTCTCTTAAGCATAGTATAAAAGATAAAACTCTAGACTTGGACAGTCTAATCTCATTGAGTCTCGAAGACATTCTCAAGTTTCTGTCAAAAATAGGAAAAAACACCCGTAGACTTGGGCAGTCTCAATACCCTTCGGATTCCCCGTTTCCTTAAAGAACATGAAATAATCTCGGTCCTCAAATCAAATCCATGAGTACAACATTACCCATATAAGAACTGATTTAACCAACATACTGGACCTGTCACGCAACTGAAATAGTAACCCTAGCCTCCTCTTGGGCTTTGTACAATGATTCTCCCTAGCAGAGTAAACCTTTGCAGCCTCCATCTCGGGCTTTGTACGAGATACAAAACACTCTCTTGTTGAGTATAAAAAGACTCTCTTGTTGAGTCGATCACCTTTAGCCTCCATCTCGGGCTTCGTACAAGATACAAATCACTCTCATGGTAAGTATAAAAGACTCTCTTGTTGAGTCAAACCCTTTTAGCCTCCATCATGGGCTTCGTACAAGACACATATAAAAACACTCTCTTGTTGAGTCAACTCTTTTAGCCTCTATCTCGGGCTTCGTATGAGACACAAAAGCATCCTCTTGTTGGGTCAATAGCCTCCTCTTAGGCTTTGCATAAAGAAATCCCCATTTGATTCAATCAACCTTTTAGCATCAAATCATGCTTTGGTCACAACATACAAACATCAACAACTCCTTTTCCCTCGTCTAATGCTGTAAGCGGCAAGCCTCTGGATTATTTACATCCACGCCACTGTCCCTCTTTTAGCATGAGAAATTCCTAAGGAAAGATGGCATTGCTCTAAACTGATTTAAAGTCTTCTCCTTCAGGTTGAAAATCCCTTATAAAGAAAATTATGGCATTACTGGATTCGCATATCCCAGTTAAAGTAATTCTCCTTTATAATCAGTCACCCAACAGTTGTGACAAACAGACCCTCTTTAGAGATGACAAATTCTCTCTAAAGTCAACACCCTTTTAGCTTCACATCTTGGGCTTCGAACAAGATATAAATAGACCCTTCAGCTTCACATCTTGGGTTTTGAACAAGATACAAACCACCTTTAGCTTCATGTCTTGGGCTTTGAACAAGACACCAAAACACCATTTCCTCCCATAGAATAGGAGGAACTACGATCGCTCTGATTTCCCTATCCCGGGAATACGTAGGCATAAGATTGAAAAGGAATCTTAGTGAACACACTAATCAAAAAAACCCAAAGTCCCCTACCTCCAGCCAATCTAGCACAGTATCCCAACAAATTCCCCATGAACAGTCCCGGTATTTCGTTCTGAACAAAATAAACAGAGAGAGGCCCACAAACTAAAATCGCATCTGTAAACCAACAATTTTGACTGTTTAAACTCAGTTTGCTAGCAGGGTTAGTTGGAGACATCTATTTCCCTTCCTTCATCAGCTTCAATAGGATAAAAAATGAATCGACCTATAGTACCCCAGAGCGACAGTGCTTAAGAAGCACGTCCAAAATCGCTCGCTACATAGTTGATGAACACGACTGGATACTCGGCCACTGCGGGGAATGAAAAGTATCATTGTTTCAAGATAGCAATCTTGTCTTGCTTTGGAGAGGTAGACCCTATTGTAGCAAAATAATTGTTCAATCGGTCTTAAAAGGTATAAAACCCTGCCGGGGATGTCAGATGAAACATGGTTTCTGACACAGTTGATCCGTCATTCATATGCTCTAGTTTTAGAAGGACTACTTTGATTCTGAACTTTGAGGTTCAACCACCTTGTAGAAGCGATCAATGTTCTTTCGATGTTCAACAGTCAAAAGAATTGCCATTTTTATTTTAAAAGCAGAAAAATTTTGACAAGTAAATTCATTTTTGTTTTATTTCAAGAATCGTTGATCATTGTTAAAATGTCATTTTGTAAAGCTAAAACAAATAAAAATTACAAACAAAAGCACATGGGCTCAAATTTTATTGATAGTGAAATTCTGGTACCAGATGTGTGATGTCACACACAATGTTACAACAACACACTCTGCACAATGGACAAAATAAACAGCAGAAGAACACACCAAATTGTTCACCCAGTTCGGTGTAACTACCTACGTCTGGGGGCTGCCAAGCCAGGGATGAATTTCACTACTTGTAGAATTAAATTACAGACTCAACAACCCAGTTGACAATCTCCTAATCTTAATTCCTACTAGTGACTTTCTACCTAAGAAACCACTTAGATATGAGAACACTACTCAATCCCTAAAACCCTTCAAAGAACAACCTCTTTGAAAAACCTTGATCATGCTTCACAGCTTTGATCAAGTTACACAACTCTCTTTGCTTCACAGCTTTAGAGAGGACAGATTACCAATTCACACTAGAATGGTTTACTCACAATTCGTACAAAGATCCACGACACTCAGCCTATACTTTTTATCTTCAATATGTACTTTTTCCTTTGGTCTTATGCGCTTTATATAGCCACCTGAATTTGGGCTTGGACTCCTGCAATATCTGACTTGATTTGTTATTTAAAACTGAATCTTCAAAACATATTTTCTCCTAAAATCTTTTCAAATCTTCAACTTTTTAAATCTCCTACAAATCTGCACCAGATCTCCTATGCAGCGAAGAATATCTAACCCAAGATATTCGCATCCAATGAGACAACCTGCTCTCCACAATTCCAGCTAAAACGCAAACCCTAACAACATCACAAAACCTGATGTTATTAATTCTGCAGATCTAATGTCAAAACATCGCTTGTGACATCAGACATCCAACTTAAACACTTAACACAGCCCAGTGTTAAGACTCAATGTTGTGACATCACCCATATGACATCAAACATTGAACAACCTTTGTTTTACCAAAATTCCAGCCAATCCAAGAAACTAACAATCTCCCCCTTTGGCTAATTTTGGCTAAAACAAACTCTGCACCTTCAGAGACTTCAGCAGCGGAATAAACTTCAATAATTTTTTGAACCTTCAAGCAGCAGCATCTTCAATACTTAAGGACTGCACTTCTCACAAAACTCTGCTGCAGCATCTTCAATAATCAACAATGGTGCTCCCCCTCAAACATGAACCTGCATACCAGCTGTTCAACAGATCAGCAATTTACTCCCCCTTAATTTCCGCACTTCTATACTATAACATCAGCAATCAGCTACATCCTCAGCAGCAACACCCATCAACTCCTTTGACAGGCAGCAGCATATCAGAATATTTGACAACTTTCCAACTCCTTGGCTACTTCTCCCCCTTTTTAGCCACAAATTGACAACCCTCAACCAGAAGCCCTACAGTGAGTACTACCCTAGCTCTCATTGTTAGCCTTACAGTCAGCAAAAAGACATAACAAATCATAGAACAAAACAATTTGGTGCATATACTTGCACAATATACAAAATACATCCCAAGCACAACAGTGCAAACACAAAAACATCAGAAATAAAACTAAAACTACTAACTAAGAAAAATAGTAAACGCTTTAATCATCTGAGCTGAGATCATCATTATCTTCTTCATCTTCTTTTGAGCAATCGACATTGTCATTATCAGATTCATCATTCTTATCAGCAACTTCTTTCTTACTTTCTTTCTCAGTCATCTTCAGATTCATAAGTAATCTTTTAAACTTCTTCTTTCTTTCAGTGATTACTCTGATGGCTTCATCTAGTTCTTTGCAGGCTTTCTCTAGTTTAGAAATCATATCAGTCTTGACATGAGTATGAGGAGTAGATGTTGAGGCAGATGTCTTGACATGATCAACAACATGTTTTCCTTCAAACAACTTCTGATGAAAAGACAAGTCAGGCTTCCTTCTACAAACATTATCATACTGATGAAGAATCCCAGGATGCTGAGACAGAATTATCCCACAGATGAGGGAGGGAAATGCAATAGGCAATTTCACTGCTCTTGTTGCAGCATGCTTGATAGTCTGATTATAAATGTAAGAACCATAATCAATTAGTCTCTTTGTTCTAATGGTATAAACTAATTTGCCCAAACCAGCAGAAACAGAGGTCTTGTGGTTTGTAGGAACCCAGTTAATAGCACCTATTCTACGAAGAATAGCATATTTCACACTTAATAAACTTGCTGACAACTTTCCATTTGAGGGCCAAACTTCTACCTGACCAGCTGTGATTTCTTTGCAGATAACATTATTAGAAACTTCTAATTCTCCATAATCTTCCTCACTTCTTCCTAAGTAGGCATTAATCACCTTAGGAGAGAACCATACACACTTACCCCTAACAGTAACTCTTCTGAAAGTTAGGCTTTTACTGTCATTAATAGACTCAGGGATATTCACTATAAATTCTCTGACCAGTCTATCATAGTAACTAGTCAATCCTGACACAGTCCTTATGAGACCAGCAAACTTAATTAGATCTACAATTCCAGTAGACTCTAAATCATCTGTAACTAGCTCTCTTTCCAGAGCTATCCTTCTTTGGCTCACACAATTCCACATGGATGAACTTCTGGCACATTGAAATGAGATGTTATCAGGCACTTGATCAGCAGCTCTGTTCCTCACTAGGTTGATGTCTTGAACATCACACTCTGAATCTGATTCTTCCCTGATTCTCCTCTTCTTGCCAGACATGGTAACTTTGCTCCATGACTTAGGAGAGTCTGCAACTGGAGTCCTTTTCTTATCCTTGACCATATTTTCGTTAGGAAGTGACTCCACTCCTTTCCCTTTCCTATCCTCCCTTCTTCTTGCTATCACATCACCAATGATATCACTATCAGATGAGTCCTCAACATCTATAACCTCAACCTGATCCTTCCCTTTATAACTGTGACTTTCATCCCTAGGGAAAGATGTTCTGACATCAGGGATGACATTAGTATCTTCAAGATCTTCTTCTTTACTACCACCTTCAGCGTCTTGAATCACAGACAAGGCCAATCTGTGAAGATTGGTGTCCTCACTTTGAGAGCCCACCTATTCAGCAGGCATTTGCCTTAAAGGGACAGAAATCCCTTTCACACGTATTCCCTTCTCAAGAATTTTGGTGGCAATCTGCTCCAAATGCATGTCCACATCATACTTCTCCTCAATAGCTTGAGAGGATGATGACTTAGTTTCAGTTTTACTCAACTTGGCTGAAGATTTAGAGTTACCTGAGTCTGGGAGAGCCATAGGGATGTGTTCTTTGTCAACACATTCTTTTTCCGATGGAACCCTAGTTCGTACATGCGCAGGTCTTTGAGAATCAGAGTTCTTGGAAGGAGAAGACATCGTTCCTCTGTAACAGACTAGGTTTAGAGAAGATTTTTCTATTCTGTTGAGATTAAGGGAGATGAACCGTTGAGAAGAGAAGGATTTGATGAATCTTGATATAGAATCAATATGGTAGGTCGCTTGATTTTGAGTACCTCTTAAAGACCAATCACTGATTTTCTCCCTCCAAATTAAATCACCTTTTAAAAGTTCAAAATGATTCACATCAGAGCTCATTAAAACTGACTGACCTTTCAGCATCCTTTCACACCTGATGTCATAGTCTGATGTTATAACATCAACTTGAACATCATCAGTTGAACTAACTTCAAGAGGTATCCACTGATAGCAGTTATCTTTGGATCTAGCACCCTTCATAACAACCTGATTTCGCGCATCAGCTACCACACACTCATCTTTGGTGTAGTTAACTTTGTAACCTTCATCACATAGCTGACTTATGCTAATCAGATTAGCATTCAACCCTTGGACAAGGATCACACTATCAAGAGTAAGACCATCATGATTCTTCACTCTTCCAACTCCTTCTACTACTCCTTTTTCTCCATTGCCAAACACAACCTTATTTGCATGGCAAGGATTTAACTCCACCAAATGCTCCTTGGATCCAGTCATGTGCTTTGAACATCCACCGTTAAAGTACCATGCATCCATGTGTCATACCCCAAATTTTGACCACTAAGATTTCCCATCATTGTGAAAATCATCATCACAATATGGAAGAACCATCATACTTTATCAGTCTCCCCAAAGATGGGTGAGCATCCACTACAATCAAAATTAGGGTTTCAAGCCCTCTCTGAGCTTTAGACAAAGGCTCAATCAAGAAATGACTTGATTTTTAACTTGTCTAATCTCTTAAACATCCTCAAAGGATCAAAAGGACTCCCACTTCAAGGATTAAGCATAAAGCTGCTCCCTTCTAGGTGGATCAAGTCTCCAGATCGACAGTGTCACCAAATTAGGGTTTTGATCACCCAGGGCCTCCAGATGAAAAATTTCATCTGGGCACAAGCCATTGATCCAAAACATAACCTAATATACTTCATGGAACCTCAAGAACCCATGCATCAAGTCAATTTTGCCTCAGGGGATGCATTCATCAAAAATCAGGAATTAGGGTTTCTTGACCTAATTCACCCCTAAGTTGACTTTTAGGGAAAATCATGAGCCAAGACCTCAAGAGAGGGTTTTAAGGTCTCTAATATACCATATTGATCCATTTGGAGCAATGGATTGATCCAAGAAGCTTGAGAAACAAGTCTCAATTTCATCTGCACCACAATTAGGGTTTCGCGAGAAAAGTCAACTGTAACTTTGACTTTTGACCTGGACATGCTCCCAAACCCTAATACATGATTGAATATACCCTATGACACCCATGTAACATGTCCATCAAGTTTGATTTAGATCAAGGACATGATTTCCTGAAGAATTGCACAGTTTGGAATTCATCTGATAAAAAGTCAACTGTGCACAAAAGTCAACTTTGACTTTTTGAGATTTTTCACCAAAATGGATTTTTAACCCTAAAATGATGTTAATGTATGATTTGAATCATCATTCATCAAGAAAAATCAAGAAAAGTGAGATAACTTGTAAAAGGGGTAACCATAAAAACTTAGAAATTTTTCTAAGTTAAAAATAAAGTGGCAAGGGTACCAACTTTGGAGGACCATAACTCCTAAACCACAAGGCCATTTTTTCTCATCCAAAGCTTGATTTGTAGCCCTCATTACCCTCTACAAAAACTTCAACTATAAGTCATTCCAATTCATTAAGGATTTTGAGTTATGGAGTGATCAAAGTGGCTGAAAAGTGAAAAAGTCACTTTTTCCAACACTTAGTGAAATTTTCACTAAGTCAGATTTTGCCTCAATTTTTGCCAAATGTAGGGGGATTTTTCACTTGGAATCAAAAGTGATCAAAACCAAACTTGTTCAAACAGTTGTTGTATCATGTAAGAGCTTTCCAAAATGGCCAAGAACATTGCCAAATTCAACTTACACCATGAGATATGACATTGGCAAGTTACCTTGCTGAAATCTGTCAAGGCAAGGCAGAATTTGCAACTTTGGTCGATTTGCCAAAATCAGCCAAATTCAATTGCTCCTATCCACTTGGACACCTCAGAGGATTGAATCTAAATGGGACAATCACTGAGCCAAGCCTCCAAAGTCCATGGAACAAGAAATAGCATGTTGAACCTAGAATGGCCAAAATAGGGACAAAACTTCAAATTTGGAATGAGGCATTCAATGGAACCATCAAGGTGGCATGGACTGAGCCATTCTCATCTGAAATCAGTCAAGACTTATCCAAGACCAAGGGGACCATAGCTCTGTGCCCTAACCTCTAGTCAATGGCTAGAGGAGACTTGCATTTCCATTGGCCAACACTGAGGAAACACCTGCTGCAGTTGCCATTCACTGTGGATCCCAAAACAAACTTGCTCTATTATAAATAGAGCTCATTTGTGATCAGTTTGAGTACACCAAAGCCATCTAACAGATGCTTTCCTCAAAATCTCTTCTTTCACTCCAATTTTGCCTTTTAAGGCAAGTCACTATCGGGTTTTGAGTTTGAGAGCAATTCCAATCAAACCAATCACTCACACACCTCACATACATCACATATGAGCTGATCAAACACTTAGATTACTTCTGAAACACCAATTTCACAAAATCACCAGCTGGTTGCTCAAGGTTTTAACCAAAGTGCAGCTGAGGTACCACAAAATGATCCAGCCAATTTCAATCAAGTCCAACCATCCAAACACAATCCATAGTGTGTAGGGAAGCTGTTTAGATCATCACAACTCATCTGTAACACCTCCAGATCAAAAATCACTTTGAACTTGCTGTCACGACCTAAAGGTAAGCCTAAACTTGGGCATCTCTCAATCTATGCATATTTCCTCGCACAATAATTTGGCCATATGTTCATAATTATGCATGGAATATTTTCCCTCAATTAATTGCATTGTTTGAATCGTGTATCAAAAATCCTAGCCTTTATGCAGAAATTAGGGTTCTTGAGGTCTCTTCGTGATTTCTTGTTGTATGTTTAATTTAAATGAAATTAATGGATATAGACATGATCGTGAGGTTGAGACGAGCATAATGATATGTGGATTGCATGATATGATTACGTATTCAGTGAGATTGGATAGAAAATGCAAATCTGAGAAACCAAGAACACGCGCGTGTTCTTCAGCTTGTTCTTGGCGCCATTTTTAGAAATTCAAATATTTGAATTTTGTGATTTTGTTTAATTGATTCAAAAATTAATTTCTCTATGAGTTTTAATGATTTTGAGTTGATTCTTTTTTTAATAATTCACAAAAATGTTAAAATATTTTATTTTCCCAAAAAATCCCAAAAATATTATTTATTTCATATAATTGATATTTTTGTAAAGAATTAATATTTTGATTGTTTTTGGCATTTTAAAAATTTTTTCTACATTGATTTTGCAACTTTTAATGCTTTCTAATTATTTTGTAGGTCAATACTTAATTTTTGAAGCATTAATCCAAGATCACAATTTGTTTTCCATGTGTTAAACAATTTTTGATCATTTTAATTGAATTTTTATTCAATTAAATACATTTTGAAAACAAATTAGGGTTTTGGATTAATTCAACCCTCATAAATCATTTTCAAAACTTTGTGGGCCTCTTGAGAGAGTGTAAGACCCATTCCCCCTTGTACAAAAACTTTTTGGGCCTCACTCATTGTATAAGTCCCTCTGTACAAGTAAACGGCGCGATCGTCGCCCGTTTAAAAAATAAAAAATCATCTGGGCCTCTCCTTGAGCTATAAGACCCATTCAAAACACTTTGGGCCTCTATTAGAGTGTAAGACCCAATCCCCTTTTAACCAAACATCTTGGGCCTCACTTATTGTATAAGTCCCTCTGCGTTAAAAGAAAACCTCGGCGCGATCGCCATTTTTAAACGAAAAATCATTTGAGCCTACCCCGTGTTATAAGCCCAACTCTTTTTTTCTCTAAATTTTTTGGGCCTCTTGAGAGAGTGTAAGACCCATCCCTTTGTACAGAAAACCATTTTGGGCCACAGTCACTTGTATAAGTCCCGCTGTATAAAGTCAAACAGTGCGCTCACTGATAAAACCCTGGGCCTCTCCTTGAGCTGTAAGCCCCAAATCTTTCTTTTTCAAAGCACTTTCTCCTTTGATTTTGAATATACTATTATTTTCAATCTTTCTTTGTTGAGCAACTAACCAAACAACATGGAAGCACTACAACCGAGTAAGTGGTTATCGCTTTCGTTTACTGCTTTCATATTATAAACTGTATTGTGGGGCTGCTCACTGTAAGTCTCCTTTCATAAACTCATATCTACTGTGTAATAATAGTATAGATATTTCGAGTTTCCCCGGCAACTACGTCTAGCACTAGGTAAAGTTGTTTCGTTTATTCGTAGAAATAGACGCCTAGATCCCCAATAGGAGCACCAGATACAGTCTTCTCTTCGGCTGTCCTCCTTAGGAATCGTCAAGAAGCTCTACTCCCCAAGATGAATGTATTCTCTGTGAATGGTATCTTTGAGTTTCTTCCAAATTCTCGAACTTTCCTGACTTGATCTATTCCTTGTGGATAGCTTGCCTTGAATGTCTCGGGGTTTGGGTACCCATTACGGTCATAATCTTGGACCTTAACTAAGGAACCCTCTTTAAAAGCTAAAAATCGCTGGATAGTAAACCTCGCACGTTTACCAGTGGTTTTTATCTTTAAAAGAGTTATCTCTCCTAATGGAAAGGAGATGATAGACCCACGGGCTTCTTAAAAGCATCGACCTCCTCTTGGGCATTGTTCAAGGACCCACAGGCTTCCTAAAAGCAACCCCGCCTCCTCTTGGGCTTCGTACAAGGACCCTACGACTTCTTAGAAGTATTCACAGCCTCCTCTTAGGCTTCGTATAATGATCTCTTCCTCCGGGAATGATAGCCTCCTCTTGGGCTTCGTACAAGGACCCGTCGGCTTCTTAAAAGTTTCCAGCCTCCTCTTGGGCTTCGTACAAATTGTCCCGACGACCTCCTAGAGGTATAGGAACAGAACCTAGTCATCCTCATAGAACAGTCCTTTCATAGAGTCTACTACTGTTTCCCAAAGCATAGTACAAAAGATAAAACTCTAGACACGGACAGTCTAACTTCCTTGAGTCTCAAAGATATTCTCAAGCAACCCCTTCATTAAATAGGAAGGAAACCCGCAGACTCGGACAGTCTCAATACCCTTTGGATTTCCAGTTTCTCCAAAGAAAAGGAAACAACCCCGATCCTCAGATCTAACCCATGAGTACAGTGATGCTCATATAAGAACTGATTTTCTCTTTCAAAATCAGTATACTGGACCCGTCACTTAACTGACACAGTAACCTTAGCCTTCTCTTGGGCTTTGTACAATGATTCTCCCCAGCGGAGTCAAACAACGTTTTAGCCTCTCTCTCGGGCTTCGTACGAGACACATAAAGACTCCCTCGTTGAGTCAAACAAACAATAGCCTCCATCTCGGGCTTCGTACGAGACACAAAGACTCCATCGTCGGGTCAAAATCTTTTAACCTCTCTCTCGGGCTTTGTACGGGACACAAAATAGCCTCCTCTTAGGCTTTGTATAATGATTTTCCTAGCGGAAATTAGCCTCATCTTAGGCTTTGTATAAGAAAACCACTGGTTGATCCAATCAACCTTTTAGCATCAAAGTTGTGCCTCGTTCATAGTACACAAACATCAACAACTCCTTCCCCTTCATCTAATCGCTATAAGCGGCAAGCCTCTGGATCATCTACATCCATGCCACTGTCCCTCTTTTAGCATGAGAAATTCCTAAGGAAAGATAGCATTGCTCTAAACTGAGTTAAAGTCTTCTCCTTCAGGTTGGAAATCCCCTTTAAAGGAAATTATGGCATTGCCGGATCCGCGTATCCCGGTTAAAGTAATTCTCCTTTATAAACAGTTATGACATACAACCCCCTCTTTAGAGATGACAAATTCTCTCTAAAGACAACACCTTTTAGCTTCACATCTTGGGCTTTGAACAAGATACAAATAGACTCTTCAGCTTCATATCTTGGGCTTTGAACAAGATACAAATCACCTTTCGCTTCATGTCTTGGGCTTTGAACAAGACACCAAAACACCCATTTCCTCCCATAGAATAGGAGAAACTACGAACGCTCTGATTTCCCTGTTTCGGTAAACGGGAATACGTAGGCATAAGATCGAAAGAAAAGATCTTAGCGAGCACAATCAACAAAAAAAACCAAATCCCATATCTCCATCAATCAAAAGCAGTAATTCAAAAGCATCAGTCCTAACATCCTAACCCTTGTTCCCCGCTAGAAAGTCCTAGAAAGAAAGAAACAGTATTGGCGAAAATACAAATAACCAGTACAAGGCCCCCCCACATTGATAGCATTCGTAACCTAACAGACCGCTGTTTAAACTCAGTATGCAAGCAGGGTTAATTGGAGACATCTATTTCCCTTCCTTATTCAGCTCACAATAGGATAAAAAATTAATCGACCTGTAGTCAAAGCTCAAACCGCAGAGAGCGACCAGCGCTTAAGAACCGCGTCCAAAATCGCTCGCTACAGAAAAATGGCGCCCACCGTGGGGCCCTTTGTTCCTTCTTAAACGTTTAAGGTGAAAACCTTGGACAAACCTTTTTTTTTCTCTTCACTTGTGTGAAAACCACAGATTGGGGCTTCCGCCGGGGAACCCATTTTCTGTCAGGAACTTAGGATTCTTAGCTTTAAAGGTCTAGGATGGTTAGGACAAATATATATACTGTTTTTCCTAATTGCTATACATGTTTATTTTCCTGCTACTGGGAATGCGTGTGATGCCGCATGTGGTGAGAATGAGTATACACTTAAGATAAGTGATGGCGACAGGGTCGACCATCAACCTCAGTGGAGGCTGACCAACGCAACCCATTCACTCTTCAAGCCAATGGGCCGGTTGTTAAGTCTGAGAAGCTGAGGAGCCAAACCCTTTCGTAGTGCGGAAACTATCGAAAATAGTTGTTACGCGATACTACCCTCATTTGAGGCTGGTGATCTATTCTCGGTGAATGGCACTTACTCTAAGATTGCTCTACAACTCGCTGGGGATCTGCTTGTTGTTTTACTTTCCTGGGAGGAGCTGATGATAATGAGTACAGGTACAAAAAATCACCCTAGTATAAACCTTTGGGGATGGGTAGAGCCTTGACTTCATGACAACGACCCTTTGACCCCATGTTTTTTATATGTTTTCGTGTGCTGCATTCATGCATTCATTTAATAAAACATTAAAACATTCAAAAAACTTCTCTTCTAGTCTCTCTGTTTTTCAAATTAAACTAAGACTGTGATTGCAAATATCAGAGAAAAAGATTGCATTAATGGATTTCGGTAGAAGGAGAACTCACCAGTATACCTTTAAGGTTCCAAAGCTAGAGGATTTGAGAAAGTTAGCGAGGATGATCGTTAACCCAGAGGCTTTCAGAGCCAAGCACGGTGGTTTGCTACCATTGTTAAGAGTCCATGTGATTAAGGGGATCATGGACGCGCTCATTCAATTCTACGAACTGGTTTATCACTGTTTCACATTCCCGGATTACCAGCTTGCACCAACGCTGGAGGAGTATTCTCATCTGACTGATTTACATATCACTGATCGAGCTCCATTTTCTGGACTGGAAGAAATTCCAAAGAATCAGACTATTGCAATAGCAATTCATTTGGACGAGTCTGAGGTCAGGACTCACATGACCACTAAAGGTGGCATCCAAGGTTTGCCAGCCCGGTTCTTGACAAAAAAGGCTCTATACTTCGCTAGTATAGGGAACAGGACTACTTTTGAAAGCATCTTTGTCTTGCTCACCTACGGGTTATTTTTGTTTCCCAACATCAATAACTTCGTCGATATCAACGCTATTAAGGTTTTTCTCATTGGAAACCCTGTGCCGACTTTGCTTGCAGATGCGTATCATTCTGTACACTTGGGAAATTTGTACAGCGGAGGGGAGATCACATGCTGTGTACCTTTGCTCTACAAATGGTTTATATCCCACCTGCCCAAGTCTGCTTCTTTTTGGGATTGCAAGAGTGTCTTACGTTGGTCGCAGAAGATCATGTCTCTCACCAATTCCGATATAGATTGGTGTAATAGGATTTATGAGGGAATCAGAATCATTGACCGTTGTGGAAACTTCCCCAACATACCCCTCATAGGAACTAAAGGAGGAATCAACTATCACCCGGTATTGGTTCGTCGTCAATTTGGATACCCGATGAGACACATCCCACTGGGTGTTCATCTGGAAGGTCTTTTCTTCAAAGAAGGAGAAAACGACAGAGCACTAAAGATGGAAATAGTGCAAGCTTGGAAACATGTTCATAAGAAAGGACGAGAGTCTCTGGGAAAACCGGACTGTGTCTCGGTGGAGCCTTATCTCCACTGGGTACAAACTAGAGCTCTCAAGCTAAAGATGCCTTATCCTCGTTACGGAATTCTTCCACCGAGGGAAACTATCATGCACTTCATGACGGAAACTGAAAAGCTTCAGGTTACTCTCAACAAAGTTCAAAAGAAAAGAAGATATTGGAAGAACAAGTACCGCACCCTCGACGTAGAGTGCATCAAAATACAGCAATTACTGAAAGAGAAAGATGCTCTGATTGAAATTTTAGAGCAACATGCTGTAGAGAATCAAGATGACCAAAGGAATTTGCTCACTCCTTTCACTTGGCAAAGGAATGACAACCCGACAACGGCCCAGGAGCCCCGGTCAAAGAAAAGGAAGATACCAGAATCAGCACCCGGTTTCTCCTCAGAGAGGACTCGGGACCCATTAGTTTAGGTTTCTGTTTCTGCACTTTGTAATCTACTGTATTTCCATTTCTGTAATCCTTTGGAATTCAATAAAAAGGGGTTTCCCCACCGTTTGATATTTGCAATCTAATTGTCGAAGTTTATTTTGATTAAACCAAAAAACAATTAATATAATCATTGCATTCATCATTCTCACATCGCGTATTCTTCTTCCCTACGAATCTCACGTTTGTGTCTCGGTTCTAGAGCCAAACTGTCTCATTCGTATAATACTCGGGCCAATCGTCAGAAAAGGATGGATGATCTTGAGGAAGAGAACAGAGAGTTGAGAGAAGAGCTCGACGCTCTGAGAGAGGATATGAGAAAGCTTCGTAACAACATGCAAGCCATGGCAGAAGCTCAGCTACAAAGAACTGTGATCTCAGAGATCACCTCAACGCCCATAGTGGAGAAGTATGATCCTAGGTATCAGATACCGAAAGATCGTCCTTGGGGCATGCCTGTTAACTATATCCCAGAAGGATATGTTCCGCCGATCACTGAAGATCAGGGAATCGCAACAGAAGCCGCTGGGCCTGAAGGTTACAAACTTCGGGAAAGCGAAGATGCCAGGGGCATACTCAAGACTCCTGAAGGTTACAAACTTCGGGAGGCGCCAAGACTTACTGCCGTAGTCACGGTACCACCCCCTGTGGTGCACACTGTCCCGGAAGGACAGATTCCACAGACACCTTCTGATAAGAAGGAAACTATGTTTGACAGAATGGAGGAATTCCAGGAACAGTTCTTGGAAATGAAGAAGGAACTGCAAGCCATTCGCGGTCAGGATCTATTTGGAAAGGACGCCGCAGACCTCTGCTTGGTCCCAAATGTGAAAGTCCCGCACAAGTTCCAAGTGCCCGAGTTTGAAAAATACAAGGGTAACTCTTGCCCTCAGAGCCATCTGGTGATGTACGCTCGGCAGATGTCAGCTCAGACGGAGAATCAGGACCTACTGATTCACTACTTTCAGGATAGTTTAACCGGTGCCGCACTCAAATGGTACATGGGTTTAAACCGTACTACGATCAGTACATTCAGAGATCTTGGTACTGCCTTCGTCCAACAATACAAGTACAATTTGGACATGGCACCCGACAGAGATCAACTCAGATCAATGTCACAAAAGGACAAGGAAACCTTCAAGGAGTATGCTCAAAGGTGGCGTGAAATTGCCGCTCAAATTTGTCCACCTCTTGAGGAAAAAGAGATGACAAAGATCTTCTTAAAGACTTTAAGCTCATTTTACTATGACCGAATGGTTACCAGTGCGCCCAGTGATTTCACCGAAATGGTCGGCATGGGTGTACGTCTTGAGGAAGCCGTCCGAGAAGGACGTTTGGTAAAAGACACTGGATCGACGAGCGGTACTAAAAAATACGGTAGTGCTCTCCCTAAGAAAAAAGAGCAGGATATTGGGAATATCTCTCTCGGAAAGCAAAGGCGACGTTATCAGCCAGTAGCAGCTGTTACTCCTGCTATCGGCCCCGCGCCTGTTCCTATGTATCAACCTCAGGTTGCGCAGAGCCAACCTGACCAACAAAGGACACAACAACCTCTTCAGCAGGCTCGTCCTCCATATAACAACAACCGTATAACATGACCATCGGGATTTGATCCTATACCCGTAACGTACGCAGAGTTGTTTCCGTTATTGTTGGCTAAGGGGCACATTCAGACTAAGTCTCCCCCTTCAGTTCCGGAAAATCTGCCTTTTTGGTTTAAAGCGGATCAAACATGCCCTTATCATCAAGGAGGTTCAGGGCATAACATTGAGACTTGTTTCAATTTCAAATCCGACGTGCAAAAGGTTGTTAGGAGCGGACTCTTATCTTTCAAAGATATGAATTCTAATGTTCTTACGAACCCGCTGCCTCAACATGAGAAAACTGCAGTCAATCTGATTGAGAAAGAGACTAACAATGTCTATCAAATTCACGATGTACTCTTATTGGGGACCAATCTGGTCAAGATGCATTGTAGACAAAGTGGATATGGCCATGCGCCACCTCATAATTATCACCAGTGTGATATCTGCTCTGAAGACAAACAGGGATGCTCTTTCATACAAGAGGCCCTCCAGCGTCAGATGGATCTTGGATGGATCCAAGACTACCAAGATAGGAACCCTTATCAGATCAATATGGTTCAGATCTTTGATATTCACGTGATGAATACCAGCCTGGTAGAGTTACATGCTGAGCAGGTTTGACTCGGATTCTTAACATCACATGATTACCAAAGCTGTAAAGCGGGTTGCAAAAATGATCAGGGTTGTACCCTTGTCCAGGAGGCACTTCAGTACTTGTTAAATCATTGGTGGATGCCAATCTACATGGATGAAGATACTCAGCAAATTGGTATCAGTAACAGGAATCCTACTCGGCGTCAAAGTCAGGATGTCCGATCAGTGGAAGGTAACCTAGTGAGGTTACATTATATTCAAAGTGGGCGTGGCCAGGTGCCACTACACAACTATGACAGTTGTAGCGTCTGTTCAGAAAGTAACCAATGATGTTACCTTGTGAGAGCAGCTCTTCAGGGTCAGGTCGATCATGGAGAAATTCGTCCATATCCAGGTTCTGGACCCATCAACTGGACGCCAAATTACCTTGCCGAGCAAGTCGGGGATGTTGTCACAATCTCTGGTCATCACCATACCAGGGATGTTTTTGCCATCATCCCTCTATTTGAAGAATCTAAAGTTCCCAACCAGGAACGGATCGAGATTACTTACGATGGTCAGAAAAATCAGAAGGCTCCCGTAATCATCTATCTACCGGGACCACTACCATATGAATCAACTAAGGCAATCCCTTACAAATACGGTGCAACGATAATTGAGAATGGAAAGGAAATTCCATTACCCTCCGTCGTGAATATTGCAGACATCGGTCGAGTAACACGGAGCGGTCGAATCTTCAACCGAGGGGTTGGAGAATCCAACAAAGAAAAGGAACTTCAGGCAGAAATTCCTGATCCACCAATCGGTCAATCCAGTAATCCAGACCTTTCGAAAAATGATGATGAGATGCTGAAGCTCATCCAAAGGAGTGAATACAACATTGTCGATCAACTGTTGCAGACTCCTTCAAAGATATCGGTATTATCACTGTTACTCAGTTCAGAAGCCCACAGGGAGGTTCTACAGAAAGTCTTGGAGCAAGCCTTTGTGGAACAGGATGTAACAATCAGACAGTTCGATAGCATTATCTCTAACATCACTTCCTGCAACAATTTAGGATTTAGTGATGAGGAATTACCCGAAGAGGGTCGCCGTCATAACATGGCGCTCAACATTACAGTTAACTGCCAGGGCGATGCTTTAGCCAACGTACTGGTAGACACAGGGTCAACCCTGAATGCTATGCCAAAGTCCACTTTGACGCAATTATCATTCAAGGGCCCTCCGATGAGAGTCAGCGAGGTCGTCGTCAAAGCATTTGACGGATCCAGAAAAATGGTTATCGGCGAAGTTGATCTTCCCATAACTATTGGTCCTTACACTTTCCAAATCACTTTCCAGGTCATGGACATCCGGGCAACATACAATTGTTTATTAGGAAGACCTTGGATACATCAGGCTGGAGCGGTTACTTCAACCCTCCACCAAAAGCTAAAGTTCGTCAAGAACAATCAACTTGTCACGGTTTGTGGGGAACAAGCCTTGCTTGTGAGTAACCTATCATCATCTACTTGTGTGGAACCCGAGGAGGTTATTGGAACTCAGTTCCAAGCACTATCGATGAGCAAGGACAATCAGTTCAAAGAAGGAACTTCAATTTCTTCATACAAAGACGCTATCAAAGCGGTCGAGAGTACCGATACAACCGGATGGGCACAGCTTGTCATTCCTATTAACAATAAAGCAAAGAAGGGTCTTGGTTTTTCTGCAACATGTACCCAGACAGCTGTCAACGATGAAAGTCTTCATCCCCTTCAAAACTTCTTCCACAGTGGAGGTTTTCTTCACCCAGTGTCTCAGACAGTTCATGCTATCAATGAGGAAGATCCCTCTGACACAGATGAAGAATGGAAGTCCTACCTTAACAAGGACGGTTATATGTCTTAGGAAGAGGTGCCTATGCCTTTTTGCTTTCCTACAGAAAGTCCGAGATTTATACCAAGGTCAGATGTTGAAATGATCTACGGAGATTATGATCCGGAAGGATGTCGTGCTCCGCCAAATTCATTAGAGGAAGACACTCTGATGAAAGACAACTTTGATCACAATTACTATGGCCCGATGGATGGCCTGCCAATGTGGCAGCCTTACCCAGGAAACTTGGGGCAAGAAAGTCAGCCGAACAATGAAACTCAACTGAGCGTCATTGAACAGAATACCTGTATCCCCACTATGTCATGAGATCAACACTCAGGTCATTCAGAAACTACTCAACATGAAGATGAATTCGCAACATTCGCAAGACTTGAATTCATCAATTATGCTTTTCCCGAGGTCAACGTCATCGAGAGGGATGACTCCTCCAGTTCGAAAAAAGTGTGGGACACCTTGGGACAACCGAGTGGAAAATACGACTATATGGTCAAGTACACCGCTCCCGAAAGCTCTCGTATCAGGCTCGAAGATATCCAGCCAACTGGATGGGGAGATACAGCTGAGAGCACAAATGCTATGCAAAATACAACAGAGGAATCCTCCTACGACAACTCTGCTTGGGAGACAGATTCCAATGATCCTGCTCCACCAGAAATCAGCGTCATTTCTGAAGACAAATCAAGGAAGGTGCCTGACTTTGTGATTCACCGAGGAGTTCGCCGCCAATGGGTTGCTATCGATGTTCCGAAGGTCGTTCGCCAGTCAAAGTAATTGCCATCTTTAAGCCTTTCACCCTGCCCAGGTGAAACGGATGTTTTGATAGGGCTCATTTTCTGTAAATTTCCCTCTTCGCTTTGCCCGAAGCGACAGAGTTTTGTTTTATAGGGTTGTAGTTTCAAGAACCGACTTGTTCATTAATAAAATAGCGTCGTTCTGTAATTTCCGCATTAATCGTTGTTTTCTTTTTTTGCTTTTTCAGAAAATGGTAATCCTAAAAAAAAACAATTCAAAAATAAAAAAACAAGCAGTTAAATAAATACACTGCACACACTTGCATTTTCTCTATCTCTTCTAAACACGAATCATCACGTCATGCAGATTGCTTGTTTTAAACCCAGTTGAAATATACGATCCGATGCCTTCTCCCAACTTTGAGTTCCTGGTATTCGAAGCTGAAGAAGAAGTTGACAACAAAATTCCAGAAGAGATCTCCCGATTACTCAGACAAGAGGAAAGGTCCATTGAACCTCACAAAGAGCCGTTGGAAACGGTAAACTTGGGTTCAGAGCAAGAGAGAAAAGGAATCAGGATCGGGGTACTGCTCAGTCCAACTGCCAGAGAAGATCTGATAAAGCTTCTCAAAGAATTCCCCGATGTATTCGCTTGGACCTATCAGGATATGCCAGGGTTGGATACCAGCATAGTGGAACATCATTTACCATTAAGAACGGAATGTCCGCCAGTAAAGCAAAGGTTGAGACGCACGCACCCGGACATGGCCATCAAAATCAAGGAGGAGGTACAGAAACAGATCGATGCGGGTTTCCTCGCTACATCTGAATATCCTCAATGGTTAGCCAACATCGTACCCGTTCCCAAAAAGGACGGAAAGGTCAGAATGTGTGTTGATTACAGAGATCTGAACAAGGCAAGTCCAAAGGACGACTTTCCTTTACCACACATTGACATGCTGGTTGATAGCACAGCAAAGTTCAAAGTTTTCTCCTTCATGGATGGATTCTCGGGCTATAACCAGATCAAAATGGCGCCGAAAGACATGGAGAAAACTTCGTTCATTACCCCATGGGGTACCTTTTGTTACAAGGTAATGCCGTTCGGTTTGAAGAATGCCGGGGCAACCTATCAAAGGGCCATGACTACTCTGTTTCATGACATGATACATAAAGAAATCGAGGTATATGTCGATGATTTGATTGCAAAATCAAGAACAGAGGATGAGCACGTTGGACATCTGTCAAAATTGTTCAAACGTCTAAGAAAATTCAAGCTCCACTTGAATCCCAACAAGTGCACCTTCGGTGTCCGTTCAGGGAAATTACTAGGGTTCATCGTCAGCCAGAAAGGAATTGAAGTTGATCTTGACAAGGTCAAGGCCATTCAAGAAATGCCTTCTCCAAAAACTGAAAAACAAGTCAGAGGATTCCTGGGACGTTTGAACTACATCTCCAGATTCATATTCCTTATGACCGCGACGTGTGCGCCGATTTTCAAATTACTCAAAAAGAACCAGGATTGCGTTTGGACAGAAGATTGCCAAACCGCCTTTGATAGTATTAAGGAATATCTGTTGAATCCTCCGATTCTATCACCTCCAGTGGAAGGGAGACCACTGATCATTTACCTCACAGTCCTAGAGGACTCAATGGGATGTGTACTTGGCCAACAAGACGAAACTAAAAGGAAAGAGTCTGCCATTTACTATCTAAGCAATAAATTCACCGACTGTGAGACTCGGTACACAATGCTTGAGAAAACTTGTTGCGCTTTGGCTTGGGCAGCCAAACGTCTTCGCCAGTACATGATTCGTCATACTACTTAGTTGGTCTCCGAAATGGATCCAATCAAGTACGTTCTCGAAAAACCTGCTCTCACGGGAAGGATTGCCCGTTGGCAGATGTTACTATCAGAATATGACATAGAGTACCATGCTCAGAAAGCCGTTAAAGGAAGTATTTTAGCCGATCATTTGGCCCATCAACCGATTGACAATCAAGAATCAATCGGGTTTGACTTCCCAGACGAAGATGTCATGTATCTAAAGATGAAAGATTGCGATGAACCGCTACCCAGTGAAGGGCCAGAACCAGGTTCCCAGTGGGGGCTTATCTTTGACGGAGCAGTCAATCATTATGGAAACGGAATTGGGGCAATCATTGTTACCCCTCAGGGTTCCCACATTCCTTTCACTGCCAGACTTACATTCAAATGTACGAACAACGAGGCCGAATATGAAGCATGTATCATGGGTCTCGAAGAATCGATTGATTTAAGGATCAAAAACTTGGACGTATATGGCGATTCAGCCTTGGTTATTAACCAGATAAAAGGAGATTGGAACACATGCCAATCAGGATTGATTCCTTACAAAGACTATGCAAGGAGGTTGTTACCCTTCTTCAACAGAGTCGACTTTCATCACATCCCTCGTGATGAGAATCACATGGCTGATGCATTAGCCACTTTCTCTTCCATGATTAGTGTAGGTCGATGGAATGACATACCTAAGATCGACATCATGCGCCTTGAACGACCCGCTTACATCTTCGCGATTGAAGCAGTCATAGACGACAGACCTTGGTATCATGATATCAAATGCTTCCTTCAGAAACAAGAGTACCCATCTGGGGCACTCAGAAAAGACAGGAAAACCCTCAGAAGATTGGCTGGAAACTTCTTCCTGAGCGGTGCCACTCTTTATAAAAGAAATTTTGACATGGTCTTGCTCCGATGCATCAACAGACCAGAAGCAGACATGCTTATTAAAGAAATTCATGAAGGATCCTTTGGCACTCATGCCAACGGACACACAATGGCGAGAAAAATTCTGAGAGCAGGGTACTATTGGTTGACCATGGAATCCGATTGCTACAAGTACATGAGGAGGTGTCACAAGTGTCAGATATACTCTGACAAAATTCATGTACCGCCATCACATCTCAAAGTTCTTTCTTCCCCGTGGCCTTTTTCCATATGGGGAATCGACATGATTGGTATGATTGAGCCCAAGGCTTTAAATGGACATCGGTTCATCCTGGTAGCCATTGACTATTTCACCAAGTGGGTCGAAGCAGCGTCATTCGCCAATGTAACCCGACAAGTGGTGGTCCGATTTATCGAAAACAATATCATCTGCCGTTATGGTGTTCCAAGCGAGATCATTACTGATAATGGATCTAACTTGAACAATAAGATGATGAAAGAGTTGTGTGCAGAGTTCAGGATCGAACACCATAACTCATCTCCCTACCGACCCAAGATGAACGGAGCGGTAGAAGCGGCTAACAAAAACATCAAGAAGATCGTTCAAAAGATGGTTGTAACCTATAAAGATTGGCACGAAATGCTACCCTTTGCTCTTCACGGTTATCGAACATCTGTCCGCACTTCAACAGGGGCAACCCCTTTCTCTCTAGTATATGGCATGGAAGCAGTGCTTCCCATAGAAGTAGAGATCCCGTCAATCAGGGTATTGATGGAAGCTAAGCTCACCGAAGCTGAATGGTGTCAAAGTCGACAGGACGAACTGGACCTGATCGAGGAAAAACGAATCACGGCACTATGCCATGGTCAGTTGTATCAGCAAAGAATGAAGAGGGCGTTTGACAAAAAGGTCCGACCTCGTGTCTTCAGGAAAGGAGACCTTGTGCTCAAGAAGATACAATCATTTCTCACTGATTCTCGGGGCAAATGGACCCCAAATTATGATGGCCCCTATGTGGTCACGAAAGCTTTCTCAGGCGGCGCCTTGAGACTTGCAACCATGGACGGAGAGGAATTTGCCTACCCCACGAATGTTGATGTAGTCAAGAAATACTTCGCCTAAAAAAAACGTCTCGGTGGATTGAAAACCCGAAAGGGCGGTCCAGGCAAAAGTTAGAGACATGAAAAAAAATCATCCCCATGGATTGGAAATCTCATAGTACAATCCAGGAAAAAGTTAGGGATAATGGCAAGTAACTATGTTCAACAGAGGCAAGTCCCTCAGCAGCAGTTGCATCATCTATCAGAGGAAATCTCCAGTCAAAGGTCATCTTCGATGGAAGCTCAGGATGTCCCGAACTCAAAGTTGGTAGAATGATAGTGGTCGCTATGTTTCAACGTAGCCCTTTTCCCTGTAAATTACCATTTTCTAACTTTGTATATACTCTTTGGAATCACGCGTTTGGCTGATCTCCATCTTATCAATAAAATTTGAGCCCTTGTGCTTTTGTTTGTAATTCTTTACTTGTTTTAGCTTTACAGAACGAAGTTGTTTAAACTTAATCAGCGATTCTTGAAATAAAACAAAAATAAATTTACTTGTTAAACTTTTTCTGCTTTTAAATTAAAGATGGCATTTCTTTTTACTGTTGAACATCAGAAGAACATCGATCGCTTCTCCCGAAGTAAGCGAACTTCAAAGTGCAGAATCAAAGTACTCCTTCTAGACCAGTACTCCTGAATGAAGGATCAATAATGTCAGAGACCATGTTTCGTTTGACATCCTCGGCCGAGTTCTCATCTCCTAAGCCCGATCACCATAGCTCCCAATGGGACTATCTCTCCTAAGCAAGGTGGAATTTCTATTTTGAACCAACGGTACTTCTTCGCCCCGCGATGGCCGAGTATCCAATTGTGTTCATCCATTAGTCTGTATGTCGCGTCTGTTTTGTCAGCATATACATACGTACTTCATGCATTTTATTTGCGTTCGCATTTCCTATTGCATCACTATTACTTGAGTCGGTCTTGTCCCCTAGTGATAAACAGTTTTCTCAATCGAGTTTGTCAGTTCTTTCCTCGTCAGGAAGTGTTGCGTCTGCACAATCTCGCCACCAGTGTATCTTTAGATCAGAGTCGGTCCTTGGCCACTTTGATAATTTGAACCTCTGAAAGATCAGAGAACCTTCAACAGATGTCACTCTTCGCCATCAAAGATGATATCCTTGCTTTCCCGGATTAAGGAAAATCCACGGATAAAGCCTCGTGATCAGAGATTCGGCAGCACGCCAGTTTTGCTCCGAAAGGACCGTTGATGAAAAGGTCATTGGCACCAAATTGGACCCCATCATATGGCGTTTCTCCGGGAAGATCCCGAGAAAAGTATGATGAAAGATCCCAAATGAGAACAGTCTCTCAAGAGACTCGCTTTCCCCAGTAGAAACAAATGGCGTCTCCAACAGAGAAGTTTGTACAACTCTACAACTCAGACGACTGGGTTCCCCAGCAAGTCTGACAGCAAAACATTTTCTACTCAAATGGCATCTCCCCAGGAAAATTCGGCGAGAAGCTTGAAGGAAAACCGCTACTAACAGCATCCCATGTCAATAAAGTTTATTGACAAAAGAAACTAAGACCAGTTCCTTGGTAGGAAACCAGGATCGAGGGGAAGTTTAAATCAGAAACTAAGACCAGTTCCTTGGTAGGAAACCAGGATCAAGGGGAAGTTTAAATCAGAAACTAAGACCAGTTCCTTGGTAGGAAACCAGGATCGAGGGGAAGTTTAAATCAGAAACTAAGACCAGTTCTTTGGTAGAAAACCAGGATCGAGGGGAAGTTTACGTCAGAAACTAAGACCAGTTCCTTGGTTGGAAACCAGGATCGAGGGGAAGTTATTACCTTTTCTAAGCATCATTGCTTAGCTAAAGAAGATGAATGCGTGAACTACCATTCGTAACCACCATCAAAATGTCGGGTATTCCGATATTTAATCCTCTTGCACCCCGAATGCCCGAATCCCTTCGTCATTCACACCTTCGGGTCCAAGAAGATTAAATAGGGGCATCTGTCATACCCCAAATTTTGACCACTAAGATTTCCCATCATTGTGAAAATCATCATCACAATATGGAAGAACCATCATACTTTATCAGTCTCCCCAAAGATGGGTGAGCATCCACTACAATCAAAATTAGGGTTTCAAGCCCTCTCTGAGCTTTAGACAAAGGCTCAATCAAGAAATGACTTGATTTTCAACTTGTCTAATCTCTCAAACATCCTCAAAGGATCAAAAGGACTCCTACTTCAAGGATTAAGCACAAAGCTGCTCCCTTCTAGGTGGATCAAGTCTCCAGATCGACAGTGTCACCAAATTAGGGTTTTGATAACCCAGGGCCTCCAGATGAAAAATTTCATCTGGGCACAAGCCATTGATCCAAAACATAACCTAATATACTTCATGGAACCTCATGAACCCATGCATCAAGTCAATTTTGCCTCAGGGGATGCATTCATCAAAAATCAGGAATTAGGGTTTCTTGACCTAATTCACCCCTAAGTTGACTTTTAGGGAAAATCATGAGCCAAGACCTCAAGAGAGGGTTTTAAGGTCTCTAATATACCATATTGATCCATTTGGAGCAATGGATTGATCTAAGAAGCTTGAGCAACAAGTCTCAATTTCATCTGCACCACAATTAGGGTTTCGCGAGAAAAGTCAACTGTAACTTTGACTTTTGACCTGGACATGCTCCCAAACCCTAATACATGATTGAATATACCCTATGACACCCATGGAACATGTCCATCAAGTATGATTTAGATCAAGGACATGATTTCCTGAAGAATTGCATAGTTTGGAATTCATCTGATAAAAAGTCAACTGTGCACAAAAGTCAACTTTGACTTTTTGAGATTTTTCACCAAAATGGATTTTTAACCCTAAAATGATGTTAATGTATGATTTGAATCATCATTCATCAAGAAAAATCAAGAAAAGTGAGATAACTTGTAAAAGGGGTAACCATAAAAACTTAGAAATTTTTCTAAGTTAAAAATAAAGTGGCAAGGGTACCAACTTTGGAGGACCATAACTCCTAAACCACAAGGTCATTTTTTCTCATCCAAATCTTGATTTGTAGCCCTCATTACCCTCTACAAAAACTTCAACTACAAGTCATTCCAATTCATTAAGGATTTTGAGTTATGGAGTGATCAAAGTGGCTGAAAAGTGAAAAAGTCACTTTTTCCAACACTTAGTGAAATTTTCACTAAGTCAGATTTTGCCTCACTTTTTGCCAAATGTAGGGGGATTTTTCACTTGGAATCAAAAGAGATCAAAACCAAACTTGTTCAAACAGTTGTTGTATCATGTAAGAGCTTTCCAAAATGGCCAAGAACATTGCCAAATTCAACTTACACCATGAGATATGACATTGGCAAGTTACCTTGCTGAAATCTGTCAAGGCAAGGCAGAATTTGCAACTTTGGTCGATTTGCCAAAATCAGCCAAATTCAATTGCTCCTATCCACTTGGACACCTCAGAGGATTGAATCTAAATGGGACAATCACTGAGCCAAGCCTCCAAAGTCCATGGAACAAGAAATAGCATGTTGAACCTAGAATGGCCAAAATAGGGACAAAACTTCAAATTTGGAATGAGGCATTCAATGGAACCATCAAGGTGGCATGGACTGAGCCATTCTCATCTGAAATCAGTCAAGACTTATCCAAGACCAAGGGGACCATAGCTCTGTGCCCTAACCTCTAGTCAATGGCTAGAGGAGACTTGCATTTCCATTGGCCAACATTGAGGAAACACCTGCTGTAGTTGTCATTCACTGTGGATCCCAAAACAAACTTGCTCTACTATAAATAGAGCTCAATTGTGATCAGTTTGAGTACACCAAAGCCATCTAACAGATGCTTTCCTTAAAATCTCTTCTTTCACTCCAATTTTGCCTTCTAAGGCAAGTCACTATCGGGTTTTGAGTTTGAGAGCAATTCCAATCAAACCAATCACTCACACACCTCACATACAGCACATATGAGCTGATCAAACACTTAGATTACTTCTGAAACACCAATTTCACAAAATCACCAGCTGGTTGCTCAAGGTTTTAACCAAAGTGCAACTGAGGTACCACAAAATGATCCAGCCAATTTCAATCAAGTCCAACCATCCAAACACAATCCATAGGGTGTAGGGAAGCTGTTCAGATCATCACAACTCATCTGTAACACCTCCAGATCAAAAATCACTTTGAACTTGCTGTCACGACCTAAAGGTAAGCCTAAACTTGGGCATCTAACAATCTATGCATATTTCCTCGCACAATAATTTGGCCATATGTTCATAATCATGCATGGAATTTTTTCCCTCAATTAATTGCATTGTTTGAATCGTGTATCAAAAATCCTAGCCTTCATGCAGAAATTAGGGTTCTTGAGGTCTCTTCGTGATTTCTTGTTGTATGTTTAATTTAAATGAAATTAATGGATATAGACATGATCGTGAGGTTGAGACGAGCATAATGATATGTGGATTGCATGATATGATTACGTATTCAGTGAGATTGGATAGAAAATGCATATCTGAGAAACCAAGAACACGCGCGTGTTCTTCAGCTTGTTCTTGGCGCCATTTTTAGAAATTCAAATATTTGAATTTTGTGATTTTGTTTAATTGATTCAAAAATTAATTTCTCTCTGAGTTTTAATGATTTTGAGTTGATTCTTTTTTTAATAATTCACAAAAATGTTAAAATATTTTATTTTCCCAAAATATCCCAAAAATATTATTTATTTCATATAATTGATATTTTTGTAAAGAATTAATATTTTGATTGTTTTTGGCATTTTAAATATTTTTTCTACATTGATTTTGCAACTTTTAATGCTTTCTAATTATTTTGTAGGTCAATACTTAATTTTTGAAGCATTAATCCAAGATCACAATTTGTTTTCCATGTGTTAAACAATTTTTGATCATTTTAATTGAATTTTTATTCAATTAAATACATTTTGAAAACAAATTAGGGTTTTGGATTAATTCAACCCTCATAAATCATTTTCAAAACTTTTTGGGCCTCTTGAGAGAGTGTAAGACCCATTCCCCCTTGTACAAAAACTTTTTGGGCCGCACTCATTGTATAAGTCCCTCTGTAAAAGTAAACGGCGCGATCGTCGCCCGTTTAAAAAATAAAAAATCATCTGGGCCTCTCCTTGAGCTATAAGACCCATTCAAAACACTTTGGGCCTCTATTAGAGTGTAAGACCCAATCCCCCTTTTAACCAAACATCTTGGGCCTCACTTATTATATAAGTCCCTCTGTGTTAAAAGAAAACCTCGGTGCGATCGCCATTTTTAAACGAAAAATCATTTGGGCCTACCCCATGTTATAAGCCCCACTCTTTTTTTCTCTAAACTTTTTGGGCCTCTTGAGAGAGTGTAAGACCCATCCCTTTGTACAGAAAACCATTTTGGACCCCAGTCACTTGTATAAGTCCCGCTGTACAAAGTCAAACAGTGCGCTCACTGATAAAACCTTGGGCCTCTCCTTGAGCTGTAAGCCCCAAATCTTTCTTTTTCAAAGCACTTTCTCCTTTGATTTTGAATATACTTTTGTTTTCAATCTTTCTTTGTTGAACAACTAACCAAACAGCATGGAAGCACTACAACCGAGTAAGTGGTTATCGCTTTCGTTTACTGCTTTCATATTATAAACTGTATTGTGGGGCTGCTCACTGTAAGTCTCCTTTCATAAACTCATATTTACTGTGTAATAATAGTATAGATATTTCGAGTTTCCCCGGCAACTACGTCTAGCACTAGGTAAAGTCGTTTCGTTTATTCGTAGAAATAGACGCCTAGATCCCCAATAGGAGCACCAGATACAGTCTTCTCTTCGGCTGTCCTCCTTAGGAATCGTCAAGAAGCTCTACTCCCCAAGATGAATGTATTCTCCGTGAATGGCATCTTTGAGTTCTTCCAAATTCTCGAACTTTCCTAACTTGATCTATTCCTTGTGGATAGCTTGCCTTGAATGTCTCGGGGTTTGGGTACCCACTACGGTCATAATCTTGGACCTTAACTAAGGAACCCTCTTTAAAAGCTAAAAATCGCTGGATAGTAAACCTCGCACGTTTACCAGTGGTTTTTATCTTTAAAAGAGTTATCTCTCCTAATGGAAAGGAGATGATAGACCCACGGGCTTCTTAAAAGCATCGGCCTCCTCTTGGGCATTGTTCAAGGACCCACAGGCTTCCTAAAAGCAACCCCGCCTCCTCTTGGGCTTCGTACAAGGACCCTACGACTTCTTAGAAGTATTCACAGCCTCCTCTTAGGCTTCGTATAATGATCTCTTCCTCCGGGAATGATAGCCTCCTCTTGGGCTTCGTACAAGGACCCGTCGGCTTCTTAAAAGTTTCCAGCCTCCTCTTGGGCTTCGTACAAATTGTCCCGACGACCTCCTAGAGGTATAGGAACAGAACCTAGTCATCCTCATAGAACAGTCCTTTCATAGAGTCTACTACTGTTTCCCAAAGCATAGTACAAAAGATAAAACTCTAGACACGGACAGTCTAACTTCCTTGAGTCTCAAAGACATTCTCAAGCAACCCCTTCGTTAAATAGGAAGGAAACCCGCAGACTCGGACAGTCTCAATACCCTTTGGATTTCTAGTTTCTCCAAAGAAAAGGAAACAACCCCGATCCTCAGATCTAACCCATGAGTACAGTGATGCTCATATAAGAACTGATTTTCTCTTTCAAAATCAGTATACTGGACCCGTCACTTAACTGACACAGTAACCTTAGCCTTCTCTTGGGCTTTGTACAATGATTCTCCCCAGCGGAGTCAAACAACGTTTTAGCCTCTCTCTCGGGCTTCGTACGAGACACATAAAGACTCCCTCGTTGAGTCAAACAAACAATAGCCTCCATCTCGGGCTTCGTACGAGACACAAAGACTCCATCGTCGGGTCAAAATCTTTTAGCCTCTCTCTCGGGCTTTGTACGGGACACAAAATAGCCTCCTCTTAGGCTTTGTATAATGATTTTCCTAGCGGAAATTAGCCTCCTCTTAGGCTTTGTATAAGAAAACCACTGGTTGATCCAATCAACCTTTTAGCATCAAAGTTGTGCCTCGTTCACAGTACACAAACATCAACAACTCCTTCCCCTTCATCTAATCGCTGTAAGCGGCAGGCCTCTGGATCATCTACATCCATGCCACTGTCCCTCTTTTAGCATGAGAAATTCCTAAGGAAAGATAGCATTGCTCTAAACTGAGTTAAAGTCTTCTCCTTCAGGTTGGAAATCCCCTTTAAAGGAAATTATGGCATTTCCGGATCCGCGTATCCCGGTTAAAGTAATTATCCTTTATAAACAGTTATGACATACAACCCCCTCTTTAGAGATGACAAATTCTCTCTAAAGACAACACCTTTTAGCTTCACATCTTGGGCTTTGAACAAGATACAAATAGACTCTTCAGCTTCATATCTTGGGCTTTGAACAAGATACAAATCACCTTTCGCTTCACGTCTTGGGCTTTGAACAAGACACCAAAACACCCATTTCCTCCCATAGAATAGGAGGAACTACGAACGCTCTGATTTCCCTGTTTCGGTAAACGGGAATACGTAGGCATAAGATCGAAAGAAAAGATCTTAGGGAGCACAATCAACAAAAAAAACCAAATCCCATATCTCCATCAATCAAAAGCAGTAATTCAAAAGCATCAGTCCTAACATCCTAACCCTTGTTCCCCGCTAGAAAGTCCTAGAAAGAAAGAAACAGTATTATCAAAAATACAAATAACCAGTACAAGGCCCCCCCACATTGATAGCATTCGTAACCTAACAGACCGCTGCTTAAACTCAGTATGCAAGCAGGGTTAATTGGAGACATCTATTTCCCTTCCTTATTCAGCTCACAATAGGATAAAAAATGAATCGACCTGTAGTCAAAGCTCAAACCGCAGAGAGCGACCAGCGCTTAAGAACCGCGTCCAAAATCGCTCGCTACACCATGGCTAAATGTCCATCTGAGGTATGAGCCAATAGACATGTGACCTGAGCTTTAGGAACCCATTGTTTTACCACCTTGGGCCTGACCTCCTTCTGTCTGGGTTGAGGAGCAGAATTTGGATAACCATGAAGCTTGAAGCACGAGGACTGCATATGTCCAAACCTGCCATAATAGAAGCATCTGACTCTGTCATCTCTGAAGTGGTTAAACCTTCTACCACTATAATGATGATATTGTTGGTGGTGCTGCCACCCATAATGATGTCTCCTTCTACCATAGTTGACCTGTCTTCTGTGGTGCCGTTGTCTTCTCCTGTATTGAGGATGCTGTCTCCTATGGTGATGAGGCTTCCTTCTTCCATAGTAATGAGACACAACATTATTGTATCCATATCCATATCCATACCAGTTTCCCTGATGTTGAGACATCTGATGAGACCTGTTCTGTTTAAACCTGGTAGCTTGCATGCTCATGTGATATTGGGGAGGCATAAACTGACTAGCTCCTTGGAGCTGCATCTTCCTCTGATGAGGACCATTCTTCTTCTCAACATTCTGAGGCTGAACAACCTTCTTAGATGTAGGATCCTGTCTCTTAGATTAATGTGGAGACAATGGTTGAGACATCTCCTTCTTTGTTCCTGAAGTGCTTGCTTCAGCGGATACCTTTTTCTCAGCCATAAATCCTATACCTGATTTATCTCCAGTAGCTTTCTCTGACTGAAGAATCTTATCAAGAGTGGTTGTACCACTGTTCATCAACCTAACAGATCTTGTCATCTGATCAAGTTGAGATTTAACAAGTACAACTTCATTTTCCAAATCGGCTTTTACATTCTCAAGCTGAGCAATCTGTTGCTTGTGACACTTGTTTTCTTGACAAATCTCAGCACTTTTTAAACACAGCTCTTGATAAGTAGATGCTAACTCCTCATAAGTTATTTCTCCATCACTATCATCATCAGAAACAACAGTTCCTGTTAAGGCTCTAACATGCTTTGCTGACTCACCTTCACTTTCACTATCAGATTCCGACCAGGAAACTGACATGCCCTTCTTCTGCTTCTTCAAGAATGTGGGACATTCTTTCTTGACATGTCCATACCCTTCACATTCAAAGCACTGAACACTTTTATCCTGGGCAGTCTTCTCTTCATCTTTCTCTTTTGACTTGCTGACGTCAGAAGGAATGTTCTTGACATTAGGCTTGTAGTTATTGTTCCACCTCTTGAACACTTTGTTGAATTGCCTTCCCAACATAGCAATGGCTTGAGACAGATCTTCTTGAAAATCATCATCTGTAACGTTCTTAGCTTCTACAGGAGTGGAGACCAAAGCTATACTCTTAGGCTTCTTTTCTGGTTCTTCCTCATTCAAACCAAGTTCAAAAGTTTGAAGAGATCCATTGAGCTCGTCAACCCTCATCTTGCTGATGTCTTGAGCTTCTTTAATTGCAGTCACCTTCATCTTGTACCTCTTAGGAAGGGACCTAAGGATCTTCCTTACAAGCCTTTCATCTGACATTTTTTCACCAAGAGCACTGGATGCATTAGCCAGCTCAAGAACATTCATGTGGAAGTCATGAATAGTCTCATCTTCCTTCATCTTCAGGCTTTCAAACTTAGATGTTAGAAGCTGAAGTCTTGACATCTTAACTCTAGATGTACCTTCATGAGTAGCCTTCAAAATATCCCATGCTTCCTTAGCAACTTCACAGGTATTGATCAACCTAAATATATTCTTATCAACTCCATTGAAGATAGCATTTAGGGCTTTAGAGTTACCAAGGGCAAGTTCATCTTCTTCCTTGGTCCATTCTTCTTCAGGCTTCAGCTTAGCGGTGCCCTCTTTATCTTTCCCAGCATCATCTTTTTCAAACACAACAGGTGCTTTCCATTCTATAATAATGGCTTTCCATGCCTTGTTGTCCAAGGATTTTAAGAAGGTAGTCATCCTTAGCTTCCAATAGTCATAATTGGATCCATCCAAAATGGGGGGTCTGTTGACAAATCCTCCAACTTCTTTGTCCATCTTTACACCAAAAAGTAACTTCCCTAGATCTCACCCAGAGACAGACAGGATGCCTGCTCTGATACCAAATGAAATTCCGGTACCAGATGTGTGATGTCACACACAATGTTACAATAACACACTTTGCACAATGGACAAAATAAACAGCAGAAGAACACACCAAATTGTTCACCCAGTTAGGTCTAACTACCTACGTCTGGGGGCTACCAAGCCAGGGATGAATTTCACCACTTGTAGAATTAAATTACAGACTCAACAACCCAGTTGACAATCTCCTAATCTTAATTCCTACTAGTGACTTTCTACCTAAGAAACCACTTAGATATAAGAACACTACTCAATCCCTAAAACCCTTCAAAGAACAACCTCTTTGAGAAACCTTGATCCTGCTTCACAGCTTTGATCAAGTTACACAACTCTCTTTGCTTCACAGCTTTAGAGAGGACTGATTACCAATTCACACTAGAATGGTTTACTCACAATTCGTACAGAGATCCACGACACTCAGCCTATTCTTTTTATCTTCAATCTGTACTTTTTCCTTTGGTCTTATGCGCTTTATATAGCCACCTGAACTTGGGCTTGGACTCCTGCAATATCTGACTTGATTTGTTATTTAAAACTGAATCTTCAAAACAGATTTTCTCCTAAAATATTTTCAAATCTTCAACCTTTTAAATCTCCTACAAATCTGCACCAGATCTCCTATGCAGCAAAGAATATCTAACCCAAGATATTCGCATCCAATGAGACAATCTCCTCTCCACAATTCCAGCTAAAACGCAAACCCTAACAACATCACAAAACCTGATGTTATTAATTCTGCAGATCTAATGTCACAACATCGCTTGTGACATCAGACATCCAACTTAAACACTTAACACAGCCCAGTGTTAAGACTCAATGTTGTGACATCACCCATATGACATCAAACATTGAACAACCTTTGTTTTACCAAAATTCCAGCCAACCCAAGAAACTAACAATCTCCCCCTTTGGGTAATTTTGGCTAAAACGAACTCTGCACCTTCAGAGACTTCAGTAGCGGAATAAACTTCAATAATTTTTTGAACCTTCAAGCAGCAGCATCTTCAATACACAAGGACTACACTTCTCACAAAACTCTGCTGCAACATCTTCAATAATCAACAATGGTGCTCCCCCTCAAACATGAACCAGCATACCAGCTGTTCAACAGATCAGCAATTTACTCCCCCTTAATTTCCGTACTTTTGTACCCTAACTTTTACCTGGATTGTACTTTGAGATTTCCAATCCACCGGGATGATTTTTGATTATGTCTCTAATTTTTGCCTGGACCGCCCTTTCGGGTTTTCGATCCATCGAGACGTTATTTATTTATTTATTTATTAATTTAGGCGAAGTATTTATTAAATACATCAACATTCGTGGGGTAGGCAAATTCTTCTCAATCAATGGTTGCGAGTCTCAAGGCGCCGCCTAAGAAGGCTTTCTTGACCACATAGAAAGGGGTTGCCCCTGTTGAAGTGCGGACAGATGTGCGATAACCGTGAAGAGCAAAGGGTAGCATCTCGTGCCAGTCTTTGTAGGTTACAACCATCTATTGAACAATCTTCTTGATATTCTTGTTAGCCGCTTCTACCGCCCCGTTCATCTTAGGTCGGTAGGGAGATGAGTTATGGTGTTCGATCTTGAACTCAGCGAACAACTCTTTCATCATCTTATTGTTCAAATTATTTCCATTATCAGTAATGATCTGGCTTGGAACACCATAACGGCAGATGAGATTGTTTTTGATAAATCGGACCACCACTTGTCGGGTTACATTGGTGTATGACACTGCTTCGACCCACTTGGTAAAGTAGTCAATGGCTACTAGAATGAACCGATGTCCGTTTGAAGCTCTGGGTTCGATCATTCCAATCATGTCGATTCCCCATATGGAAAAAGGCCATGGGGAAAAGAGAACCTTGAGATGCATTGGCGGTACATAGATTTTGTCTGAGTATACCTGACACTTGTGACATCTCCTCATGTAATTGTAGCAATAGGATTCCATTGTCAACCAATAATATCTTGCTCTCAGAATTTTTCTCGCCATTGTGTGTCCATTGGCATGAGTGCCAAAGGATCCTTCGTGAATTTCTTTTATCAGCATGTTTGCTTCTGGTCTGTCTACGCATCGGAGCAGGACCATGTCAAAATTTCTCTTATAGGGTGTATCACCGCTCAGAAAGAAGCTGCCTGCCAGTCTTTTGAGGGTTTTTCTGTCTTTTCTGGATGCCCCAGGTGGGTACTCTTGTCTTTGAAGGAAGCATTTGATATCGTGATACCAAGGTTGGTCATCTATGTCTGCTTCAATCGTGAAAATGTAAGTGGGTCATTCCATGCGCATTATGTCAATCTTAGGTATGTCGTTCCATTGACTGACGCTAATCATGGAAGAGAGCATAGCTAGTGCATCAGCCATGTGATTCTCTTCACGAGGGTGTGATGAAACTCGATTCTGTTGAAGAATGGTAACACCCTTCTCGCGTAGTCTTTGTAAGGAATCAATCCTAATTGGTATGTATTCCAATCTCCTTTGATATGATCCAAGTTCTTAATTCTCAAGTCAATTGCTTCTTCGAGACCCATGATACAAGCTTCGTATTCGGCCTCGTTGTTTGTACATTTGAAAGTTAGTCTGGCGGTGAAAGGAATGTGGGTACCCTGAGGTGTTATGATGATTGCCCCAATTTAATTTCCATAATGATTGACAGCTTCGTCAAAGATTAGTCCCCATTGGGAACCTGGTTCTGGCCCTTCACTGGATAACGGTTTGTCCCAATCTTTCATTTTTAAACACATGACATCTTCATTTGGGAAGTCAAATTTGATTGATTCCTAATTGTTAATCGGTTGATGAGCCAATTGATCGGCTACAATACTTCCTTTGACGACTTTCTGAGAATGGTACTCGATGTCGTATTCTGATAACAACATCTGCCAACGGGCGATCCTTCTCGTGAGAGCAGGTTTTTCAAAGACATACTTGATTGGATCCATTTCTGAAATTAACCAAGTAGTGTGACAAATCATGTACTGGTGAAGACGTTTGGCTGCCCAAGCCAGAGCACAACAAGTTTTCTCAAGCATAGTGTACCGAGTTTCACAGTCGGTAAACTTCTTGCTCAGATAGTAGATGGTGGACTCTTTTCTATTCATTTCGTCTTGTTGGCCAAGTACACAGCCCATGGAGTCTTCCAAGACTGTTAAATAGATGATCATCGGTCTTCCCTCAACAGACATTCTTTGATACTGTCGAAAGCTTTTTGGCAATCTTCTGTCCATACACAGTCTTGATTCTTTTTGAGTAGTTTGAAGATTGGCGCGCATGTCGTGGTCATGAGGAATATGAATTTGGAAATATATTTCAAACGTCCCAGGAATCCTCTGACTTACTTTTCCGTCTTTGAAGAAGGCATTTATTGAATGGCCTTGACTTTGTCAGGATCAACCTCAATTCCTTTTTGGCTGACGATGAACCCTAGCAGTTTTCCTGAACGAACACCGAATGTGCATTTGTTGGGATTCAAATGAAGTTTGTACTTTCTCAGACGCTCGAATAGTTTTGACAGGTGGGTCACATGTATCTCTTCTGTTTTAGATTTGGCAATCATATCATCGACATACACTTCGATTTCTTTGTGTATCATGTCATGAAACAGAGTAGTCATGGCCCTTTGATAGGTTGCCCCGGCGTTCTTCAAGCCGAACGACATTACCTTGTAACAAAAGGTGCCCCATGGGGAGATGAATGAAGTTTTCTCCATGTCTTTCGGCGCCATTTTGATTTGATTATAGCCCGAGAATCCATCCATGAAGGAGAATACTTTGAATTTTGATGTACTGTCTATCAGCATGTCGATGTGCGGTAGGGGAAAGTTATCCTTTGAACTGGCTTTGTTCAGATCCCTGTAATCTACGCACATTCTGACTTTTCCATCCTTTTTTGGAATTGGCACTATATTGGCTAACCATTGAGGATATTCTGAGGTGGTGAGGAAACCTGCGTCAATCTGTTTCTGTACTTCCTCTTTGATTTTGATGGCCATGTCTAGATGAGTCCGTCTTAGTCTTTGGTTTACTGGCGGATATTCTGATTTTAATGGTAGATGATGTTCCACGATGCTGGTATCCAACCCTGGCATGTCTTGATAGAACCAAGCAAATACATTGGGAACTCTTTGAGGAGTTATATCAAGCTTTCTTTGACAGTCGGACTGAGCAGTGCCCCAATCTTAACTTCTTTCCTCTCTTCTCCTGAACCCAGGTTAACTGTTTCCAATGGCTCTTTGTGAGGTTCAATGGACATTTCCTCTTGTCTGGGTAATCGGGAGATATCTTCTGGAATTTCTTCGTCTTCTTCTTCTTCAGCTTCAAATACCGGGAATTCAAAGTTGGGAGAAGGCATTGGATCGTATGTGTTGCGGTGAAAATCGGATAACAAGCTATTAATTAACTTGCATCATATTTCTTTTACAAACGACTTTGATTTATCCAAAGGAAAGGTTCAAGACCGTTAGAAAAACCTAAAGGGAAAGATCTAAGGTTCGGGGGTTGGTTACGCCTAGGGAAGGTATTAGCACCCTAAACGTCCGTAGTACTCTACGGGAGCCTCTTGTTAAATGTTATCTTATGTTTGTTAAAGGGTTCTATGCTAAAGGTTAGTTAGCGGGGAAGGTGATAAATTAATTATGATGAATATCACTAAGAGTTAAGGAACTCTCTCCTAATGCTAGTTATGATTTCTATGGCTCTGATGAGGCCAAGAAAAAGTATCTTCTTAAGAGGTTACTTAGGTTAAGATGGGGGCTATGACTTTAAGAGTCAACACTATTCACCTTCCTTTGGAATGGGGGAAAAACATTTGATAAATCAAATAGATAATACATGATACAAGTTAAAACATTGATATAATAGATAAAACAACATAAGCATGAGGATGGCAATAAGTTTATGACAAAAGATATGTATAAGATGAACATGATTAAAAGAGTACATCAAATATGCTTCAATTTTTAGGAAGACAAACATATAGAATGTTTAAAAGAACACATCAATATGCTTCAATCTTTAGGAAGACAAACGTATAGAAGGATATTAAGGTTGACAATTAAAGAAGGATAATATTCATATATAAAGTCAAGCATATGGCCAACCAACATGGATATATTATCTTAAGAATTAAACAAGTCAATTTAATAAAATAATATTTCAAGACCAAAAGAATGCTCATAGATGATATTAATAAACCAACAATTGATAATTAATTGACAAAGCAATTAGCAATTAACAATTACAACACACAAGGTAATTAAAAAACTACATGTGGATAATTACTCATTAGAAATTAACAATTTAACCATATATTAGAAATACAAAGCTAAGACATAAATTGATAATTAAGAATTAACAACATGAAAAAAATAACAAATTAACATCACAATTAGAATTAAAAATATACTCAAGATATAACATTAAACACAATTGGAAATTAACCACACAATTTAAATGTAATTGATAATTAAAATTAAAAGCTAATAAAACAATTAACAATTAATAAAATATATCACATATAAATTAATTAAACACAACAATAATTAATAATTAAACTGAAGTTAATAAAAGATGGGATAAAAATGAAAAAAAAAACATGCAGGGGGTGCATATAAGTAATTATGGTCAGTTAAAAATAACAAAGGAAAGCTAATGGGCCAGACAGGGGTGTGAATAGCAGAATTGGGCGCAAGGCCCAGGTTGGGGAAAAAAGCATGGCAGAGCGAAAAAGAAATAAAATGGCCAAAAGGTTGATCCGCTGGATCGAACCTAGAACATTGTGGTGAAAGGCGAAATGGCAAGGCAATGGTGAACCGTTGGGACGGCAGATACATCCGTTCGTATACACACAGTAATAAATATATAAGCCATAAAGATATGAAAATATAATGAAAACATACGCATGGAGCAGACGTAGTGATGTGGGGTAGTGTGTGTGATAATTGGTGTTATGCATAATATAATAATGTACTACCAGACAACAAAACCCATCAACAATAATGATTATGCATGTGAAAGTAAAAAAAAACATGCAGAACATGCTGCTATCGTGTTTCCAAGAATAAAACAAGTCAACACAAGTCATGAGAAATATACTGGACAAACACGTGCGCACACTGAATCGTGTAGTAGTGTATTGTGAGATATGGCATGTGATAAAGCATAACAAGACAAAATAGAAACAACAACCAATTAGCTATGCTCATGGAAAGAAATACATGCAGCCAAAATTCATAACAACCAATTAATGTATGGAACACGCATGGGAAGAAGAAAAGCATGCAGAATAAACATACTGCTATCGGGTTCAATTTGCAACAACAAAACAAACTTTCAACTTCTAACCAACCTTATTCAATCAAAACTTAATCAATCAACATGAGATAAAATACCAAACTAGAGCATTCTATGAGTAGAATACAATACAATTATTAACTGAACAAGATGATGGTCAACACATGAGCAGTAAGCAAATAAAACCAGGGTCCAAAATAAAAATCAATTAGTTAAAAAAGTGATGAATCAAATCTGCCTCGGATTTTAATTAACATGTTTGTTTCCAAAATCATCAATCAGCATGTTATATGATAACCAAACTCTTGCACTCTATTACACGATAGCAAACATTAAGAGCTACAAAACTTGCATGAGTTGGAAATAAAAAACCGATACAGTCAGTACAGCATCAGTTCAACATTAGACATGGCAGAGGTATAAAGACGTGGAACGAAGCATGATAACATGAGAACAAGACTTCATTCAAAATACTCTAGCATGATATGACTGCATGTAGTATTCCAGACAAATTAAACTTCAATGTAACGGCAACAACATTGAACAAGTGTAAACCAAAATTACAATCAACATGTTATTATGAGCAAATAATCCGAATGGTTTAAATGAACTCGTGTGTGAGCAAGGTATTGGTGAGCAGAAAACAAAAGTATCCATCCTTTAAAATGATAACCTAACAAAACAAACTATATTCCATTCACAAACAACATGAACTGTGACAGCTTGATAAAGACATATATTGTGAACAAACCAACCTAGCATGAACATTCAAACAATATCTAAAGCATAAACAGTTTAGAGATAGAGAAAAACAAGTTGGCATGCTTCTAAGTTATCACACATATAAGGAGCATTACTTTTGGTTCTAAACTTCAGCTATAAAAAAACAAAACCTAACAGCATACTTCCACATATCATTCATTGTAAAGCATGTGTGGTGTTCAAGTGATAAACATGGATATACTAAAATTAACCATAACAAATGCATACATCTCAACCATATTAAAATAATGCGCAAGAACAACAACTTAGCAGCATACTATCATGAAAGTTAACACACCATATATTCTAAGATCAACATCTTGGTGCTAAAAACCAAAATTATTACAACATTCTAACATGGGTTCGTGGTAGTATTACAACATCATTTCAAGGTAAAATAGCAACACATATGAACATGTATAACATTTTAGATCACACGAATTTGTGAATAAACAAGACATACCAGCATGCTTCTCAACACATACGCACGTATGATAAAGGTTTAAGCTGCTAGGTTCAATATTGAATAAACAGAGCTTTCTCAAAAAACAACTTAACATGAGGTTCATAACATCATGCATACCAAGCATTCTAAACATTAAAACAAACAGAGATGATGATCTAACATGATATGATGGGCATGGTAAATGAGAGTTTGATAAACTTACCTCTTCTCCATGCAAATAAGCAAGAACCTCTCCTCCTTCTCCCGGCTAACTCTTGTGCTTTCAGAAAACGAGCTTAAGGTATTTTTATGCTTGTTGTTGGTGTTTTTTGTGTGTCTAAATGAAGAAGAGGAGGGTTGCTTTTATAGTGAATCAGCTGGTCCAAGAGAGTGTAAAAACCAACGTGCCAAGAGTTTAACTTGGAGAGAAAAATCAAGGAAAGATTTTGAGATATGGCTGTCGTTGTTCTGAGCACATAGAGCCAAGTGAATTTTCTCTTTTGATACCAATAGGTCAGAAAAATAGCATACTTTTGGCTTATGTCCTTTGGTCCAAGGTAGTGTACGAAGGGAATGGTTTAAGGTAGCTTGCAAAGGTTGATAAAAGTACAAAAGCAAAGCAAGGGCAGCGGGTTTTAAGGATGAAAAGATGTTGGAAAAGGTGGCAAGTAGCTCTGCAGAGTGTACTTGGAGAGGGAAACGAAATTCAAATCAAAAAATGGTGTTCTTGGTGCAACAACCATTTTCGTGTGGCCATGTTGTCAAAATTATATCTCACAACATAATGATCCATTTTTCATGCTCTTAGGTTCAAATGAAAGCTCTTGGATGATACTTCAAGTTTGATGTTGGAAGGTTGTTGAAATAAAGCATTGAAATGGTAGAAAAGTGCCTTACAAATCGTGTCCCCAAAACTGTCCAAAAGAAACTTGGAAAAATTCTAAGTGTTGAGTTTTGACAATTTCAAGTGCCCTTCTTAAATAATTCATATCTTGAGAACGGTTTATCCCCTTGAGACATTCCATATATGGTCGGAAAGCTCTCAACAAGCTCTACAACTTTCATTTGGGACTCAAGACTTGAATCCAAATAAAAAAGGGTGAAAAGTGGCGCCAAAGTTGAGAAAAAGAGTGACGAAACATGCTGAAAAATGTTTATAAGTGTTTGGGCAAAATGCCTTGTAAGCTTCATAACTCAAAATCCAAGCATTTTTAGACAAAAATTCATATGGAACAAATTGAAGATCTTGGAAAGAGCTTTCCAACGAGCTTTGAGCCACTCCAATTGGATGTATGGTTTAGGAGTTATGGTCCTTTCAAAATAGGCTATTAGGGGAAAAATCTCACAAATGACACATTCTTTGGTCAAAACCCTACTTCCCTTGCAAGAAACCTCATGAAACTTGATGTGGATGCTTTGTATACTTCATGAGACAATATATGATGATCAGAACCAATAATTCTTCATTTGATCCAAAATTCCAAAAAGTTAGGGCTTCAGTCAAACCCTAAATTTGACTGTGAATGCACTGAGGTTAGATCTTGTAATCTTTCTTCTTCCTTCTCATACAAAGGTCTTAGGAGACTCTTGAGGGTGTTGATAAACCAATGGAACCAAGAATTAAGGCTTGGGAGACCATCTTGATGAAGATCAAAGCTGTTGACTGATAAGTGCCACAGAAACCCTAGTTTGGAGGCACAGTTAGGCTGAGGCTTAAGCTTCTCTTGTTAAGGATGTATAGACCTTGAATTCTTGTTGGATGATGTCCTTTGAATGTAGATGACTTCATATGGCAAGTGAACCACACAAATCTTGACTTGATATAGCCAATTACTCAATGACTTCTCCAGGGTAAACCCTAATTCCACAGTCCTTGCACTGGATGTCCTCTGGTTGACTTGACTTGCTTCAAACCACTTGTGGAGCTTCATGATGATATGTAAACCTAATTTGAACACAAAAAAACAAACTACAAGATATGGGTTAGTTCAAACAAATGCAAAGATGCTCCTAAGATGCACAAGAACTGGATGACATCTAAGGGTAAAAATTTAGGGTACAACAGTATGTTTCAATGGGGTTTAAAACAAGCAATCTGCATGACGTGATGATTTGTTTTTTAGAAGAGATAGAGAGAAATACAAGAGTGTGTGCAGTGTATTTTATGAAAAATTCTTGTTTTTATTTTGAGTTGTTTTAGGATTACCATTTTCTGAAAAAGCAAAAAGTGAAAACAGTAATAAATGCGGAAATTACAGAACGACCTTTATTTATTTATGATTTGGTCTATTCCTGAAACTACAGCCCTATAAAACAAAACTCTGTCGCTTTGGGCGAAGCGAAGAGAGACATTTATAGAAAGTGAGCCCTATCAAAACATCTGTTTCACCTGGGCAGGGTGAAAGGTCAAAACAAAGATGGCAATTACTTAGACTTATGAACAACTTTCGGGACATCGACAGCAACCCATTGGCGGCGAACTCCTCGGTGAATCACAAATTCTAGCACCTTCTTTCTTGGCTTGTCCTCAGAAATGACGTTGATTTCTAGCGGAGCAGGATCGTTGGAGTCTTCCTCCCATGCGGATTTGTTTTAGACGAACTCTTCTATTGTATCTTGCACATTGTTTTCACTCTCAAGCGGATCTCCCCATCCAGTTGGCTGGATGTCTTCAAGCTTGATACGAGAGCTTTCAGGAGCGGTGTACTTAACCAAGAAGTCATACTTGCCACTCGGTTGTCCTAAGGTGTCCCATACTTCAGTCGAACTGGAGGAGTTATCCCTTTCGATGATGTTGACCTCGGGAAAATCATAGTTGATGAACTCTTGTCCTGCAATCTTTGCAGATTCATCGTTGTGCTGGGTATCTTCGAAATGCCCTGAGTAATAATCCCATGATTTGGTGGGGACGCGGGTATTCTTTTCAATGATGTTCAGCTGATATGTATCGTTTGGCTAACTCTTTTGCCCCAAGTCTTCTGGGTACGGCTGCCAGATAGGCAAGTCATCCTGAAATTCTGGCCTATATATCAGATGTCCTATCGAGATGTCGAGACACTGATATACACCAACAATGAACAAGTACAAAATAAAAGTGTGCATAAAATGTAAAGAACACCAGAAATTGTTAACCCAGTTCGGATCTAACTATCCTACATCTGGGGGCTACCAAGCCAGGGATGAAATCAATATTCGATAGTATCAATTCACTGATAACCACACCCGGTTCAATTAGCTCACTTAATCACTACCCTTCCTATGACTTCTACCTAAGACACCCCTAGGTATGAGGCCCTCCTCAAATCCCTCTTCAATCACAACCCGTGACTGGTTCCTTACAAGACAAGTAACAATGGTCAAAACACAAATTCTCAATACTTCACAGCTTATGAGAATTAACACACAGCTACTCAATGCTTAAAAGCTTATGAGCAACCTTACACAACTTACACTACAGTCCTTATACTGTTATCATAAGATACCAGTTAGGCTCACAAAACACAAGCACACAACCCTAAAAATACATGTAAGTTCGACACCTAAAACTAGGTTTACATCAGTCTATTTATAGCTTGTAATCTGGACTGAATTGGGCTTCAAAAACGCAGCAATTAGGCTGCTCACAAATCTGCAAAATTAACTCCAATAAAATAGGTCTTCAATCCAAAGTTTCCTATTATGTCTCCATAATTAGAAACAGCAGGAAATCCAAAAACCAACAAGTAACCCTAATCCAAAAATGCTTTGGATGCCACATAGGATAACCAAATATTCACAGAATATTCAGTTACAAATCATAGTAACAGAATCTGCAATAAAATAGACTTCACAACGCGATGTCCTATGAGCTGCCATGGAACATCTTCATACGACATGTTGAACAAAGAGTAATGAAACATATTTTTAGACATCTTCATTCAACATCTGCTGCTACATGAGTTTTAGCAAAATAATGCCAACCATAAAACCAAGGAAATAACAATCTCCCCCTTTGGCTTATTTTTGGCTAAAACTCCACGCACACTTAAATATCATCAGAATCAGCAGCGAAAAAAACACTAATAGCAGCAACAAAAACAACTCCCCCTCAGCACCATTAATAGCAAAAACAACTCCCCCTCATCACCATTAATAGCAAAAACAACTCCCCCTCAGCTGCATATACACACACAGTCCAGCAAATCATCTCATCATAGCAACTCCCCCTCAACAGCAGCAACACACCATCCACCTGCAGCACACACACTCTACCTGCAATAGCACAAGCACATAACAATGCTGCTCCCCCTCACACTTACTAATGCTGCTCCCCCTCACACTTACTACTCCCCCTTTTTAGCCACAAATATGACAAAGAGAGGTCATAGACAAATGTAACCAAATCACATAGCAGTATATTGTTCAAAACCAAAACAGAATTAAGTTGTCCTAAAAGAGAAAAAAAACAAAACAGACAGAAAATAAATTTGCAGATAGCCTAGTTAATCAGCACTGTCCTCTTCATCAGCAACCTCATCACTTTCACCTTCAGATTCAGAAGCACCCTTCTCAGAACCAGAATCATCAGACTGCTGGACACTCCTTCTATCAGACTCAGTGGATTCACTTTGTCCATCATCTTCAGTCAGCTCTTGCTCTTTAGCAGCATTTCTCTTTTCAACCAAGGCTTTAATCAACTGCTCTCGCTTTGTCTTCCTTGCTGTGTCTCTTCTGATAGATTCTTCCAGCTCCTTGCATGTTTCTTACAGCTGAGCAATGGCTTCATCATCAAGATTAGCAGGACCAGGAGTCTGTGTAGATGTCCCAACAACATCAGACACATGAACTCCACCTAGCAGCCTATAATGCAAAGTCATTGGAGGTTTTCTCTTGCTGACTTTGTCACTTCTTACTAAGCAGTCAGGAAATTGGTTCAGGATTATTCTGCAGATTAAGGATGGAAAACATATGGGTAGCTTAACAACGAAGGAGCTAGCTTGCTTCAAAACTTGTTCAAAGATATATGCTCCAAAGTTGAAAGGGACCTTCTTTCCAATAGCATAAATGAATTTTCCAAGCATGGATGAGATGGTGGAAGTATGGTTGGTAGAAACCCAGTTTACCACTGCAATTCTGTGAAGGATAGCATATTTGACACTTAGCTTCCCAGAAGAGAGCTTTCCTTCATTTGGCCAAACTTTGATGCAACCGCCAGTTATCTCCTCACTGATTTCATCATCTGTTGCTCCTAACTCAGCATGATGGTCCGTAGGTCTCCCCAGAAAGTTATTAATCACTTTGGGGGAAAATTTCACAGCTTTGCCTCTTACATAGACTTTTCTGAGTTTGCTATTACAGTCTTCAGGGATACTCACAACAAACTCCTTAAGCAACTTCTCATAACATGGTCCTATGTCAGACACAGTCTTCATCAACCCAGCAGCTTCAATAAGATCAACCACTTCCTTATACTTGTTGAAGTCTTTTCCCAGTTCTCTCTCTAAAGCTACCCTTCTTTGGCTGACAATTTTCCACCTATCAGTTTACCTGACAGTTTGATCCTCCCTTCTCCCACTGATGTCCTGGACATTAGTTCCAGCATTTGACTCATTCAGGCCTGTGACCCTTCTTTTCTTGATTGGAACCACAACTTTACTCCAATGCTCAGAGGGTCCTGCTCCCGCCTTTTTAGCAGATTTCCTAATCATTTCTGCATCCTTTGAATTCTCACCCACACTGGTATTCTCTTTTCTACTCTTGATTCTTTGTAGTATGTCAGTTATTGGTTCCTCATCAGAGTTTTTCTCAGCAACGTTACTACACATCTCAGCCCTCTTCTTGCTTCTTCTTTCCCTAGCCTCCTGAACTGGTATCTCTCCTGATAGATTCTTTGTACTATTATTTGTATTCCCAGCTATGGATGTTGGGACGTCAGACCCGACATCTTTATCGGCTTCACTAACAGCAAAGGTGGACAATCTTCTAAGACTCTGATCTCTACTGAAAACATTATTATCAAGAGTCCTACTATCATTCTTAGTTTCATCCACCCTTCTATTTGAATTCTTTTCAGCGACATTTTTTCTAGGGTTTAACTTATCAGAATAAAATCTAGTAATCATTTTGTCTTTCTTCCTAGATGAAAGGGGTTTAGACTTCTTACTTGACATACTTTCATTCACAGAGTGGGAAACTGGTTGCTCACCTCTAGTGTCAGAATGAACAACATTCAACGGGGCGATATCAAGCACAAGGTCTGTGAGTTTGATCATTCGGTGAGGATCATAGTCTTCATCATTGACTTGAGAAGTTCTTGAATCAGCAGGAGAATCATGATGTTGAGACATTTTTTGTTGCTCACAAAATGCTGTATTGGAGAGAATAAGAGCAAACCCTAGCGAAGAAGAGTTTTGAGAGAATAGGTCAGATGAAGTTTTTGCACTGTAGGATTGAAGTTGGAATGTGTTAGCTGGTATGTTTATAAGTTTTGGAAATGGGTCCTTATACACGTTCCATTTACAAGTTCTTTGGTTTAACACTTCCACAATTGTGCTTTCGTCTTTCCACAAATAGGAATTTTCTGAGGTTCTTTCACCTCTCATAACAACAGCATTCTTTTCAACCATTATTAAACATTCGTGGGTTATAAAAATGACCTTAAGACCTTGATCACACAACTGGCTTATGCTTATTAGGTTAGTATCTAACCCTTCAACAAGCAATACTTCTTCCAGAATTGGCTGTCCTGGACAATCCACTCTTCCAACACCAAGCACTTTTCCTTTTGATCCATTACCAAAAATCACCTCATTAGGAGCATGATACTTAACATGTGACATATATCTATTAACACTAGTCATATGTCGAGAACATCCACTATCAAAGAACCATTTTTCATCTGTAGAGACTCTGAAAGACTTGAAGTCCCTATGTTCCTTTACAAAATCCTTTGAAGTCCATATCCTTTTTGTTTCAACCCTGCTCTTCTTCTTACTATACTGTTGCATGGGTTTGGGATAACCATGTAGCTTGTAGCAAAAAGCTTTTATATGACCAAACTTCCCACAATGGTAGCACGTCCATCTTTGATTCTTTTTCTTTATGAACTTCTTCTGATGCCTGGGAGGATGTTGCAGCATGTTATTCAACATCTTCAAACTTCTCTTATCTTGAACGGGTATTCCCTCAGATTTCTTTCCTTCATTTAATTCATGTGTACCTACAAATCCAATACCACTGACATTTCTATCATCTCTTCCTGACTTCAAAATTTCATCAAGTACATCAGAACTCCCATTTAACATTCTGACATTTTTTATCATGTTGTCCAGTTTTGAATTCAAAACATTTACTTCACTTTGTAGATCAGCTATAGTAGACATATGCTCAGTATTCTCAGCCTTTAAATGAACAATAACACATGCTTGCTCTTCTTTCTGCTGACATACTTCTTCATGTTCAATGCACAACTTCTTATAAGTGATAGCCAGCTCTTCAAAAGTAAGCTCTTCAGATTCTTGATCTGATTCACATACTCCTGTTAATGCTGTCACCAACTTTGCAGATTTCTCATCAGTGTCAGTTTCAGAATCATCTTCTGACCATGTCACAGATAATCCCTTCTTCTGTCTTTTGAGATAAGTGGGACACTCAGTTTTTACATGCCCAAATCCTTCACATTCATAGCATTGAACTCTCTTCCCTTGATTAGAGTCCTCTTCAGTTCTGGATCTTCTGCCTCCATCCTGGTCTTTGTTGATGTCGAGAGACTTGTTCCGAACATTTTCTCTTGACTTCCAGTCCATCCTTTTCAACACTTTATTAAATTGTCTTCCAAGCAACACTAGCTCTTTGGACACATCTTCATCTTTGACCAGTTTTCCTTCATCATCTGAGTCATCAGCACTTGACACAAATGCTATACTCTTCTTCTTTTCAGCTTTTTCACTGATTCCTAACTCAAAAGTTTGGAGTGATCCCATAAGCTCATCCACCTTCATCGTGTCAATGTCCTGAGCTTCCTCTATAGCAGTGACCTTCATATCAAATCTCTTAGGTAGAGACCTGAGAATCTTCCTGACCAGTTTATTGTCAGACATCTTTTCTCCTAAGGCACTAGAGGCATTAGCTATCTCAATAATGTTCATATGAAAATCATGAATGCTCTCATCCTCTTTCATCTTCAAACTCTCAAACTTGCTAGTGAGAAGCTGAAGCTTTGACATTTTCACTTTTGAGGTCCCTTCATGAGTAACTTTCAAGACCTGCCAAGCCTCTTTGGTAATAGTGCAATGCTCAATCAGCCTGAAGATATTTCTGTTGACACCATTGAACAATGCATTCATGGCTTTAGAATTTCCAACAGATCCTTTGTAGTCAGCATCATCCCAGTCCTCTTCTTCCTTCAGAACATCAGTAAGATTTCCTTCTCCATCTCTTACCTTTGGAGGCTCCCAACCTTTGAGAACAGCTTTCCATGCTTGATCATCCATGGACTTGATGAAAGCTATCATCCTAGGTTTCTAATACTCATAGTTAGAACCATCCAGCAGAGGTGGTTTATTCAGAGCTCCTCCATCCTTGTCCATTGTACCAGAAAGTACCTTCCCTGAATCTCACCCAGAAACAACAAAGGGTGCCTGCTCTTGATGCCAATTGAAATTCTGGCCTATATATCAGATGTCTTATCGAGATGTCGAGACACTAATATACACCAACAATGAACAAGTACAAAATAAAAGTGTGCATAAAATGTAAAGAACACCAGAAATTGTTAACCCAGTTCAGATCTAACTATCCTACATCTGGGGGCTACCAAGCCAGGGATGAAATCAATATTCGATAGTATCAATTCACTGATAACCACACCCGGTTCAATCAGCTCACTTAATCACTACCCTTCATATGACTTCTACCTAAGACACCCCTAGGTATGAGGCCCTCCTCAAATCCCTCTTCAATCACAACCCGCGACTGGTTCCTTACAAGACAAGTAACAATGGTCGAAACATAAATTCTCAATACTTCACAGCTTATGAGAATTAACACACAGCTACTCAATGCTTAAAAGCTTATGAGTAACCTTACATAACTTACACTATAGTCCTTATACTGTTATCGTAAGATACCAGTTAGGCTCACAAAACACAAGCACACAACCCTAAAAATACATGTAAGTTCAACACCTAAAACTAGGTTTACATCAGTCTATTTATAGCTTATAATCTGGACTGAATTGGGCTTCAAAAACGCAGCAATTAGGCTGCTCACAAATCTGCAAAATTAACTCCAATAAAATAGGTCTTCAATCCAAAGTTTCCTATTATGTCTCCATAATTAGAAACAGCAGCAAATCCGAAAACCAACAAGTAACTCTAATCCAAAAATGCTTTGGATGCCACATAGGATAACCAAATATTCACATAATATTCAGTTACAAATCATAGTAACAGAATCTGCAATAAAACAGACTTCACAACGTGATGTCCTATGAGCTGCCATGGAACATCTTCATACGACATGTTGAACAAAGAGTAATGAAACATATTTTTAGACATCTTCATTCAACATCTGCTGCTACCTGAGTTTTAGAAAAATAATGCCAACCATAAAACCAAGGAAATAACACATCCATTGGGTCATAATAGTCATAGTCGAAGTTGTCTTTCATCAGAGTGTCCTCCTCTAATGAGTTGGGTGGAGCACGACATCCTTCCAGATCACAATCTCCGTACATCATCTTGACGTCTGATCTTGGTATATATCTCGGACTCTGCGTGGGATAGCAAAATGGCGTATGTGCCTCTTCCTGAGACATATAACCGTCCTCGTTGAGATAGGACTTCCACTCTTCATCTGTATCGGAGGAGTCACCCTCATTAATGATATGTACTTCTTGAGACACTGGGTGGAGGAAGCCTCCATTGTGGAAGAAGTCCTAAATGGGATAAAAACTTTCATCGTAGTAGAAGTCTGGGTACAGGTCGAGGAAAAACTAAGACCTTTCTTCATCTTGTTATCAGTAGGAATGACAAGTTGTCCCCATCCTTTTGCGTTGTTACTCTCGATCAATTTGAGAGCATCTTTGTATGAGGAAATCGACGTCCCTCTTTCTGATTGATTCTCATTGCTCACCGAGAGTGCTTGGAACTGAGTCCCAACGACCCCCTCTGGTTCTAGACAGGATGATGATGATAAGTTACTCATGATTAAGGCCTTCTCTCCACAGACTGTGACTAGCTTGCCATTCTTGACGAACTTCAGCTTCTGATGAAGTGTCGAAGTGACTGCCCCAGCCTCGTGTATCCAAGGTCTTCCTAACAAATAGTTGTATGCTGCCCGAATGTCCATGACCTGGAAAGTGACTTGGAAAGTGTTAGGACCGATAGTTATGGAAAGGTTAACTTCGCCGATAACTATTTTTCTAGATCCGTCAAAGGCTTTGACGATGACCTCACTGCCTCTCATCGGAGATCCTTGAAATGATAGTCGCATCAGAGTTGATTTTGGCATAACATTTAGAGCTGATCTAGTATCTACCAGTACGCTGGCTAAAGCATCGTCCTGGCAGTTGACTGTAATGTTAAGCACCATGTTGTGATTTTTGCCTTCTTCCGACAGTTCTTCATCACTGAATCCTAAGTTGTTGCAGGAAGTGATGTTGGAGATGATGTTGTCGAATTGTCTTATCGTCACATCTTGTTCCATAAAGGCTTGCTCTAAGACTTTCTGTAGAGCTTCCCTGTGAGCTTCAGAACTGAACAAGAGATATTGCACAGAGATTCTTGAAGGAATTTGCAACAGTTGGTCTACAATGTTGTACTCGCTCTTCTGGATGAGCTTCAGCATCTCATCGTTGTTCTATGAAAGGTCGGGTTTACTGGATTGCCTGACTGGTTGATTGGGAAATTCTGTTTGAGGTTCGTTCTCCTTGGTGGGATCTCCAACTCCTCTGCTGAAGATTCGGCCGCTCCGTGTTACTCGACTGATGTCGGTAATGTTTACGACGGAGGGTAATGGAGTTTCCTTTTCATTCTCGATTGTTGTTGCACCGTATTTGTAAGGGATATCCTTATCGTATTTGTACGGTATTGATCCTGGCAGATAGATAACCACATGAGCCTTTTGATTTTTCTGACCATCGTAGGTAGCCTCAATTGGTTCGAGGTTGAGAATATTTCTACTATAAAGAGAATGTCTTAATTCATGGAGTAGAGGGATTATGGCACATACATCTTTGGTCATTTCATGTTTAGAGATTAAGACAACGTCTTTGCTTTGATCAGGAAGATAGTCTTGCATTATGTTGATCAAACCAGAGCTTGAACATGGTCGGATCTCCTTTCGGTCCAGCTGATTTTGAAGGGCTGCTCGCACAAGGTAGCATCCTTGGTTGTTCTTTGAGCAGATATCACACTGGTGATAATTGTGAGACGGTACATGACTGTATCTGCTCTGTATGTAATGCATCTTAACCAGATCGATTCCTAATAGGAGTACATCGTGAATTTGATAGATGTGGTTAGATTCTTACTCTATCAAATTTACGGCAGTTTTCTCATGCTGTGGCAACAGGTTCGTCTGAACATTTGGATTCGTATCTTTGAAAGATAGGGCCCCGTTCTTGACAAACTTCTGTACATCAGATTTGAAGCTGAGACAGTTTTCTATGTTATAACCCAGTCCTTCTTGATGATAAGGGCAAGTTTGATCTGCTTTGAACCAAAAGGGCAGGTTTTCCGATATTGTAAGAGGAGACCTGGTTTCGACGTGCCCCTTGACCAGTAGTAGTGGAAGCAGTTTTGCGTACAACATTGGTATAGGGTCAAACCCAGGTGGTCGTGTGGTACGATTATTATTGTTGTACTGAGGCCGAGCCTGCTGAAGAGGTTGTTGTGTCCTTTGCTGATACTGTTGTTGATTCGGTTGGCTCTGAGCAACTTGAGGCTGATACATTGGAACAGGCGCGGGGTTGATAGCAGGAGTTACTGCTGCTACTGGTTGATACCTTTGCCTTTGCTTTCCGAGAGAGATATTACCAATATCTTGCTCTTTTCTTAGGGAAAACACTACCGTATCTTTTGGTACTGCTTGATGGTCCTGCATCTTTGACCAATCGTCCTTCTCGGACTGCCTCTTCAAGGCGTACTCCCATGTTTACCATTTTGGTGAAATCACTGGGCGCACTGGCGACCATTCGGCCGTAATAGAATGAGCTTAAGGTTTTCAAGAAGATCTTTGTCATCTCTTTTTCCTCAAAAGGGGGACAAATCTAGGCGGCAATTTCATGCCATCTCTGAGCATATTCCTTAAAAGTTTCCTTGTCTTTTTGCAACATTGCTCTGAGTTGATCTCTGTCTGGTGCCATGTCTAGGTTATACTTATACTGCTGAACGAAGGCAGCATCGAGATCTCTGAAAGTATTGATCTTGGCGCGGTTTAAACCCATGTACCACTTGAGCGCGGCACCAGTTAGACTATCTTGAAAGTAATGGATCAGTAGCTGTTGATTTTCAGTTTGAGTTGGCATCTTTCAAGCGTACATCACTAAATGACTTTGAGGGCAAGAGTTGCCCTTGTATTTTTCAAAGTCAGGCACCTTGAATTTGTGCGGGATTTTCACATTAGGGACCAAACAAAGGTTTGCGGCATCCCTTCTGAATAAATCCTGACCGTAAATGGCATGCAGGTCCTTCTGCATCTCTAGGAATTATTCTTGGAACTCATTCATTCTGTCGTACATACTTTCGTTTCCACCAGAGATTACTTGTGGAATCTATCCTTCCGGGACAGTGTGTACCACGGGTTGTGGTATAGTCATTACGGCAGTTACCTTTGGTGCTTCCCTATCCCAAAGATTGTAACCTTCAGGAGTTGCTGTCATGACTCTTGCATCCTTGCTTTCCCGAAGTTTGTAACCTTCACGCCCAACAGTTCCTGCTGCAGTTTCCAGGTCTTCCGTGACCGGCGGGATATATCCTTTAGGGATAAAGTTGATAGGCAATGCCCCAGGGAGGATCTTTAGGTATGTTGTACCGAGGATCATACATCTCCACTATGGGCGTAGATGTGATCTCTGAGATCACAGTCCTTTGTTGTTGTCTCTGAGCTGCAGCCAGAGATTGCATGTCACTGTGAAGTTTCCTCAGATCTTCTTTCAGAGCGTCGATTTCTTCTCTCAGCTCTCTGTTCTCTTCCTCGAGATCATCCATTTTCTTTTGTCGATAGGCCCGAGTATTGTACGAATGAGACAGTTTGACTCTAGAATCGTGACGCATACGTGAGATTCGAAGGTAAGAAGAATGCGTTATGTGAGAATGATGAATGATATGCAATGATATATTTATATTTTTTTGTTTTAATCAAAAAGAAACTTCAACAAACAGATTGCAAATATCATACAGTGGGGAGACCCCGTTTTATTGAATTTGAAAGATTGCGAAAAGGGAAATACAGTATTTTACAAAGTACTGTAAAAGGAAAAGTCAATGCTTATGGATCATGAGTCCTCTCTGAGGAGAGCTCAGGTGCGGGTTCTGGTATTTTCCTTTTCTTTGACCGGGGTTCTTGAGCTGTTGTCGGGTTGTCGGTCCTTTGCCAAGTGAAAGGAGCGAGCAAGTTCCTTTGATTTTCTATAGCATGATGTTCTAGAATCTCGATCAGAGCATCCTTTTCTTTTAACAGTTCCTGAATTTTGGTACACTCCACATTGAGAATACAGTACTTGTTCTTCAAAGATTTCTTTTCTCGTCGAACTTTGTTGAGATTGGCTTGGAGTTTTTCCGTATCAGACATAAAATAAAGGACATATTCCTTTAACGGAAGAACTTCTTGATGAGGGTAAGACATCCTCAGCTTGAGGGCTCTAGTTTGTACCTAATGGAGATAAGGTTCCACAGAGACACAGTCTAGTTTTCCTAGAGACTCTCTTCCTTTCCTGTCAATATGTTTCCAGGCATGCACTATTTCTGTCTTTAGTGCCCTGTCATTTCCTCCTTCCTTGAAGAAAAGACCTTCTAGATGAACATTACGCGGGATATGTCTCTTTGGGTATCCAAGTTTACGACGAACTAAAATTGGATGATAGTTGATTCCTCCTTTACTTCCTATAAGGGGTACATTAGGGAAATTTCCACATTTTTCAATGATCCTTATCCCGACATAGATCCGATTGTACCAATCTATGTCAGAGTTAGTAAGAGACATGATTCTCTGTGACCAACGTAGAGTACTCTTATGATCCCAAAAAGCAGCAGACTTGGGTAAATGGGAAGTGAACCATTTGTATAGGAGGGGTACACAGCATGTGATCATTCCTCCGTTGTACAAATTCCTTAAGTGTACAGAATGATAAGTGTCCGCGAGCAAGGTCGGTACAGGGTTTCCAATCAGAAATATCTTAATGGCATTGGTATCGACGAAGTTATCTATGTTGGGAAAAAGGAATATCCCGTATGTGAGTAGAATAAAGATTTCTTCGAAAGCAGTAGTGTTTCCTATACTGGCAAAGTACAGGGCTTTCCCTATCAAGAACTTAGCCGGTAAACCTTGGATTCTATCCTTAGTGGTCATGTGAGTCCTGACTTCTGACTCGTCCAAATAGATTGCTCTTGCAATGGTTTGATCCTTTGGAATTTCTTTCAGTCCAGAAAATGGAGCTTGGTCAGTGATGGGTAAATTAGTCAGGTGAGAATACTCCTCTAGTGTTGGTGCTAGTTGATAATCCGGGAACGTGAAACACTGATAAACCGGATCATAAAACTGGATTAACGTAGACAGGATTATTTCAACTACATGGACCTATCATACCCCAAATTTTGACCACCAAGATTTCCCATCATTGTGAAGATCCTTACCATAATATGGATGTACTTTCATGTCTCATCAATCTCCTCAATGATTGTTAGGCATTCCTCATAATCGAAGATTAGGGTTTTGACCTCTCTCAGAGCATTTAGACAAAAGATCAATCAAGAATTGACATGATCTTCAACTTGTCTAACCTCTCAAACATCCATTGAGGACCAAGAGGTCTCCCACATCAAGAATTAAGCACAAGGTTGCAATATACCAAGTGGATCAAGCCTCAGGATTGCCTGTGTCACCAAATTAGGGTTTGGTCGACCAGGGTCCCCATATGAAAATTTTCCATCGGGGCATGAGCCAATGCCTCAATGTATGGTCTAACAAACTCAAAAGGATCTCAAGAGCCCATCCACAATGGCAAAATCACCTTGAAGGTCCATCTATCAAAAAATCAAGAATTAGGGTTTTGACCTAATTCAACCCTTGAGTTAACTTGTGAAGTGAGGTATGGCTTGAAGATTCAAAATGAACTTCAAAGACCTCAAATACATCATATTGGTATGTTTACAAAATTTGATTGACTCAAAGAGCTCAAGTCATAAGCCACAAGAGCTCGAAACCATCTGATCACAAATCAAGGTTTTTGATGGAAAAAGTCAACCCTACCCTTGACTGTTGACCTACCCTTGATTTCAAACCTTGGGGAGGGGTCCAAGACATTCCTAAATACCCTTGGAGGCCATCCATGAAGTTTAATTGAACCCAAGGATTGATTTCACAAAAGAATCATCTGATGAAAAAGTCAACTGTACAAAAGTCCAAGTTTGACTTTTTGGATTTTTGGTCAACCAAGGTTCCTTAACCCTAAAACAATGTTAATATGTGATTTGAATCATCATTCATCAAGAAAAATCAAAGAAAGTTAGTTTACATGTTAAAGGGGTAACCATAAAAAAACTTAGAATTTTTCTAAGTTATGGAACAAAGTGGCTAGGGTACCAACTTCCAAGGACCATAACTTGAGATCCAAGCAACCATTTTAGGTGATCCAAAGCTGGATTTGTAGGTCTTGCTACACTCTATAAAATCTTCAACTACATCAATCTCCCATTCTTCATGGATCTTTAGTTATGGAGTGATCAAAGTGGCTGAAAACATGAAAATGACACTTTTCCAACACATAGTGAAAATCTGCCTAAGTTACCAGCCTTGAACATCAATGTTCATAAGGTTTTTTCAATTGAATCCAAATAGTTTCAAGACAAACTATGATCACACATGCGTTGTATCATATGAGAGCTTTCCAATGAGCCCAAGAACATGAGAAAACTCCACCTGAGCTAGAGGTTATGACAGCTGCAACATGCCTTGCTGCAAACTGTTTTTGCAAGGCAGATTTGTGCCTTAGTGCTTGAATTGATCAATTTGGGCAAATTCAAGCATGGTTATCCATCTGCATACCTCAAGGGGGAACAAACAAGGGACAAACACTGATTCATCAGCCTCACAAGTCCATGAATCTATGTTTAGGCATGTCATCCCTAGAATTCAAGATGCTTAAAATATTCAATTTTGTCTCAAAGCATTTAACTGAGGCATAGAGGTGGCATTCATCAAGACAATGTTATCCAAGTTCGGTCAAGACTTATCCCTGAACAAAAGAACCTTAGGCCTATGCTCTAACCTCAAGTCAGTGGCTAGAGGAGACTTGAGATTCCATTTGATCACAATTGGCCAAAGGCCTGCTGTAGTTGCCACACACTGTTGCTTGCAAAACAAACTTGACACACTATAAATAGGCCTCAATTGTGATCAATTTAAGTACACCAAAGCACCCAAACTGATGCTTTCCTTAAAATCTCTCTTTCACTCTAATTTCGCCTTCTAACTCAAGTCACTATCGGGTTTTGAGTTTGAGAGCAATTCCAACCAAACCAATCACACACACACCTCATAAACATCATGTATGAGTGATCCATAACACAAAATCACATATGAAACATCAAATTCATAAAATCACCAGCCAATTGCTCAAGTTCTTGACATATTTACAGTTGAGGTACCACAACCAGTTCCAGATCATTTCCATCCATTCCAAGCATTCAAACACACTCCTTGGCACCTAAGGAAGCTGTCCAGGTCATTGGAACCTAGCTGTAACACCTCCATCACCAAACTCGATCACCAGCTGCAAGAGAGTGATAACCCTTAATCAATTGCCATGAATAAATCGTGTATAGAATTTCATTGTGTTCATGTTGAAATTAGGGTTCTTGAGGTTTTCTTCTGATCTCTCACTCAATACTTAATATAAATGCAATTAATCTATATGGTTGTGATCCTTGTTCAAAAACGAACAAGATTGGTGTTTAAATCGTGCAAAACCATTGAGAAATCATCGAGAAAAGTGAGAAAACGCAAATCTGAAAAAAAACAGAGGGCGCGGGCAAGAACCAAGTGTTCTTGGCGCCATAATTCAAATTTTTTAATTTTAGTTATTTTTGTTAATTGATTTAAAAAATAATTTCTCTCCGAATATTTATGTTTTTGCATTGATTCTTTTTCTCAAAATTCACTAAAATGTTTAAATATTTTATTTTACAAAAAAATCCAATTTATATTATTTATTTAATATAGTTAGATTTTTTGTGATTAATTTCATTTTATTTGTTTTTAAACATGTTTAAATGGAATTCCCACTTTGATCTTTCAAAACCAATTGAATTTCAAACTTTCATGTAATTAAACATGATTTTTCAAAATATTTTTTAAAGTGTACTACTTATTTTTGGATATATTTGGTATTTTATATCATTTTTTCATTTAATTTCCTTTGAAAAATAACATTTTTATTTAAAATTAGGGTTTTCTCTCGATTTTAAATTTTCAAACTCTTTGGGCCTCTAATAGAGTGTAAGAACCAATCCCTTTCTTAACCAAAACCATTTTGGGCCTCCGACATTGTATAAGTCCCAACACATTTTCAAAAACCTCGGCGCGATCGCCAGTTCAAAATCAAATCATCTGGGCCTCTCCTTGAGCTATAAGTCCCATTTCTTTTTCTTAAAACATTTTTATGGGCCTCTAATAGAGTGTAAGACCCAACCATATATTGTACATAAAATAATTTTGGGCCTCAGTCATTGTATAAGTCCCAATACAATTTTCAAACCAACGATGCGATCACTGTTTTTCATCTGGGCCTCTCCTTGAGTTGTAAGTCCCATCTTTCTTTTTCAAAACATATTTGGGCCTCTTGAATGAGTGCAAGACCCAACCCTTTTGTAAATAAACCTTTTTGGGCCTCAGGCGTTGTATAAGCCCCAATACGATCTTCGAAACACCGGTGTGATCACGGTTAAACCTTGGGCCTCTCCTTGAGTATAAGCCCCAACAATCTTTTCAAAAACAACTTCTCTTTTGATTTAGATTCAAATATATATACAGTTGTTATCAAAACTTTCTTTAATTTCTTTGAACAACTAACAATACAGCATGGAACTTTGCTCACCTGTAAGTTTTTATCAGTTTTCTTTACATGCTTTTATATATATATTTGTATTGTGGGAAGCTGCTCCTCTGTAAGTCCTTCTTTCATCCCCTTTTAAATACTTATCATATATCATATGTATATATATATACTAGTATATCTATTTAGAGTTTTCCCCGGCAACTAGGTCTAGAACTAGGTAAAGCCAGTTGGTCACTCTTTAATACAGTCAAAACTAGATCCCCATAGGATTTCCAGATACAGTCTTGCCTTCTCTTGGGCTTAAACAATATGGAACAAAGAGAAAGGCAGTATTCTCGGTGAACCTTTTCTCAGGCTGTCACTATTAGAACTTGTCAAAGAAATTCAGTTTCCCCAGAGAGGATTAATTCTCGGTGAAACCTCTCTTGAATTTCTTCAAACCCTGGAACTGTTCACTAAAGAAAAGATTATTCTCGGTGAAACTTTTCTTGAACTCTTCTTAAGTTTGGACCCACGGGCTTCCTAAAAGCATCCCCGCCTCCTCTTGAGCTTTGTACAAGGACCCTCCGGGTTCTTGGAAGTTCTCATGCCTTCTCTTGGGCTTAATACAAGGACCCGACGACCTCTTAAAGTTATAAGACATAACTTAGTCATCCTTTGCTAGAGAAGTCTTTCCAGTGTCAAATCTCGGACCAATTGAGGGTTGATTCTCATCCCTTAAAGCACCTGCCTCCTCCTGAGCATCATACAAAGATAAACTCTACCACACCAGTAGACTTGGACAGTCTAAATCTCCTCTTGAGTCTCAAAGACATTCTCAAGTTCCTTACAAACATAGGAGAAACCCTGGTCATTCTGGATCAATCTCCAACAGATTTAAAACCCATGGGTTCTAAAACCCATACTCTCTCCTAAAAATCCCTAGCTAGGGCCAACTTATCATTAGTATAGCACTATCCTAAATCAGAACCTCAAGGTCTCTGATACCTCAACTCTTCTGTAATCCTCAGCAAGAGTTGATTCCCCATTTGGACCTGCCTCGGGATCTCAATAATCCCTAGCAGATGATAGCCTCCTCTTAGGATTTGTATAATGATCCTTCCTTTCCTCAGCATAGGCAGCCTCCTTTTAGGATTTGTGCAATGATTCTCCCAAGCGGAGCTAACCTTTTCAGACTCTCTTGTTGAGTCAATCACCTTTTCAGACTCTCTTGTTGAGTCAATCACATTTCAACACTCTCTTGTTGAGTCAACCCTTTTAGCCTCAATCTTGGGCTTTGTACAAGACAGATAAAAACACTCTCTTGTTGAGTTAATCTTTTCCAGCCTCCTCTTAGGCTTGGTATAAATATTTCCCCTAGCAGAAGCCAGCCTCCTCTTAGGATTTGTATAATGATTTCTCCAGCTTGTTCAGCCACAATCCTGGGCTTTGTACAGGATAGATAAAAGCACTCTCTTGTTGAGTCAAACCTTTTTCAGCCTCAATCTTGGTGTTTGTACAAGACATATATAAGCTTTCGACAACAAAGTCAAAATCGTTGTAACCTTCTCTTAAGCTCTGGATAAATATCTTCCCCAGCTGAGTCAATTCCTCCCAGCCTTCTTTTAGGCTTTGAGAAATAATGTCCCTAAGCAGAGTCAATCCTCTCCTTTTTAGCCTCAATCATGGGCTTTGTACAAGACAGATAATACTCTCCAGCAGAGTCAAACTCATTTCAGCCTCAATCTTGGGCTTTATACAAGACACCTATAATACCCTCAACTGAGTCAGTAAAGTCTCACTTTAGCCTCAATCTTGGGCTTTGTACAAGACATATAAAGATTTCTTTCCCCCTAGAGTCAGTCTTCTTTTCATCCTCAATCTTGGGCTTTGTACAAGACACATACAAACCCTCCCCAACGGAGTCAAAACCCCTTTTAGCCTCAATCTTGGGCTTTGTACAAAATAGACAGAATATTTTCCCTGGAAAAGTCAAAATCTTAGCCTCCTTTTAGGCTTTGTATAATGATATGCCCAAAAGAGTCAGTCTCTTTTAGCCTCAATCTTGGGCTTTATACAAGACATATATAAACGCTCTCTTGTTGAGTCAGCCTTCTCTAGCCTCCTCTTAGGCTTTGTATAAGGACTTCCCCAGTCGAGTCAATCAACCTCTTAGCTTCAACCTTGGGTTTGATCAAGGCACGCAAAAATCAACATCCATCCCTCTGTAGGAAGTCATTTCTCTGTTTATCACTTATCAGAATAGACATTCAAAACAAACCCTAATCCCAAATAACTGCTATAAGTGGCACATTTGTTGACTCAAATATCCAAGTTGTTGTCCATCTATTATCCGGGTAAACTCTATCTTTCATCTAATTGCTGTAAGCGGCAAGCCTATGGATTATTTACATCCACGCCGCTGTCCCTCTCTTAGCATGAGAAATTCCTAAGGAAAAATGCCATTGTTCTACACTGAGTTAAAGTTCTCCCCTTTAGGACAAATCCCTCATAAAGGAAATTATGGCATTGTTGGATTCTCATATTCCAGTTAAAGTAATTCTCCTTTATAAATAGTCACCCAACAGTTGTGATAAACAGACTAGATGTCTCCCTTTAGAGATGACAAATTCTCTCTCAGTCAAACCTTTTAGCTTCAATCTTGGGCTTTGAACAAGACACAAATACTCAACCTTTTAGCTTCAATCTTGGGCTTTGAACAAGACACCAAAACATCTTTTTCCTCCCTTAGCATAGAAGGAACTACGATTGCTCTGATTTCCCTGTTTCATTTAAACGGGAACACGTAGGCATAAGATTGCGAAATCTTAGCGAGCATAATAAATAAAAACTCTAGGTCCAGTACCTTCATATTAATCAAAACTTAGGTCCAGTACCTTACCAAAAACATCGGAAAAACCCGAACATCAACAAAAACTCACTCTCCCTTTCATATTTCCCAAGAAACTTTCCCAACCCATTAACGGATAAACACCATCAAGTAAAAAGCGAAACCTAAAGCTAACAACCTGTGGATATCCACATATAGGATGGGTAATTGACAACTCCCTATTGTATAACCTGACCCCGAACTCCCAGAATCTCTTTAAGCGTTTGTTTAGTTAAACATTCGCGTGCAAGGTTAGTTTTAGATAGCTTCCCTTTCCCTTTCAGCTTCATGGGATAAATAAGAAATTAGAAAGTAGCACCCCCTTCTCTTCATTGAGAAAACCCAATTCCCGTGATAAGGTGGTCGCGTCACCGACAAAAATCGCGCGCTACAGGACCCTTAACAGAGACAGCAGTCCTCCGTACTTAGCTCTGAAAGCATCAGGGTTGGGGATCATCCTTGCCAACCCTCTCAAATCCTCTAGTTTTGGAACCTTGAAGGTGTACTTGTGTGTCTTCCTTCTACCGAAATCCATAACGCAATCCTTTTCTCTGATATTTGCAATCATTATTTTAGTTTATTTTGAAAAAAGGAGAGAAGAGAAAAGAAAATTTTCTTTGTTTAAGAGATTTTTAAATGAATATATGAATACATCACACAAAAACGTAGAAAAAACATGGGTTCAAAGGTTCAGCGTCACGAGCATGGAGTCATGGCTCTACCCATCCCCAAAGGTTGTACTATGGTGAATTTTTGTACATGTTCTCAAAATCATTGACCCCCTTGGGATAACAACAGCAAGCTAGATCACCCGAGCGAGCTGTAGTATCTTAGGGTAATCTCAATTGAGTGTAGTATCGCGGGTAAACTATTTCCGATAGCTACCGCACTACTAAATAGCCACATGGTTACTGTCTACTAAATCCTCAGTTTCATGGATACCACAATCGGACAATCTGCTTTCATAACCGAAGTCGTTAGACATTGAATCCGCAAAGGGCACCTCCACTGATTTGATGGTCTACTCTGATAGCTTATTCGGGATTCACTCCCTGTAATACCGCCCGTCTCTGCCATCACCTATCTTAGGTATCACTCAAACTTTCCGCATGCGACATCACTCGCATTCCCATTAACAGAAAAATAAACACAAATATCAAGTAGGAAAAGCGACATATATATATATAGTACGATTCCTAAAACTAACATCCTAGACCTCTTAAGAGTTCTAGTCTAAATCTTAAACAGATCAAAGACGTCCCCATCAGAGTCGCCATTTTACTGTAGTGTGCAATTTTTGTCGGTGACGCAACCACCTTATCGCAAATGGTTTTCTCCTCGCCGCAATGGTAGGAGGAGTGGGGTGCTACTTTCTGATTTCTTATTTATCCCGTGAAGCTGGAAAGGAAAGGGAAGCTATCTAAAACTAACCTTGCACGCGAATGTTTAACTGAACAAACTCTTAGAGAGATTCGGGGAGTTCGGGGTCAGGTTATACAATGGGGAGTTTTCAATTACCCATCCTATATGTGGTTAACCACATGTTGTTAGTTTTAGGTTCTGCTTTGTACTTGATGGTGTTTATCTCTTGATGGGTTGGGAAAGTTTCTTGGGAAATATGAGAGAGAGAGAGAGAGAGAGAGTTTTTGTTGATGTTCGGGTTTGCCGATGTTCTTGATGAATGAAGGTAATGAACCTAAAGTTTTTTATTAGTATGCTCGCTAAGATTTTGCAATCTTATGCCTACGTATTCTCGTTAAAGATAAACAGGGAAATCAGAGCAATCGCAGTTCCTCCTATTCTATGGGAGGAAAAGACGTTTTGGTGTCTTGTTCAAAGCCCAAGATTGAAGCAAATGGTTGAGTATTTATGTCTTGTTCAAGGACCAAGATTGAAGCTAAAGGTTTGACTGAGAGAGAATTTGTCATCTCTAAAGGGAGACATCTCGTCTGTTTATCACAACTGTTGGGTGACTGTTTATAAAGGAGGATTACTTTAATTGGGATATGAGAATCCAGCAATGCCATAATTTCCTTTATGAGGGAATTGTCCTAAAGGAGAAAACTTTAACTCAGTGTTGAGCAATGCCATTTTTCCTTGGGAATCTTTCATGCTAAGAGAGGGACAATGGTGTGGATGTAAATAATCCAGAGGTTTTCCGCTTACAGCAATTAGATGAAAGAGGAAGTTTGGCCAGGATAAGAGACAGACGACAACTTGGATTTTTGAATCAGCAAGTGTACCACTTATAGCAGTTATCTGGGATTAGGGTTTGTTTTGATTTATCTGTTTTGATGAGTGATAACCAGAGAAATGTCTTCCTACAGAGAGATTTTGATTTCCTCTGAGGGGAATGTTGATTTTTGTGTGCCTTGATCAAAGCCCAAGGTTGAAGCTAAGAGGTTGATTGACTCCAACTGGGGAAGTCCTTATACAAAGCCTAAGAGGAGGCTGGAAAAAGACTGACTCAACAAAAGAGTGTTTATCTGTCTTGTACAATGCCCAAGATTGAGGCTAAAAGAGACTGACTCTTTTGGGGATATCATTATATAAAGCCTAAGAGGAGGCTAAAATTTTGACTTTTCCGGGGAAAATATTTTGTCTGTCTTATACAAAGCCCAAGATTGGGGCTAAAAGGGATTTTGACTCAGATGAGGAGGGTTTGTATATGTCTTGTATAAAGCCCAAGATTGGGGCTGAAAAGAAGACTGACTCTGTGGGAAAGAAATCTTTATCTGTCTTGTACAAAGCCCAAGATTGAGGATAAAATGAGACTTTACTGACTTTTCTGAGGATAATTTTAGGTGTCTTGTACAAAGCCCAAGATTGAGGCTGAGAGAAGTTTGACTCTGCTGGAGAGTATTATCTGTCTTGTACAAAGCCCAAGATTGAGGCTGAAGAGATGATTGACTCTGCTTAGGGAAATTTATATGGTGTCTTGTACAAAGCCCAAGATTGAGGCTGAAAAAGGTTGACTCAACAAGAGAGTGTCTCTATCTGTCTTGTACAAAGCCCAAGATTGAGGCTGAAAGGGTTGACTCAACAAGAGAGTACTTTTGTTTTATACCATTGACTCAACAAGAGAGTGTGGAAAAGTGATTAACTCAATAAGAGAGTTTAAAGAGGTTTAGCTTAGCTGGGGAAAATCATTGTACAAAGCCCAAGAGGAGGCTGACTATGCTGAGGAAAGGAAGGATCATTATACAAAGCCTAAGAGGAGGCTGAATACTTGCCGAGGAAGAACCGAGAAAGAAATCTTTATACAAAGCCTAAGAGGAGGTTGTCTTCTGCTGAGGATTATTGAGATCCAGAGGCAGGTCCAAATGGGGAATCAACTCTTGCTGAGGGTTTACAGAAGGGTTGAGATATCAGATGCCTTGAGGTTCTGATTTGGGGTAGTGTTATACTGATGATAAACTGACCCTGGTTAAGGGATTTTTAGGAGAAAGACTGGGTTTTAGAACCCACGGGTTTTTAACTCTACTGGAGATTGATAAAAAATGACCAGGGGTTTCTTCTATGTTTGTAAGGAACTTGAGAATGTCTTTGAGATCCAAGATGCGATTAGACTGTCCAAGTCTACTGGTATGGAAGAGTTTTATCATTGTATGATGCCCAAGAGGAGGCTGGTGTTTTAAGGGATGAGTATCAACCCTAAATTGTCCAAGGTTTTGACTCTGGAAAGTCTGCTCTAGCAAAGGATGACTAAGTTCCGTCATATACCTTTAAGAGGTCTTCAGGGTCCTTGTATTAAGCCCAAGAGAAGGTATGAGAACTTCTAAGAAGCCGGAGGGTCCTTGTACAAAGCCCAAGAGGAGGCGGGGATGCTTTTAGGAAGCCTATGGGTCCAAACTTAAGAAAGTTCAAAAAATGTTTCACCGAGAATTAATCCTTTAGTGAGCAGTTCTAGGGTTTGAAGAAATTCAAGAGGTTTCACCGAGAATTAATCCTCTCTGGGGAATGAATTTCTTTGACAATTTTTAATAGTGACAGTCTGAGAAAAGTTTCACCGGGAATAATGTCTTTCTCTTTGTTCCATATTGTTTAAGCCCAAGACACTGAATTAAAGAGTGACTAATTGGCTTTACCTAGTTCTAGACCTAGTTGCCGGGAAAAACTCTAAGCAGATATACAAGTATATATACAGTTGATATATGACAAGTATTTAAAAGGATATGAAAGAAGGACTTACAGGTGAGCAAGCTTTCAGCAATACAGTTATATATATATATATATATATATATATATATATATATATATATATATATATATATGAAAGCGAGTAAATGAAAGCTGATAAAACTTACTGGGGAGCAAGCTTCCATTGTAACATCTGTATGGTTAGTTGTTCAAGAAATTAAAGAGAGTTTTGACAACAACTATGGATTTGAACCTAAATCAAGAGGGAAGTTATTTTGCAAAGATTGTTGGGTCTTATACTCAAGGAGAGGCCCAGATGAAAAAAACAGGAGTCGTACCGTTGTTTTGTAAATTGTACTGGGGCTTATACAATGACTGAGGCCCAAATAGGTTTTCTTTACAAAGGGATGGGTCTTACAACTCAAGGAGAGGCCCAAAGGTTTGAAAAAAGAAAAGAAACGGGACTTACAACACAAGGGTAGGCCCAGATGAAAATGTTTTGAAAAGCGACGATCGCGCCGAGATTTTGAAAACACAGTGGGACTTATACAATGATCGAGGCCCCAAAATAGTTTATGTACAAAAGGGGTTGGGTCTTACACTCTATTAGAGGCCAGCAATTTATTTTATATATAAGTGATGGGGCTTACAACTCAAGGAGAGGCCCAGGTGATTTTTGTTTAAAAGGCGACGACCACGCCGAGATTTTAAAATCGTATCGGGACTTATACAATGACTGAGGCCCAAATTATTTATTTACAAGAGGGGTTGGGTCTTACACTCTATTAGAGGCCCAAAATTTTTCTAAAAGATTTGTTAGGGTGATAGTGATAAAAACCCTAATTTTTCGTTTTAAAATGTATTTTAATTTGATAAAAATTCAATTAAAATAATCAAACATGTGAAAAAAGGTTGTGATCTTGGATTTATATTTGTAAAATCATGTTTCATTCATGGGATGATTTAAAAATCAATTGAATTTTGCAAAACCAAGAGAAAGAAATATTTTTAATGTTTAAAAATAAATAAAAATATAATTCTTTACAAAAATACCAAATATATGAAATAGAAAATATTTTTGTGAAATTTTCATGGAATAAAAAATTTTAATATTTTTGTGAATTTTTTCAAAAAAAGAATCAACCAAAAATGATTAAAATTGAGAGAGAAATTAATTTTTCAATTAATTAACAAAAACATGAAAATATGGAAAATAGCAAAAACATAGAAAAATGGCAAAAATAGTCTGGGTGGGGTTTAAACCCACGACCATTAAGCCAAACACACATGCCGCTACCACTGGGGTGGTGATACATCCGTGTATTAAAACCACCCCATGAATACATAAGGGGTGCCAAGTTTTCAGGTCTGGCCAAGGCAAGGCAAGACAAGTTTTGGCAATTTACGTGAAGCCTCTAACTTTCTCATTTCTCCATGGATTGGGACAAAATTTAGGTGCATCTGACCTAGAATTTCATGAGGAATCCAATGGTGCCCTTGGAATTTTCAGAAAATGTTTCCTCCTCAAAATCCGATAATGATTTCAAAATAGGCCTATTTTTGCATGTTCTATGCTTTCTCATGGTACAGGCAAGAATTACATGGCAAATTGGTTCAAACACAACATATACAACATGTATGAGATGTTTATGATTAATGAACATCAAAGGAATGCATAATTCAAAGAGTTCAAGTTGTCATGCACTTACCTCTTGGAGCTTTTTGTGCTATCTGCCAAGTTCCTTGTGCCAGAAGTAATTTAATGCTTTGGACACTCTCAACTGATCCCTTAGAAGCTTTTAGAATGATTAGAACCAACTGGAATCCTCAGGAAAAAGTTGTGGCACTTTCTTGCAAAAGGGGAAAAAGTGACCAATATGGCAACTCTCTCAAATGGTGTTCCAGGTGAGGGGAACCATTTGGGACAGTTTAAGGATGATATTTGGAGTGTGTTTGAGGCTTTGTTTGGTTTTGGAAGTGACTGAATCAAGACATGGCTTGAAAAATGCAGAAAAGTCCAATTTTGAGGTTTTAGAAGTGGACTTTGTGATTTTGGTGTTTCAGGTCACAAGTGAGTGTTTGAACAGCTTAGATACAACATATTAGAGGTGTTTGGATCATGAGCTGTGGTGGAATTGCTCTCTAACTTAAAAACTCAGAGATACCTTGCAAAAAAAGGCATTTTGGCCTAAAGAAAGAGATTTTGAGGAAAACAAGTGTTGTAGTGCTTTGGTGTACTCAAACTGATCACAATTGAGCTTTATTTATAGTGTGTCAAGTTTGTTTTGGCATCAATAGTGAATGGCAGCTGCAGCAGGCCTTTGGCCAATGTTGAGCAAAAGAAATCTCAAGTCTCCTCTAGCCATTGACTTGAGGTTAGGGCACAGGCCTATGTTCCTTTGATTCAGAGCTTATTCTTGACTCATTCAGTTAGGAATGTGTCAGTCCATGCCACCTTGGTGTATCCATTAAATGCATTGCAACAAAATTGGAGTCTTGGCACCTTTTTAGCCTTTTTAGGTTTGTTATGGCTAAGTGTAGATTCTTGGACTTTGGAGGCTTATGGATCAGATCATTCTCCTTTTGTTTTATCCGCAGATGTGTCCAAATGGATGACAAGGCTTGGAGTTGTTCAATTTTGCCAAATCGAGCAAAATGCGAAAATCTGCCAAAATCTGCCTTGTCCAAGACAGTTGGAAATGGTGATTTTGAGGGATTCATATCTCCCTGCTCAGGTTGAGTTATGGGAGGCTCTTGTGCTTTTTATAAAGCCCTCATATGATACCAAAAATGTGTGATCATAGTTTGTTTTGAAACTATTTGGATCCAACTAAAAAAACCTCATGAACATTGATGTTCAAGGCTGGTAACTTAGGCAGATTTTCACTAAGTGTTGGAAAAAGTGTCATTTTCATGTTTATGTCATTTTGATCACTCCATAACTTAAAATCCATAAAGAATTGGAGTTGGAGGTAGTTGAAGCTTTTGTAGAGTGTAGCAAGACCTACAAATCTAGCTTTGGATCACCCAAAATGGTTGTTTGGATCTCAAGATATGGTCCTTGGAAGTTGGTACCAAAACCACTTTTATTCCATAAATTAGAAAAATTTTGGTTTCTCAAAGTTGCCCCTTTTGCAAGAAACCTCAATTTTCTTGATTTTTCTTGATGGATGATGATCAATATCATACATTAACATTGTTTTTGACTTAGGGGAACCATATTTGTGAAAAATTCCAAAAAGTCAAACTTGATTTTGTGCACAGTTGACTTTTTATCGGATGAAATCCAAACTGTGCGATCCTTGGTGAAATCAAGTCCTTGATCTAAATCAAACCTAATGGATGGATTCCATATGTGTTATAGGGTGTATTGAATCATGTCCCAAGGTTTGGGAGCATGTCTTGGTCAAAAGTCAAAGATATAGCTGACTTTTTCCTCGAAACCCTAATTGTGGTCTTGGTGAAATTGAAAGTTATGAATCAAGCCTCTTGAGTCAATCCATTATTGCAAATGGATCAATGTGGTGTATTGGAGGCCCTCAAATCATGTCTTGAGGTCTTGGCTCATGCTTTGTCACAAAAGTAAACTTAGGGGTGAATTAGGTCAAGAAACCCTAATTCCTGATTTTTTGGCACATGCATCCCCTGAGGATAAATTGACTTGATGATTGGGTCCATGAGGTCCCTTGGAGCATCTTAGGTTGTGTTTTGAAGCATTGTCTCATGCCCAGATGAAAAAATTTCATCTGGAGGCCTTTGTCGACCAAAACCCTAATTTGGTGACACTAGCGATCTCGAGGCTTGATCCACTTAGAATGTTGCAACTTTGTGCTTGATTCTTGATGTGGGAGTGCTCTTGATCCTTCATAGGTGTTTGAGAGGTTAGACAAGTTGAAGATCATGTCATTTCTTGATTGATCCTTTGTCTAAGTGCTCTAAGAGGGCTTGAAACCCTAATTCTTGATTGTGGTGAATGCTCAACCATCTTTGAGGAGATTGATGAGGCATGAAAGTACATCCATACTGTGGTGATGATTTACACAATGATGGACAATCTTGGTGGTCAAAATTTAGGGTATGACACTACGACCCATACGAGACAGCCTTAATGGATAGTGATCTTTTTAGGGGCGAGACAAAAAGATCCTGACAAATATGATTTTAATTTTAAGACCCAAATCCTATAATTTTTTAGATCTGACAGGCCGACCCATATGGACTAGCTCATTTTGAGAGCCCTAATTCTTACAATGAAACCAATAGCCATTCTGGCACATGTGAAAAAATATCCTTATTTGATTTTTTATGAGCCATGTTATCTCATGTTATATTTTTAACTACTTGTACAATTAACATTATGTTCGGTTTAAGAAAAACTAGTAAAAAACATGTGCCTACGCACGAGATACGCTTTTAGGTGGGATATGATTTTAGACGCACATTTGTTCGTAAACTATCATAAAACCTGAAAGTTGAAAAAAAAACTTAAAAATAATAGTAAATTTAAGTTGAAATAGTAATAAATGTAAAAGATAAAAGTCAAACAAAAATATCAAGAATAATATGATTTAAATAAAAATAATTGAAACTTGTATTAGATAAATTATCGTTTTACTTTTTTTTATATATATAAATAAGACATTATTTTATAAGAGAGAATATAATTTATAAGTATGTACACAATCTTTTTTAATAAGTTCCCTTAATCTTTTTCACATATTTGAAAAATATGATCGATAAATTTATATTATTCAATATTTGAATCAGTAGTAAATTTTTTCCCATTTATAACAATAGTATTTTTTTACATATATAAAAATATTTGAATCAAAAATGTATTTTTTCCGTATATAAATACTATTTTTGCTTTGACATTATTTATAAAAGTATTTGAATCAATAGTAAAGTTGTTTCCATAAATAAAAATATTTGAATCAATAATAAAGGTGCTCCTGTTTATAATAATAATTTGATCAATAATTTCATTTTTCCTGTTTCAAATAATTCCCACGATATGAGAAAATAAAACTTATTAAAATTGTATTGAAATAAAGACAAAACTTAATAATAGTAGTAACAGAAATAAAAATTAACTTATTAAAAATTAATTCATTCCAACAAATGAAGATGAAATTCAAACAACATTTCAATAAGATCTAATGTTAATGGGCGCACATTTGTTTGCAGACGGTAATAAAAATAGAAAGTTGAAAAAAGAAAAAATTTAAATGTATTAGATAAATTATCGTTTTAGCTTTTTTTAGGGGTAATGCTAACTTGTACACATTTATATAAAGTTTGTATTAGAAACATCAATAAAAGATTAAATTTTGTATTTTTATTAAAATTAGTGCACAATTTCCAAGATATTAGTTCTACTTATAGTTCTTAACTTGTGCCCATAGGGCACAAGTTATCATTACCCTTTTTTTACAAATAAGACATTTTTTATAAGAGAAAATACAATTTTATAATATATACTCAATCTTTTTAAAGCTCCCTTATATTTTTCACATATTTGAAAATAATTGTCGATAAATTTTTATTATTCAATATTTGAATCAGTAGTAAAGTTGTCATCGTTTATTCAATATTTGAATCAGTAGTAAAGTTGTCGGTGTGTTTTTACAAAATGAAACAAAAAAAGTTAATCCATATGATCAGGTTACTTTGTGTATAGATAGAAATTAAATGTGATCATTGATTTGATTTTATACACCAAATCCAATTATATATATATATATATATAACATATCATATCACATGAGAATGTTATCTTTATATGAGAATATGGGAATGAATCTGGACCATTGAATTTAAATATATTTCAAAATTTGATTATTAATTTCTCTCTCCACTTAAAAGTGCCCGATTTTTTGAATTTTTGGCACATGATCCAGTGAAGGATATGATTTAATCTCAAACTTTTCTTTTAAATCTGATGGTTGTTATTAATTCTCACATTCTAATATCTCTCTCTCTATCTCTCTCTCTCTCTCTCTCTCTCTCTCTCTCTCTCTCTCTCTCTCTCTCTATATATATATATATATATATATATATATATATATATATATAGAGAGAGAGAAAGAGAGAGAGAGCATATCATATTAGAATGTCATTTTTATGTGAGAACATGAGAATGAATCTGAACCATTAGATTTTAAAATATATGGTGGACATTATGTGTCAGTTTTTTTTCTCTCTCCTTCATCATTTATTTTAATAATGGAGGAGAGAGAAAAACAAAAATCACAAATAATCTCTACCATTTATTTTAAAATCTAATGGTTCAGATTCATTCTCATATTTTCACATAAAAATGACATTCTCATATGATACGTCCCACACACACACACACGTATATATATATATATATAGGGTCATGCTAATGCACACCCATGTAGGTGTGCATTAGCAACATACACCTTAGTGTATTTTTGTGTGGAGTCCACCAATTTTGGGTGGGACCCACATTAGAAAGATGAAAAAAAAATAGAAAGAAAATAGATGTAGTGTATTTTTGTGTGGGGCCCACCAATTTTGGGTGTATGTTAGCATTCCCATATATATATATATATATATATATGGAACGTATCATATGAGAATGTCATTTTTATGTGAGAATATGAGAATGAATATGAACCATTAGATTTTAAAATAAATGGTGGAGATTATGTGTTAGTTTGTTTCTCTCTCCTCCATCATTTATTTTAATAATGGAGGAGAGAGAAAAATAAAAACCACACATAATCTCCACCATTTATTTTAAAATCTAATGATTCAGATTCATTCTCACGTTCTTACGTAAAAATGACATTCTCATATGATATGAACCCTATATATATATATATATATATATATATATATATATATATATATATATATATATATATATATATATATATATATCAGCATCTACCAAAGATGTTCTAACAACATTAACATGATCTATAATTCCAGCCTTCACCATATCAACATAAGTTTCTGTTTTAGCAGAATAAGCATCATAGTTAAACAACCATTTCAATTTGCATTCTCCAATTATTTCTTCTACCTAACCAATGCACTACTCCTCCTTACAGCTCAAAACCAACAAACAAACAAACAAAACTCAACTTCAAAAAACATAATCAAACATAACCAAATTCCACACACCACCAAAACATCCCAAACAAAGAACTCACTTTTGATGAGCTTGCTGCTTCATACAAGGAGTTGTGCATCAAAAGTGAAGAAGTATGTCAACTGGGAGAGAAGCAAAAGAGAGTCATTGCTTAACTTCAGGATGAAAAAGTGGAGCATCTGCCTATAATCTCGGGTCTGAAGAATGAAGTTGTATTGCTCAACTCAAAACTTGACAATATGACTAAATCTGTTAGAATGCTTAATAGTAGTTCTGATGTGCCGAATGAAATCCTCCAAACTGGGAAGAATGCTAGAGATGTTAGTGGTATTGGTTATGATAATCAAGTTGTGAAAATGAAGGAAAGGGGCCTGCAATGAATTTTGTTCAATCCAAAAGAAAATAGGAACAAAAGATGTCAAGTCAAATGTCCCAACATCAGCAAAGAAATCAGAATAATTTCTCAGGAGGCAAGTCCCAACGATGGAGATATCGTTATTATGGACGGTTTGGTTACATTAAACCTTATTGTTACAAATTATATGGTTATCCAAAACCTGCTACACAACCCAGAAGGAAACAGACTGCTGTTAAGGCCAATAAAGAGTGGATTCCCAAAAATGGCACTTCTGGACTCATAGCTCACACCTCTCTAAGAGCATCCGCTAGAGAGGACTGGTATTTTGATAGTGGTTGTTCTAGACACATGACTGGTGTCAAGAAATTCTTGGTGGATATTAAACCATATTCCACTAGCTATGTCACTTTTGGAGATGGATCAAAAGGTGAAATAAAGGGTGTTGTGATGTTGGACTATTATGGACTACCTAGCCTTGATGATGTGCTGTTTGTTAAAGGGCTGACTGCAAATCTCTTCAGTATTAGTAAATTATGTGACTAAGGTCTCAAAGTTAACTTTACTAAATCTGAATGTTTAGTAACAAATGAGAAGAATGAAGTTATCATGAAGGGAGCCAGATATAAGGATAATTGTTACTTGTGGAATCCTCAGGAAACAAATTGCTCCTCCACATGTTTGATGACAAAAGAAGATGAAGTGAAGTTATGGCATAAAAAGCATGGTCATTTACACCTGAAAGGAATGAAAAAAGTCTTGGCAACGGAAGCAGTCAGAGGAATTCCCAATCTTAAAATTGATGAAGGAAAATTTTGTGGTGAATGTCAAATTGGGAAGCAAACAAAGACTTCACACAAGAAGCTTCAACATCTGACAACTTCAAGAACGCTAGAGCTACTTCATATGGACCTGATGGGACCCTTGCAGGTTGAAAGTCTCAGAGGGAAGAGGTATGCTTATGTTGTTGTTGATGACTTCTCACAATTCACCTGGGTGAATTTTATCAAAGAAAAGTCTGAGGTGTTTGAAGTGTTCAAAGATCTCTGTCAAAAAATTCAACGAGAGAGGGATTGTGGTATTGTCAAAATTAGAAGTGACCATAGAAAGGAATTTGAGAACAAGTTTGATGAATTTTGCTCCTCTGAAGGAATCAGTCATGAGTTCTCTTCATCCATCACTCCTCAACAGAATGGTGTGGTTGAACGCAAAAATAGGACTATTCAGGAATGTGCCAGGGTCATGCTTCATGCAAAGAAATTACCATATCATTTTTGGGCTGAAGCCATGAATACTGCCTGCTATATTCATAATAGAGTGACCATCAGATCTGGCATATCTTCTACTTTGTATGAGCTATGGAATGGAAGAAAGCCAACCGTGAAGTACTTTCATGTGTTTGGAAGCAAACGCTATATTTTGGCAGATCGTGAGCAAAAGAGAAAAATGGATCCTAAAAGTGATGAAGGAATTTTTCTGGGATACTCTACAAATAGTAGAGCCTATAGAGTATTCAACTCCATAATTAAGGTTATGATGGAATCTATAAATGTTGTTGTTGATGACTCAACTACAGAAGCTGATGTCATAGATGATGTTGAAACGTCAATTCCCATAAATGATGCTCCTGAAGGTGTTGCAGACTTAGGTGCTAGTACTGAACCTGTAGAGACTGCGCTAGCTGATAAAGGACCTTCCATCAGAATTCAAAAAGATCACCCTAAGGAGCTTATAATAGGAAATCTAAATGAAGGAATAATCACCAGATCAAGGGAAGTTGTATCAAATGCTTATTTTGTCTCAAAAATTGAACCCAAGAATATCAAAGAGGCCTTGACTGATGAGTTCTGGATTAATGGTATGCAAGATGAACTGGGGAAATTCAAAAGGAATGAGGTCTAGGATCTAGTGCCAAGACCTGAAGGGGGTAAATGTTATTGGTACAAGATGGGTGTATAAGAACAAGTCTGATGAACAAGATGTGGTTACTAGAAATAAAGCTAGACTTGTTGCTCAAAGATACACTCAAATTGAAGGAGTGGACTTTGATGAAACATTTGCTCTTGTGGCTCGCTTGGAATCTATCAGATTGTTACTGGGAGTGGCATGTCTATTGAAGTTCAAGTTGTTCCAAATGGATGTTAAAAGTGCCTTTCTAAATGGCTATTTAAATGAAGAGGTATATGTTGAACAACCAAAAGGATTTGTTGACCCTAACTTCCCAAATCTTGTGTTCAAATTAAAGAAGGATTTGTATGGTTTAAAATAAGCTCCAAGAGCTTGGTATGAGAGGCTGATTGAGTTCCTCATCAATAATTGATACATGAAGGGTAAAACTCTCTTTGTCAAAGAGAAGGATGGAAAACTTATGATAACTCAGATCTATGTAGCTGATATTGTGTTTGGAGGGATTTCAGATGAGATGGTCCAACATTTTGTCAATGAAATGCAATCTGAGTTTGAATTGAGTTTGGTAGGTGAGTTAACTTACTTTCTTGGTCTCCAAGTCAAGCAGATGGAAGACTCCATATTTCTTTGTCAAAGCAAATATGCAAAGAATATTGTGAAGAAATTTGGTTTGGAGAATACTATTCACAAAAGGACTCCTGCTCCTACACACTTGAAGTTATCTAAAGATGAGAAGGGCATGAGTGTTGATCAAATTTTATATAGAAGCATGATAGGTAGCCTTCTATACCTTACAACAAGTAGACCAGATATAACTATTATTGTTGGAGTGCATGCTAGATATCAAGCAGAACCAAAGGTGAGTCACATCAATCAAGTGAAAAGGATTCTGAATTTTATGAATGGTACATGTGACTATGGAATGTTGTATTCTCATGCCTCAAACTCTATGTTGGTGGGGTATTATGATGCTGATTGGGCTGGTAGTGCTGATGAAAGAAAGAGTACCTCTAAAGGATGTTTATTTTTGGGAAACAATTTGATTTCATGGTTCAGCAAGAAACAGAATTGTGTATCCATGTCTACTGCTGAAGCTGAGTACATAGCAGCAGGTAGCAGCTGTTCTCAACTAATGTGGATGAAACAAATGTTGACTGAGTATAATGTCACACAAGATGTCATGACATTATTCTATGACAACTTGAGTGCTATCAATATTTCTAAAAATCCTATCTAGCACAGCAGGACTAAACACGTTGACATCAGGCATAATTTTATTAGAGAACTTGTTGAAGATAAAGTCATAACACTTGAGCATGTTAGCACTGAAAATTAACTTGCTGATATTTTTACTAAGGCATTGGACACGAATCAATTTGAATTGTTAAGGGGCAAACTTAGTATTTGCGTATCTGAAGAATTATAGCAGTTAATGCAGTGTGGGAAAATTAATCATATTGTCTTATTTTCAGCACCAATTGGGCTCGCTTATCAAAAGGAATCATTGAAGTGTAACCTACTTAGACTTCCCACACACTATTGCTCCATACTCTTTCTGCTCATACGACTCCTCATATTTCATCTCAGAGAAAGGACTCACTGTGCTCATTCTCATCAGACTCGCAGAAAGTTCAAGATGCCTCAACAACCTGATGTATCTTCATCCAAAAATACCTATGGTAAAGTAAAGGGGTCTCCGGCCAAAGTTAGCGCAAACATTTCTTTCAAAAATGTTGTTGATGCTACTACGTTGTATATCATTCCAAGTGTTGGGGCTGATGTGCAGAGGTCTGGAATGGCGCATGCAAAGGGAGTGAAGCAACCTTCGGTAAAGTACGCTTCAAAACCCTCTGTTGATGTTACCACCCAGAAAGAAATAGAAGAAATATTTGATGTTGATAAGAAGATTAAAAATATTGTCCATAAAGTTTTATATGGAAATCAAAATCTTGTTATGCCTGGGATCAATACTCCACTTTCACAAGTTTAACCATCTGTTAATCCTGTGGTTGGTTCGTCTGGTGCAAGTACCGTTCATGTCATTAGTTCTTCTGAGACTAAGAAATCTGCTTCCTCAGAGAATAGTACATCTGAAGATAAAGCGATGGGTGAAGGGTTGCACAGGCTTGTTGATTCTGTTCTTGAAAATGCTAGGAATGATGTTGTGTCTAATGTTGAAACATCTTTTGCTGAGAAGGCTCCTGCTACCAGTGTTCCTATTTCTGAACCTTCTACTGGGCACAAGGGTAATGTTTCTAAAGACGTGGTCACTGTAGATGATTGGCCTTCTGATAATGAGGAAATCATAAGTCTTATCCCTGGGGTTGCAAAGAGACTTAAAAGAAGAAAGGGAAAGGCTGTGAGGTTTGAGGATTCTCCCTCTAATGCAAAATCTATTGGTGTGGATAGAGGATCAAGCAGGAAAACTCAAGTTGGTATAGCTAAACCATGGAGCAAAATTGTTACTCCTACTAGAAAGAGAAATGTTGTTTCCTCTAGTGAGTCTGAATTTGAAGTTGAAGAGGATGTCCAGGACATCACTCCCATCAGAAAATCTGCTACAAAGAAGACATGGGTTGGTGTTCCTGAGGTACTATTAGATAATGTGTCTTTCCATTCTGTGAAGAATGTGGAAAGATGGAAGTATATGTTCCAAATAAGAGTTGCCTTAGAAAGAGAGTTAGGGAAGGATGCCCTAAAGTGTACAGAAGTTGTGGAGCTTATAGAAGCTGTTGGGTTAATGAAAATTGTTACACAGTTTATTGTGAATATCCCTGAGGGATGTGCTGATGTAAAAAGTGAGGGCTATAGGAAAGTCTATGTTAGGGGAAATGTTGTGACATTCTCTCCTGCTGTGATCAATAATTTTCTGGGAAGATCTGAAGAACCTCAAGCTGAGCTTAAAGTCACAGATGATCAAGTGTGTAGAGAGATAACTGGGAAGCAAGTGAAGTCTTAGCCAAACAAGGGAAAGCTGTCAGCTGGAAGACTTAGTGTTAAATATGAAATCCTTCATAGGATTGATATAGTGAATTGGGTTCCCACTAACCATACTTCCACTATTTCTACCGGGCTTGGGAAGTTTATATATGTTGTTGGTACAAGGATGGTATTTGATTTTGGAGAATACATATTTGATCAAATTTTGAAGCAAGCATTCTCATCAGTTGTGAAGATGCCTATCTGTTTTCCCTCACTTATTTGTGGCATAATCATCAATCAGCATCCTGGTATTTTGTTGGATACTAATAGTGTGATGAAGAGGGAATCTCCTCCGTCCTTGCATTATAAACTGTTTGTTGGAACACATGTTCCAGATATTGTCATGACATCTGCACAGGGTCCTGGTCCTGTAACATCCAAGGCAAGAATAATTGCTCAGTTGAAGGAGACATGCAGGGAGTTAGATGACTCCATCAGGACTAGCACTGCTAGGAATATCAAGCTTGAGCAGCTGATTAAAGCTTTGATGGAAGAAGAGGAGAAGCAAGCTGGACCTGTTGATGTTGCTGATGCTGAAGATGTTGCATCTGGGGATTCTGATGGTGAAGATGAAGAAGAAGGAGAAGAGTAGGCCTCTAAAGATAATCTTTGTCTTTAGTACTTTTGTTTGATTATTGTGTGGTTTTTTTGTAAGAGTTCAATGCCCAGGATATTTTTAGCACCTATGTACCATTTATGCGTATGTACTAATGTGATTTCTGTTCTGGCTAGCTGTTTACCTTTTTCATATTATAGCTAAAAAAGGAGAGTAATGTCTATGCACTAACCACTAACCACTGACTAACTGTTGGCTGATGTTGATGGGGAGAACCACTAACTAACTGCTGCTATTGAGGGGAAGAGTCACTAACCTCTTGCTACTGAAGAAGGAACCTTACCTTGCTATATTATATTTTCTGCTGTTGTACTTCTAATATGGGTGTTTGATTTATTTTCAAACCTACGTGTTTCTGGATTGTATGTGTTGTTTGTGTGCTAGGGTTATTTGGTTGTTTCAGCCAAAAATTTCCAAATAGGGAGATTGTTAAGTCTCTGTATATGTGATTGGCAGTAATTTTGGTAAAACTAACTTGGCAGTAACATGTTGAACAAGGTGTCCTAACAAGATGTCTCGACATCTTGTCTGCTACAGGTCTGCAGGTTGATAAAGATGGGGTAATTACAGATTACTAAATATTTTATGAATATTAAGTAATCCTATGTGGCGTCTGTCATACCCCAAATTTTGACCACCTGATTATCAAAACCCGGCTGTTTTCACTTCATGTCATTTGCATATTCTATCATCTGTTTTGTCATGCATTTTTTGTTTGAATTTTCAGTCAGAATGTACTCGTTGAAATCTCCGTCTTTTATGGTTAATTATGTGAAAATAAAATTCAAAAAAAGGGTGATATACATATTTATATATATAATTTCGTTTTTGTATATATAAATATATTTTTGTTTCTTTTATATACATGTATATCTCTTTCTCTTTTATATATATACATAAATATATATATATATATATATATATATATATATTATATTAAAAAATTTTATATTTTTTATATATTTGTATATACATTATGCTTTTTCGGTTTATATATATATATATATATATATATATATATATATATATTTCGCCTAAATAAATATATATATATATTTATACATTCAAATTTTCATTTTTTTTAAAATATAATTTCATATTTTGTTGTTTATTATGAATTTTATTTTTTATATATTTTTGTTTTATTTAACTTTTGTTTTAATACAATTATGTTTTTATATAAATTTGTTTTTTTCCATGTTTGTTTCTTATGAGACAAACTATGCAACCTTGTCTCCTTGACTCATTTTCACTAGCCAATGGTAGAAGATAATCAAAAACATTCTCTTACAACCTCACAACAAACTTGACTCAAAACTAGACTTTGAACCTAATGTCCCCTTCTTATCTCATACTTGCTTGATTTTCAAGCAACCAATTGCCTATAAATAGAACTTTCTTGCTCTTCACAATTACACCAAACAAGTTATTAATTTGTTTCTCTCACTCTCAAATTTTTCTTCCTATTCTTTTTGTAACTTAGAAGAGTAAAAGATGTGAATAATACAAAAGGGAGGGTGCAGCGCACCCCTCCCATTCCAATACTTGTTTTTTTTCTAAAAAATGGTCTTCACATACACACACAAGTGAACAAACTTCTTATCTCACTTTCTCTGTAAAATTGCATTTCACTTACTACACATACATATATATATACTATCTTTTACATGTGCTAACAATTTTACACTCTACATAAGCATCTTGTATATATAAATTTCATACAACTAACATGACATGAACAATGAATATGGTCATAAATGTTAAATCCAAACAGAAATTTCTGCAGGTTTCCAAATATAATTACAACAACTTGTGAAGAAAAATTCAGCAGGAACACAGTTGGTTCATAGGGCCCTGCTTCTGTAAGACTGTGCAAAACCTGCATAATAAGAACAATAGTGATAATCCTCACAAATTGGAATTCCACGACAGCGACTCAATTTCCAATCCAAATACTATTTTCAAAATTTCAATTCAATTCAAGTTTTACAAAACCTGTAGAATTCAAACTCACTTTTTCTGTTATTTCTTCACATGAGCAACAACACAATTCTGCTGGAAAAATTTCAGAGGTCATGACAGGAAGATTGTGCACATTCTGCACAACAGGAACAACATAATAACCGTGACAGAAGAATTTTACAAAATCCTGAATGGTTGAAATGAAAAAGAAGAAAAACAAACCTGTTACTACAAGCAATAACAGCTTCAATTCAAATTCACCGCGAAAAACCGACGATGCCGACACGCAACTCTACAAAAATTCATACAGCAATATCATATTCCTTTTCCGATTTAATTTTAGAAATTCATCAATTTTCCTATTTTTGTTTCAAACCCTAACATAAGGTTACTTGATTTTAACAGTAAAATTGCAGAAATCAAAAATAAAATGAGAAGAAGAACTCATCTTCATCATCACCGCTCAGAACCACCACCTTCTGCCGTCACAACAGCCGCAGATGAACGTGAGACGCGAAGCAAGCAGAGCTGAACCGAGAACGAAGAGCATCGGAGAAGCCATGCCACTGCGGAATCGCCGTCGACGAAGAACTCCTATCGCGATACAGAGGTTGAGAGGAGAAGAGGAAAAAATCACGCCTGGAAGGATTACACGCTTGAGAAAAGAAAAAGGGGAAGAATGGCATCTCAGGTTCCTCTTTCCTTTTAATTTACCTTTTAATTTAATTTATTTTCATTTTATTTTATATATATTATTGTTATTATGAGAATAAGTTAAAATTGTTTGGATTTCATTAGGCCCATTTTATATTTTACTAAATCATACACCCTATTTTTCTAAACCTGGCCTATCTATATCTTGTTTAAATTTATTAGTTAAATTTAATTAATTAACTTTGGTATTAAATTTTATTTTTGATTTTTGACTAAGTTATGATTAATTTTGATAAATTAACTTTAATTGTTTAAATGTGATATTTATGTTTTTTAGCTTGATTAATTTTTAGTGATAATTCTAACATTAATTTTAATTAGTCTTGATATTTTAGGATTACACAAATTGTTTAGACATGTTCTCAATTTGTTTTTTGGTCCTAATTTCATTTTACACGATGTTTTGCCGTGTATATGCTTTTATCTCACGATGTTCTTCCGTGTATATTTTATCGCATGATGTTTTTCCATGTATTCAGTTTCATACACGATGTTCTTCCGTGTATGCTTTCAAATAACACGATGTTTTTCCGTGTATATTTTATCTGTCACGATGTTTTGCCGTGTATTTTATCTCTGTTTTTATCTCACGATGTTTTGCCGTGCACTTCCTGTTTATTCTTCACGATGTTTTGCCGTGATTGTCTGTTAATTTTCTGTGTTGATGATTCACACACGATGTTTTGCCGTGTATTTTCTATTTATTTTCACTGTGATGTTTTGCCACGTATATCTTTTATTTATCTCGCGATGCTTTGCCGCGTATCTTTGTCCGCCGATTACATGATGTTGTTCCGTGTATTTCAGTTGATTTTTATTTGTCTGATTACCATGATGTTTTTCCATGTGTATTCTGTAACTTTTTGTCTGTTTAATCTTTTACACGATGTTCTTCCGTGTATATTTTATCTGTCACAATCTTGTGCCGTGTATTCATTTATTCTGTGATGTTTTACCACGTATGCATGCTCCTTTAGGAACTCTTAGTTCAAATTTAATTTTCTATTAGGTTTGAAATAAGATAGACATTAGGATATTCAACCAAGCATGATAATTTTAGGATAGATTTTTCCTCTTGCCGCCGTGCGATTTAAAGTTTATTTTTTGTAGTTCGTGCCCCTTAGGGGCGAACTACGACTGCTCTGATTTCTCAAGATACCATTGAGAATACGTAGGCATAAGACTGTAAAGTCTTAGCGAGCAACCTTTTCTTTTTTTCCATCATCTCTTTACATCCGACGTTTTCCCGGATATTCATATTTTTGACCTTTTCTTTTTTCCATCGTCTCTTTACATCCGACGTTTTACCGGATATTCATATCGTCTCTTTTCACAACAACTTTCCTTGTTATTTAAATTCAAATACATATTTGTTATCAAAACTTTCAATCTTTCTTTGTTGAACAATTAACCAAACAGCATGGAAGCTCTACAACCGAGTAAGTGTTTATATGCTTTCTTTATCCGCTTTCATATACATATAACTGTATTGTGGGGATGTTTCACTGTAAGTCTCCTTTCATAAACTCATATCGACTGTGTAATAATAGTATAGATATTTAGAGTTTCTCCGGCAACTACGTCTAGCACTAGGTAAAGCCGTTTCGTTTATTCGTAGAAATAGACAGCTAGATGTCGCTCCCGAAAAGATTCGCATCCAACGGTACAAACGCGAGAGTGGCGTAAAAGAACACAGAGTCGCCAGCAAAGTGTATTTATCCCAAGAGAGGGAAAGGAAACACTGCGTAAACCTGAAAGAAGGGAAAGAGCATGGTCACGCTGTAATACCCCAAAATTTGCTCTCCCCTTTTGTCATCATAGCATGGCATTATCATTTATCATATCATATCCACCTCATTAACATTACATTGCATTTAACATAGAAAAATGAAGCATGGCATCCTTCTTACCATCAGGGCATGTGATCAGGTGGAAGGTGGACAATCAAGAGATCATTCAAAGCACAAAAAGGTCAATCAAGTTGGCTCTAGGCAAGCCAAGAGGTCTCTCATAGCTCATACCATCTCAATTAATCATCCACAACCTCAAGGAAGTGAGATCCAATGGGAGATTGAAGCACTACATCCTTCACTATGCAAGAGGTTCAAAAATTGAAGGAAAACCCTCAAAAGAGATAGCTCATTGATTCAAAATCATTCTCAAGTGGCATTTCTCATCATCCTTTAAGAGGATACACAACATACTCTGAGGAATTTGGATTTGGAAGATGTACAATTTCCTCCTAACCAGAGAGGGTCAAGATTAGGGTTTCTAATAAAATCAGGATATCTCTGATTTTTTGGACAAAGCTTGATGTCATGGTATTCCATATGTCCCTAAGTGTATGTATGTGGAAAATTGCATCTCAATTGGTTTTAGAAGTGGTTCAATTGGAAGAAAGATCAAGAATCAGAGAAATTGGGGCAAAGTCAAATAATCAGAGGAAAAAGTCAACTCTTGACTTTTTGAGCCCAAAATCATGAAATTCATGTTACATATGTCCAATGTACAAAATTTGGTCAAGAAATTCCAAAGGAATCATGAAAAAATCAAGATGTAAAAAGTTGCCATTTTTGGATGAAGAAGGGTTACTAAAAATAGCAAGTTTTGGCCATTTTGCATCAGAGTTTGAACCAAGGCCATTTAAATTTGGAGCACCAAATGAAAATTCCACTCTGCCTCAATGAAAGGCCTTTCTTTAAGCTTCAAATCCATGGGTAGAACATCTCCATTGGATAAAAATTGAGTGAGATATGATTGATCAAAGTTTGAGCAAAGTAGGTCCAAAACTAGGTCATGACCAAGATTTTCAGGGCACGCGCGCAGTCATTTTCTCAAACACTTGGTGGGCCAAATGTATTGATCAATTACTCATGATTAGAGGCTTCAAATGGAAAATCTTTCAACATCAAAGTTGTTCCTCTATGTGAGATCTTCAAAGTTGGTGTTTATCAATTTTTCATCTGATCAAAGGTTAAGGAGTTATGATGGCTCAAAGAATGGTCATTGCAACTGAAATTTGACTAGGTCACAACCAAGTCATGCCACACATGCGCGCATTCTGCAGCATTTTAAGCCTGTCTTGAGTTCCTATGTTTGAAGCTCATTTTCAATATGTTGCAAGTCTCATTTTCACTTCTTTTCAACATCAAAGTTGTTGTACCATGTACACACTTTGAAATGGTACCAAGATCACTCATGTCCATGGCTTGAAGAGAGAGATATCCATGCGCAAACTTCACCATTTCCAACTGAGGAATCACATCAGAGTTAGCAGTTTGGTTCAGACATTCATCAAACAATCCATGAACTTTATTTCCACATTTGGTCAAGCACATATCACCTACACAATGTTTAACATCACGTGCCTTGCATGAAAATAGAGAGAACAACTTGTTGAGCAAGTTTCTGCCACAACAACCTTACCATTCCAAGCTTCACTCTTCATTCCACCATAACTGTCGTGAACATTCCCACACCACACCACAACCATCAATGACTCGCCCCTAACTAACTTAACTCAGTTAGTTAGGGTGCACTCAGTTAACCAAGCATTGACTCACTTAACTGACTCACTAAACCATGGTTAACTCACATTATAAATAGAAATCTCACCTCTAATTTCAGAGAGCTTCATTCTTCTGATTTCACTGCCAAATACTCTCTAATTTTCTCTCTGATTCTCCCACTCTTTTTCATCAAATCTCTCCATTGCACGAGTTCATCCTTCTCTTCTAATTCCACCTTCAAGTTTCATCTTCAATCATCTCTGAACTTGAAGCAGCTTTGGATTGTTGAAGTAAGCACTGCAAATCCATCTCCATTATCACTCTACAGAGTTTGAAAGCCTTTATTTGGCCAAGTGAAGATCGTAGAAGAGACAAGACCTCTGGTTTTCTGAAGAACACTTCAAAGTTTCAAAACTTCAGGTACGAATCTCCACCATTATAGACCTAATGTGAAGTTGTTTCCAGGTTCTTGAAGCTTCTTACAAGCTCAAGAACTTGTCCGGTTAGTTGATAGGCCTTTAGAGGTATAGTGCACAACTTAGGGCTTGCTTTAATCTCCTCTGTTTTCTCTGTGTGTGATTGTTATGTGGAAAATGATGTTAGATTCACGATGTGCATAGCGTAAGCTTCATTTTGATACCACATTTGTGCATTTTGGTGAGGATTGAGGTTGCAGACGGTGGAGGTGTGACCGGAGAAGGTGACCGGAGGTCATCTCCGGCCGGGAATCTTGGATGCTAGGGTTTTGGTGTGTTTTAATCGTGTCCGTTGATTTTTCATCATCGTGTGGCCACAGTGGTGCCAGCGCATTAAAATAAGCATGCCTTGCACGTGTTTTATTTTTTAATCAGAGTGACATGCGTGTGGTGTAGTGCATGGTATGGAGTGTGGTCCTTCACGTGTGTGCCTTGGATTTAATTACTTTGACTTTTGTGTTGACCTGACTTGAATCAATGGTGATGATTGATTGACTATTGTTGACTGAAGTGCATGGTTGTTAGTGTGTTCTGCGCGCTTAGTGGACTTAGCCAGAATGCTATTCGCACCTCCCTGTTTTAAGGCCCAAATGATTTTGAACTGTCCAATTGCTATGTTCATACCCCCCTGCATTTTGCATTTATTTTTTTCATTTTTATTTCTTTCTCCACGTTTGATTTCTAATTTTTAAAAATACCAAAACATATTGGAAAATTCTACAAAAATTCATGTGTATTCTTAAAACATTTAGGAAATTTTCTATGATTTTATTTTCTGATTTTATGACCATTTTGCCCCTGTTCCATTATTTCTTTTGAATTTCCATTTGTATGCATACTTAATGTGACATATGATTTTGTGCATTTTTGTTCTTGATCATAAAAAATGATTTTGATGCCTTTCTTTTTGCATTGTGGTCACAATATGTTGAGGTATGTTTGAGATTTATGAGATGATTTTTAAGTCTTTTTTGGATGACTTTTGATGTGTTGCTTTGAGCATGAATGCATGAAACTTCCATGAGACTTTGACCTAATTGTTGAGTGACTTTGGTTCTGATTCATTGCTTGTGGACTTGATATGTTAATGGCATGTGTTTAAGGTGTTTGATTGGTGAAAGTCATAATTTTTGAAGCATGTTTGCTATTTGTTTGAAGCATGAAGTTTAACTTGTTCATTTTGTGAATGCATGCCTCATGTTTGGTTTGCTTGATCATGAAGGCACTTGTGCCATGAGTTGTGGTTTTGTTTGAGGATGTATAGCATGTTAATTGACTTCTGATTGTGACATTTGGGTTTCATCTTTGCATGTTTGATGTTTATCTTGCACCTTAAGTCACTTGTTTCACAAGTATGAACCACATTCACATCACTTCACCTTTTCTTCTTTGCTTCTTGTTGGATTGAGATTTTGTTTGCATGATTTGGTATGCTCATTTAGGATAACATTAGGTTGTGTAAATATGAGTTACATTCTGACTTGGAAGCATGTATAGCATTCAATCTCATTTTACTTTGTTTGTCAACTTGTTTGAATTTGATTTGTTCATTATATTTTCTTACTTTACTTGTAAGTGATTGTGCTAACCATGTAGGGGCTTCGGTAAGTTTCAATTGAGTGTGGATAAGGAATCCACATTCAACTTCTATCCTTTCTCTTTTACAATTCCATTTTGTGTTTTGCTAAGCACTTATGTGCTTTCTTTTAATAACTCATTACTTTCCCTTTTTGAATTACAATTCATCTTCTACTTTGGAAGTGAATTGTTTAATTCTTTCTTTCTTTAGACTTTAGGTTGAAACCTCACAAACCTTTAGGGTCACTCCCTTTAATCTTCAATTAGGATTGAGTCTTAGTCCATATAGGTTTTACCTTTTCTCCTCTCTTGAGTCTCTTTTCTCATCTCAAAGAAAATTCAAAACATATAATAAAGGTAGGCATTTATTGCATTTAGGCCTTTCATATAAAGAAAAGATTATAAGGGGTCTTCTCTTATAATCTTAAGATATGTAGCATATGGCCCATCTTAGGTCAATGTGTTACATATTTGATCTTGTATGAGGGACTTAAATGCAATACTTGTTGAAGGTGCAAATAATAAAAAACACTTCTTCACTTCATAATCAACAAAACACTTAATAAATACAAGTATGCTAGTGTGTTTGAACCTTGACAATTGGAACTAAGTGTGGGGGTCTTCTTCACTCTTAGTGTGCATTCTTACCCATTCCATCTTGGAATGTGAGAATGTACACATTCCAATGACTAAGATTCAGATACACTATCATATGCAAACAAATGAAAAAACTCTTAAAAGACAAAAACAAACAATAACGTCTTTCCTTCGGGAATTCTTTTCTCATCTCATTCATTCTCAACGCACGAACGCGCTTCTACTCGTTCTCTGGCAAGATGGTAACGCACTCGGACCAGCGAGCCTGCAAACACTTGAGCTAGAACGTAAGTCGTTCTCTAAAAAACACAATCCACCCCTAGTGAGGGGAACTACGTCGCTCTGATTCTCATGCTCCCGATGAGATACGTAGGCAGTGGGGTAGGGCCCATGCGAGCACTTCTTTTATTTTCCCTACATTTGTTTCTTGTTCCTTTTTCATTCTTTCTCCTTTATTTCTTTCAGTTCCTTTTTCAGTATCCTTTTCTATCACCCTTTGATTGAAGCAGCAAGCGTGGATCCCATCGGGTACGATGGACGCGAGGGGGTGCTAATACCTTCCTCTCGCGTAACCGACTCCCGAACCCAGTTCTCTTGGTCGTAAGACCATGCTTTTCCTTTCTCTCAGGTTTACGCGGTGTTTCCTTTCCCTCTCTTGGGATAAATACACATTGCTGGCGACTCTGTTTCGGTGCCACTTTCGCGTTTGTACTAGGATGAAAATCCCGGGAGCGACAGCTGGCGACTCTGCTGGGGAACGAACCCAGAATCTCTGGTTTCCTTAGCGAGTCAATCCTAGCGCTTGTTTGTTTTTCTTTTATTGGGTGTTTACTGTTGTGCTGTATTTACTGTTTTATTGTATGGTTACTTACTGCTTTACTGTACATTACTGTATTTACCGCATTTTAGCATTTTCATTTCACATGATATATTATGCTATACTGGACTGTGTTGTTTTCTGTTTGGCGGGATGGGTGTTCTGAGAGATAAGCCCACTACCAAGGCTTGAGTACATACATAGGTATTAGAGTGGATAGTCATGACGCTTGCGTGGTGGTGACCACGTATTGTTGTTCATGAGACCCACAACCAGACGAGGTTCTGTCAGGAGCTTTCTGCTACTGCATGTTATGCAGGCCAGTGGTTATTCTCTTGAGGAACTGTCGACTCTGGTGACCATTCCCGAGGACTCAGTTGCGGCACTCCTCCCGAGATGTGACAGTGGCAGACCACATTCCGTGGCAAACCCATTGCACATTCTCGATCCGAGGACCCAATGCTGGGAACTTGCTATAGGACATCCCTTTTTGAAAGAGGATCAGTTGAGGCCTCCTCGATTGATGATGATGCCAAACCAGAAATGGTGAACGTATCATCATTTCTCGACCTGAGAGCCCGGGATACTGAACATCCTAGTACCCACATGTGAGAAGGGCGGGTTGTTTACAGGTTTGCAGGTAACCATGACCTCCTACATACCCGGTTTTCTATCATCATTGCACCGAAAGGAAGTTTCATCCTATTGTATTCAGATGGTTCTTATCTTTGGTTCTATATTAGTCTCAGAGCTACACTGACACCGTTCACAGTTCAGCACAGACACCTGATTACCTGATCACATTGCCCTTTGCATTGCATTATCATATTTTAACATACATGTTTATTCATTTCCAGGTGCATACATTACCCTTGATTCCAGTCATCAGGTCCCTGCAAAGATGAACACTAAAGAGAGGAAGAATATCATCAGCTATAAGTTCCTTACGCCTACTTTAGGCCCTATTGTTATGCTGAAGGGAATGGCGAGTCCTGCAGTACGAGAAGCTTTTGAAGAGAAATATGGGTGGATTTTATCTATGGTCCGTAATGTCAGTGATTATGAAGCCAGAGGTCTCCATACGTTAATGCAGTTCTATGATCCGCCGCTGAGATGTTTTGTATTTCCAGATTATGTGTTGGTTCCTACCTTGGAGGAGTATTCCAACATGTTGGGGATTGCTATCAAGGAGGAGCCCCCTTTCTTTGGATCGGTGGGGGATCTTGACTTTGGGAAGTTGGCTGGTGCTCTTTATTTGAGCAAATCAGAGTTAAGTGACAATGTCTCCAACAAAGGAAAGGTTCGTGGTTACAAGCTGGAATATCTGATTAAGAAGGCCCAGGAAGCAGCTAAAGGCGAGAATTGGCTTGTTTTTAATGCTTTGCTAGCCCTTTGTATATACGGCATAGTGTTGTTTCCTAACGAGCCGGATTTTATTGATACGGACGCTATACGAATATTCATGATGAAGAACCCGGTGCCAACGCTACTGGGAGATCTTCACTATTCATTGTACAACCGAAACGAAAAGAAAAGAGGAGGGATAATTCGTTGTTGTGCACCCTTGTTCTATAAGTGGTTTGCGGGCCGTTTACCACAATCAGGGGCTTTTGTGGATTCTAAAGATTCTCTAGAGTGGAAACAGCGTTTAATGGGATTGGTGGCCAAGGACATCGTATGGGTAGATCATGGGCTGATTGGCAAGAATATTATCCACAGCTGTGGTAAGTTCCCTAACGTTCCACTGATAGGAAGACTGGGTGGGATTAACTACAATCCTTCTTTGGCCATTCGACAATTTGGGTATGCCCTGACAGGTCCGCCTATTAAGAGAGATGTGGAGGAGTCCCTCTATTTTCATACATCAGAAGGATGGGAAGCAGCACAGAAAGCTTCTGAAAGCTGGGGTAGCATACTGAAAAAGGGGAAAGTTACTCTAGGAAAGCCTAACAACCGGGTTTATCCAGCATATGAAGAGTGGGTGAAGAAAAGAGTTGAAGATTTTCTCTTGCCTTTTGGTAAGGCGCCCCTTTTGTATCCGGAGAATGAGACAGCAAGAAGCACTGCTACGGTGGAAGAAGTTGACAAGTCGCAAGCCTTGGTGAAAAAGCTCCAAGGAGAGAATTCCGAGTTGAGTAGCCGTCTTCAGAATGCTCTACATGTCAACAAAGAGCTGGAGCGGAAAGCCCAAGATGCTGAACAAATCCTAACTGCAAAAGAAAAAGACTTTGCTGGAAGAGCCCAACGTTTCCGGAAGATTAGTAAAGGTGCTGATGATGCTACTCAAGCCCACAAGCAAACCAAACAGGCGTTAGCACAGACCAAAGAAAAGTTAACAAAGTTTCAGCACGCTTGGGACGAAGTTAGGATAGAGAATGCTGAATTACAGGAACAGTTGCAGATTAAGGACGAAGAGCTTGAAAAGGCGCATGAGCAGAGGAGAAAGTATCGGGAAAGCCTCGGTAAGAGTCAAGAACAGCTAGAAGAAGCTAGAGGCGAGCTGAGGAATACCAAGAAAGAGCTTGAAGAAGTCATGATAGAAAGGGAGATACTCAAGACGCAAGCCGGCATAAAGAGACACAAAGGAGTGTGTGATGACGAGGCTCTGATGCTGCACATGGGTTCTTTAACTGAAGCTCTTGAGAAAAGGGATGTCTTGATCAAAGAAATGATTGAAAAGTCGAATCACCAGCGTACCCGTATACTTTTTGAGGAGATCAAATACTCAAGTGATAAGCTGAAGGGTGTGGAATTGTCAGACTGATGTTCTTTTCCTTATATTTTGTTATTAATGGTTACCATCAGGCTTGTTGATGGATCCATTTTTCCTTGTATTGCATTTGCGATTGAATCTTTCTTAAATGGACTTGAATACTTTGTTGAATGAGTATGAGCAGTTTTATTCAGAATTATTCCTTATCAGATAGCTGCACACAAGCACATGACCACGACACGTCTCTTTATATCACAATTTCTGGTCTTCAGATTTCTGTGGTTGGATTGGAATCAGGGTATAAAGCACCTCGGAAATGACAAACATGGCATTGCATGGCATTGCATATCATTTTGCATTTTTTGTTACTTGCTTTTCAGGTACTCGTTGCGGGGTCTCTAACCTTTATTTGGTTTCAGGCAGTATAGCGGAGAGTCATATTCACCGATATTCGACGCGCAGGAAATCAAGTAAGAATCATATTATGGATCAAATGCAGAAGGATTTGGCTGGGGTGAGGGCCCAATTGGGGCATTTTATGGGGGACATTCAGGCGCTGTCCCGAGGTCAGGAACTACTGAGGGAGGAAGTCAACCAGATGAATATTCAAATGGGCCTGGTCATGGAAATCTTGAATAAGGTGTTAAAAAAGGAAAATGATCATGTGCCTGCTTCCACAACAGAGGTCTCTACTCCTCCCATCTCTTTGGGATATGCTCTAGATCATGGATTGCTTCGTGAATCTCCTCTGAAAGCTAAAGGTTCAGAGCTCTCTCATCAGCAGTCACTTCCTAACTTTCAAGAGGATCCTAAGTCAGAGGGGCCTAAGAGGAAGTTCGATCCCATTCCGATTTCGTATGCGCAATTGCTTTCTTACTTGCTCGAGCTCAAGCTGGTTGAGTGTGTTAGTTTGGGACCATTGCCCACGAAGATTCCTCTGGGACCTAATGCTAAGGCTAGATGCGAGTTCCATTCTGGGGCACCTGGTCACAATGTTGAGAATTGTACCAGGTTCAAGCATAAAGTCCAGGAGCTAATTGATTCAGGGACAATCAAGTTTGCATCAGTTGGTACTTGTAAACCAAGTGATGTCACTCCCATTGTTGCAAGGGAACTGAGGACTCTCTCCTTTTCCAAAGGGTCTACCTCGCGTCAGGGATCTCTTCCACAACCCTGTGTTGCAGAAGACCTATGTCAGCAACCCTTATTTGTGCCTCAGCCGAATGCAGAAAGGAAAGTGCAGGGCCAGGTTGGGCGCCCGAACCAGCAGCAGCAAGATTATCAGCAGCGGAGGCTACTCAGACCAAGGAAGCCCAAGAGGACATTTGATCTTATTCCTGTTCCGTACAGTCAGTTGTTGGCTCGTTTGCTCAAAAATTCGCAAATCCAGCTGAGAAGGGCCATACCCGTGCCATACCCCATTCCTCCGGACTATGACATGAGTGTTAGCTGTGAGTTCCATTCAGGAACATTTGGGCACACACTTGATAACTGTAATGTGTTCCAGCACAAGGTGCAGGATTTGATTGACTCAAAGGTTATCACCCCAGACGGTACCCCATAAGGTGAAGCTTCTGTACCATGGTGAGTGCTCAAAGTTACAAGAACATCACCAGAAGTGGTCAGTCTAGACGGAGCCAAGCCTCCTCAACAACGACAATCTTTATTTTCCTTGCTGCATTTTCATATGTAGTCTTTATTTGTTCGTTCAGACATTGTTCGCATGTTAAAATTTGTTTGTATTTGGTATGAGGATTTTAATGCAATGAATATGTTTTCTTGAAGAATTTCATTTGTGTTTACTCATTTAATGCTAATGTATACTGCAATACCATTTTTCCTGCTCAAACTCTATGAGGGAGAATGACGATCTGAAAACGCAAAAATCTCTAATTGTGTGCTTTTGAATAAAAACCCTGTTGAGGATGTACAGGCATTGTTTCAACTCCCCAAACACTGAAGATATAAGGGAGATAGACCCTCGTTAACCCCTTTGAGCCTTGAAGTAGGAGTTTCTTTCGTACGGAAAAAACCCTCACATTTAACCCAGGGGCAGGGTAGGCGTCAGTTAATTGGACCGAGCGTTCAAACCTCAAAAGGAGTGTGCATCTGAGGATCCATTACCTTCTATTCCGCCATCAAGAGGTCAAGAGATGTGAAACCACAATGGTTATCCATCAACAATCAAAGAGTGAGGTAGTCACAACCCTTTCAACAAAGTCAAGACAGGCTAGTGTCACACGACATGTTCAAAAAAAAAAGAGAAGAAAGAAAAAAAAAAGAAATGAAAAAGCCCGCTAAGTTGAAACTTGAAAACAAGCAACTTAGGCAAAAGTTAGGGCATCCCGCTGGACGTCAAAATCTAAAGATTCAAAAGAATCAGTCCAGGCAAAAGTTAGGGATAAGCAAAAGAATTTGAAAGCGAAATGCGAAAAGAATTACAAAAGAAAATCCTCGAGCAAGAACAAAGTCGTGTGACTATGGATAAAAGACAAAGGGGTGACTGTCAATCCAAAGCCTCATTAGGTGTCAAACCATCAGATGCATGGGTTCCTTAAAGATCACGAAATCTTTTGAGAGGCGAACGCTTGTGCAAATTAGCTGAACGTAGGACTGGAGAACATCACGAAGAGTGGGTGGGCACCAATAAACTTTGAGCCGTAAATCCTTTTTTCTCAAAACCGTGAACCAGGCCCCGTTACAACCCTCAAAAGTCCTAATTGAAACAGGTTTATTTCAAAGGCATACTACCAAGAGATAGCGTTCCTGACTCCTATCAGTTGTGCTAAAAGATCTTTGTTGGTATTGCATGTGCATTGCATTATTTCTTTCAAAAATTAATGTCGTATCCTAACCCGTGATTCGCCCACAAAAGGGTTTGCTACACCTTTTTAGTAAAACTTCGAGATTAACATGTTGTGTTGCATTAGAATTTTCATTCTCAGAATAAAACATTTTCTGCTTGCATACATTTGTTTGACATCAAAAGAAGTTTACATATGGAAATTCAGTCCAGAAGCTTAATCTTGTCGAGTTGAGGATCCTGAAACTCCCGAAGGGCAGCCATATCCAATGGTACTTCCTCAGGAAACTTTGTTGGGCAGGGGCTTTCCCCAAAAGTTGTGCTAAGACGTAGTCGATCTGGGGCAATCACGTCGAACCATCTCTTTAAGGTGTAGCTCATCTGAGCCAATCACGTCGAGAAATCTCTTCAAAGTTCAACCAAACTGGGGCAATTATTGCGAGATTCAAATCCCTACAAATGCAAGCATTTTTGGTTTTCCTTCGAAGATCAGTAGTCAGGGGCAAAACCACTTCAAGGTTCATACTGGGGCAGGCCATCCCAAAAGCACGAGAAGTTAGTCCATCCAGACAACTAATCAGCCCATCCAGGTTTTAGAATACCGAGGCAGAATATCCCACGGTGGTATGAGATTCTTCATGGATCTTCTCAAGGCGAATTCTTCTATAGACCATACAGTCTGAGGCAGTTACGTCGAGATCCGATGAATCTCTACAAGAGTTTGAAGACACTGAAGCATTGAGCTTGCCAAGTCTTCTGTAAAATCCTCTTGAGGTGATTTCTTCTAAGTAATCCATGCGGTTTGGGGCAGTTACGTCGAGATCCGATGAATCTCTACAAGAGTTTGAAGACACTGAAGCATTGAGCTTGCCAAGTCTTCTGTAAAATCCTCTTGAGGTGATTTCTTCTAAGTAATCCATGCGGTTTGGGGCAGTTACGTCGAGATCCGACGAATCTCTACAAGAGTTTCAGGACATTGAAGCGTTTTGGATGTCAAGTCTTCTGTAAAATCCTCTAGGGACAATTTCTTCCGGTGGATCATGTTGGTCTAGGGCAAGTGAAGAAAAATGGTTGGTCACGCATATGTATTCAATCAGCCAAAAGGATTGAAACCAAGGGGCATTCCAACCCAAGGCATTTGTGGTCCCCGTCTTCAGCAGGCTTCATTAATAATGTTCTCCAGCAAGAGATTGCATACAAACCTTGCTCCCCAATAAGTGGTGGTTCAGGGTTGGATTTTCTTAATTGTAGAAGTTAGATCCAGCTCGGGGCATGTGTGCATATTCTTTTGTTGCAGGTAGCAGGTACAGATGATTTTAAGCACAAGGCGAGTAATCATTTACCCCACGCAAAAGACAGGGGCAATCACGGGAAAGGAGGTCGGCGTTCATCGCTCGGTCGACGGTCGTTCATAACGGTTTGATATCAGTGAATTAAATTCAACTGGGTACCGTTGTATCTTATAAAGTCGATTCTCTCATACAGTACTTCCAACAGCTACAAGCTTTTCTGTGTCGATGACGGTCACAGGTTCCCCAAAAGAGTGGGCTCGTCGACACCGAAACAGGTGGTCATTATCCCCAGCGAAGTCGCAGGAGTTTGAAGAGGCCAAATCTTCTGTAAAATCCTCTTATGACATCCTCTTCGGGGACAAATTGTTGGTTTTCTTAAGCATGGGGCATGTTGTTTCCCCAGCATGAAGTGTTGATCACCCCCCAGTAGAGTTTGGTGGTCATTATCCCCAGCGAAGTCGCAGGAGTTTGAAGAAGCTAAATCTTCTGTAAAATCCTCTTATGACATCCTCTTCGGGGACAAATTGTTTGGTTCCCCAGCATGAAGTGTTGATCATCCCCAGTAGGGTTTGAGGACAGTTGGTCTTCTGTAAAATCCTCTCAAAAGGCATTCTCCAGCACGAGACGTTTTAAAGCAGTTTCCTCCAGCAGAGTTTGTCATAAACTCGTCGTCCCTAACGGAATTGTCTAAAGGGAAGCTCGCCTAACATGGGGCATTGTGGTACTTATCCTAAGCTTGACAGTCATATTCTTCAGCAGACTACTGTGGATTTGCTTTGGGTTTCCCCAACAGATCTCTAAGGACTCTTTCTAGCAAGTTGTAGTGGAATGTTCTAACCAGGATTTGCATATCCCTGGAAGAGTAGCCCGGATCCCCAGCAAGATTGTGTCTCTGGTAATGATCCCCCACAGAGGTCAGCGTCGAATCTTGTCAGCAATACTCCCCAGCTGAGTTGTTGTTCTCCCCGCAGAGGTTTATAAGATCGACAGAATCTATTCCTCAACAAGGATGGTACAGCCTTTCCCCAGCCGGGTCAGAAGGTGGATAACCCCTATAAAGGATCTTGGGTTGAATAAATCCCCAAGCAGAGTTTTAATGGCTCATTTCCCCAGCAGGACGTCATTTAAAAATTCTCATCCCCAGCGGAATCGCTGTGACCAGAATTCATTCCCCCAAACAGATGAAATAATTCCTGGCAGAGTCGTCATTCCCTCATATCTTAAAGTCCAATTTATTTTTGGCAAGCTTGACAATTCAAAGCAGACGGATTGTTCATCCATTCTCCAGCAGAGATATTATCCTTTTAGGAATCTCCGAGATTAAATCATTGATTGTTGTTCCTCAGCAGAGTCAGCATAGATGTCTGACACAGATGCAGAGAGTAATGCAATTTTGCATATTCTAAAAGTCCAACAGTGGATTGGCGAAAAGTCCATCTAAGGGTGGCATATTCCAAAAGTCCAACAGTGGATTGGCAAAAGTCCGTCTTCGGGTGGCAAAAGTCCAACAGTGGATTGGCAAAAGTCCATCTTCGGGTGGCAAAGCAGCTAAAAGTCCAACAGTGGATTGGCAAAAGTCCGTCTTCGGGTGGCAAAAGTCCAACAGTGGATTGGCAAAAGTCCGTCTTCGGGTGGCAAAAGTCCAACAGTGGATTGGCAAAAGTCCATCTTCGGGTGGCAAAGCAGCTAAAAGTCCAACAGTGGATTGGCAAAAGTCCATCTAAGGGTGGCAAATTCTCAAAAGTCCAACAGTGGATTGGCAAAAGTCCGTCTTCGGGTGGCACGAAGCTGCGAAGTCCACCAGTAGTGTGGCAAGCCAGTAGTCGTCTGGCGTCGTTCAAAAAGACATTTCCAAAGTCCACCAGTAGTGTGGCAAGCCAGTAGTCGTCTGGCGTCGTTCAAAAAGACATTTCCAAAGTCCACCAGTAGTGTGGCAGGCCAGTAGTCGTCTGGAATTGCATAAAAGACATTATCAAAGTCCACCAGTAGTGTGGCAGGCCAGTAGTCGTCTGGAGTTGCATAAAAGACATTATTAAAGTCCACCAGTAGCGTGGCAAGCCAGTAGTCGTCTGGCGTCGTTCAAAAGACAGATCTCTCCGACGTTTCATCGAGGATTCAATCCAGCAGTCTCGTTGGGTTTATATCCCTTTTCTTCTTCATCATCCTGAGCAAATTTTTGGTTATTTTGGTATTCAATCACTATATACCTTGAAAGTCCGAAAGCATTTGCTTTCAGGCATTCAGGTCTACAGCGCTTGAATAGGGGCAGCTGTAATACCCCAAAATTTGCTCTCCCCTTTTGTCATCATAGCATGGCATTATCATTTATCATATCATATCCACCTCATTAACATTACATTGCATTTAACATAGAAAAATGAAGCATGGCATCCTTCTTACCATCAGGGCATGTGATCAGGTGGAAGGTGGACAATCAAGAGATCATTCAAAGCACAAAAAGGTCAATCAAGTTGGCTCTAGGCAAGCCAAGAGGTCTCTCATAGCTCATACCATCTCAATTAATCATCCACAACCTCAAGGAAGTGAGATCCAATGGGAGATTGAAGCACTACATCCTTCACTATGCAAGAGGTTCAAAAATTGAAGGAAAACCCTCAAAAGAGATAGCTCATTGATTCAAAATCATTCTCAAGTGGCATTTCTCATCATCCTTTAAGAGGATACACAACATACTCTGAGGAATTTGGATTTGGAAGATGTACAATTTCCTCCTAACCAGAGAGGGTCAAGATTAGGGTTTCTAATAAAATCAGGATATCTCTGATTTTTTGGACAAAGCTTGATGTCATGGTATTCCATATGTCCCTAAGTGTATGTATGTGGAAAATTGCATCTCAATTGGTTTTAGAAGTGGTTCAATTGGAAGAAAGATCAAGAATCAGAGAAATTGGGGCAAAGTCAAATAATCAGAGGAAAAAGTCAACTCTTGACTTTTTGAGCCCAAAATCATGAAATTCATGTTACATATGTCCAATGTACAAAATTTGGTCAAGAAATTCCAAAGGAATCATGAAAAAATCAAGATGTAAAAAGTTGCCATTTTTGGATGAAGAAGGGTTACTAAAAATAGCAAGTTTTGGCCATTTTGCATCAGAGTTTGAACCAAGGCCATTTAAATTTGGAGCACCAAATGAAAATTCCACTCTGCCTCAATGAAAGGCCTTGCTTTAAGCTTCAAATCCATGGGTAGAACATCTCCATTGGATAAAAATTGAGTGAGATATGATTGATCAAAGTTTGAGCAAAGTAGGTCCAAAACTAGGTCATGACCAAGATTTTCAGGGCACGCGCGCAGTCATTTTCTCAAACACTTGGTGGGCCAAATGTATTGATCAATTACTCATGATTAGAGGCTTCAAATGGAAAATCTTTCAACATCAAAGTTGTTCCTCTATGTGAGATCTTCAAAGTTGGTGTTTATCAATTTTTCATCTGATCAAAGGTTAAGGAGTTATGATGGCTCAAAGAATGGTCATTGCAACTGAAATTTGACTAGGTCACAACCAAGTCATGCCACACATGCGCGCATTCTGCAGCATTTTAAGCCTGTCTTGAGTTCCTATGTTTGAAGCTCATTTTCAATATGTTGCAAGTCTCATTTTCACTTCTTTTCAACATCAAAGTTGTTGTACCATGTACACACTTTGAAATGGTACCAAGATCACTCATGTCCATGGCTTGAAGAGAGAGATATCCATGCGCAAACTTCACCATTTCCAACTGAGGAATCACATCAGAGTTAGCAGTTTGGTTCAGACATTCATCAAACAATCCATGAACTTTATTTCCACATTTGGTCAAGCACATATCACCTACACAATGTTTAACATCACGTGCCTTGCATGAAAATAGAGAGAACAACTTGTTGAGCAAGTTTCTGCCACAACAACCTTACCATTCCAAGCTTCACTCTTCATTCCACCATAACTGTCGTGAACATTCCCACACCACACCACAACCATCAATGACTCGCCCCTAACTAACTTAACTCAGTTAGTTAGGGTGCACTCAGTTAACCAAGCATTGACTCACTTAACTGACTCACTAAACCATGGTTAACTCACATTATAAATAGAAATCTCACCTCTAATTTCAGAGAGCTTCATTCTTCTGATTTCACTGCCAAATACTCTCTAATTTTCTCTCTGATTCTCCCACTCTTTTTCATCAAATCTCTCCATTGCACGAGTTCATCCTTCTCTTCTAATTCCACCTTCAAGTTTCATCTTCAATCATCTCTGAACTTGAAGCAGCTTTGGATTGTTGAAGTAAGCACTGCAAATCCATCTCCATTATCACTCTACAGAGTTTGAAAGCCTTTATTTGGCCAAGTGAAGATCGTAGAAGAGACAAGACCTCTGGTTTTCTGAAGAACACTTCAAAGTTTCAAAACTTCAGGTACGAATCTCCACCATTATAGACCTAATGTGAAGTTGTTTCCAGGTTCTTGAAGCTTCTTACAAGCTCAAGAACTTGTCCGGTTAGTTGATAGGCCTTTAGAGGTATAGTGCACAACTTAGGGCTTGCTTTAATCTCCTCTGTTTTCTCTGTGTGTGATTGTTATGTGGAAAATGATGTTAGATTCACGATGTGCCTAGCGTAAGCTTCATTTTGATACCACATTTGTGCATTTTGGTGAGGATTGAGGTTGCAGACGGTGGAGGTGTGACCGGAGAAGGTGACCGGAGGTCATCTCCGGCCGGGAATCTTGGATGCTAGGGTTTTGGTGTGTTTTAATCGTGTCCGTTGATTTTTCATCATCGTGTGGCCACAGTGGTGCCAGCGCATTAAAATAAGCATGCCTTGCACGTGTTTTATTTTTTAATCAGAGTGACATGCGTGTGGTGTAGTGCATGGTATGGAGTGTGGTCCTTCACGTGTGTGCCTTGGATTTAATTACTTTGACTTTTGTGTTGACCTGACTTGAATCAATGGTGATGATTGATTGACTATTGTTGACTGAAGTGCATGGTTGTTAGTGTGTTCTGCGCGCTTAGTGGACTTAGCCAGAATGCTATTCGCACCTCCCTGTTTTAAGGCCCAAATGATTTTGAACTGTCCAATTGCTATGTTCATACCCCCCTGCATTTTGCATTTATTTTTTTCATTTTTATTTCTTTCTCCACGTTTGATTTCTAATTTTTAAAAATACCAAAACATATTGGAAAATTCTACAAAAATTCATGTGTATTCTTAAAACATTTAGGAAATTTTCTATGATTTTATTTTCTGATTTTATGACCATTTTGCCCCTGTTCCATTATTTCTTTTGAATTTCCATTTGTATGCATACTTAATGTGACATATGATTTTGTGCATTTTTGTTCTTGATCATAAAAAATGATTTTGATGCCTTTCTTTTTGCATTGTGGTCACAATATGTTGAGGTATGTTTGAGATTTATGAGATGATTTTTAAGTCTTTTTTGGATGACTTTTGATGTGTTGCTTTGAGCATGAATGCATGAAACTTCCATGAGACTTTGACCTAATTGTTGAGTGACTTTGGTTCTGATTCATTGCTTGTGGACTTGATATGTTAATGGCATGTGTTTAAGGTGTTTGATTGGTGAAAGTCATAATTTTTGAAGCATGTTTGCTATTTGTTTGAAGCATGAAGTTTAACTTGTTCATTTTGTGAATGCATGCCTCATGTTTGGTTTGCTTGATCATGAAGGCACTTGTGCCATGAGTTGTGGTTTTGTTTGAGGATGTATAGCATGTTAATTGACTTCTGATTGTGACATTTGGGTTTCATCTTTGCATGTTTGATGTTTATCTTGCACCTTAAGTCACTTGTTTCACAAGTATGAACCACATTCACATCACTTCACCTTTTCTTCTTTGCTTCTTGTTGGATTGAGATTTTGTTTGCATGATTTGGTATGCTCATTTAGGATAACATTAGGTTGTGTAAATATGAGTTACATTCTGACTTGGAAGCATGTATAGCATTCAATCTCATTTTACTTTGTTTGTCAACTTGTTTGAATTTGATTTGTTCATTATATTTTCTTACTTTACTTGTAAGTGATTGTGCTAACCATGTAGGGGCTTCGGTAAGTTTCAATTGAGTGTGGATAAGGAATCCACATTCAACTTCTATCCTTTCTCTTTTACAATTCCATTTTGTGTTTTGCTAAGCACTTATGTGCTTTCTTTTAATAACTCATTACTTTCCCTTTTTGAATTACAATTCATCTTCTACTTTGGAAGTGAATTGTTTAATTCTTTCTTTCTTTAGACTTTAGGTTGAAACCTCACAAACCTTTAGGGTCACTCCCTTTAATCTTCAATTAGGATTGAGTCTTAGTCCATATAGGTTTTACCTTTTCTCCTCTCTTGAGTCTCTTTTCTCATCTCAAAGAAAATTCAAAACATATAATAAAGGTAGGCATTTATTGCATTTAGGCCTTTCATATAAAGAAAAGATTATAAGGGGTCTTCTCTTATAATCTTAAGATATGTAGCATATGGCCCATCTTAGGTCAATGTGTTACATATTTGATCTTGTATGAGGGACTTAAATGCAATACTTGTTGAAGGTGCAAATAATAAAAAACACTTCTTCACTTCATAATCAACAAAACACTTAATAAATACAAGTATGCTAGTGTGTTTGAACCTTGACAATTGGAACTAAGTGTGGGGGTCTTCTTCACTCTTAGTGTGCATTCTTACCCATTCCATCTTGGAATGTGAGAATGTACACATTCCAATGACTAAGATTCAGATACACTATCATATGCAAACAAATGAAAAAACTCTTAAAAGACAAAAACAAACAATAACGTCTTTCCTTCGGGAATTCTTTTCTCATCTCATTCATTCTCAACGCACGAACGCGCTTCTACTCGTTCTCTGGCAAGATGGTAACGCACTCGGACCAGCGAGCCTGCAAACACTTGAGCTAGAACGTAAGCCGTTCTCTAAAAAACACAATCCACCCCTAGTGAGGGGAACTACGTCGCTCTGATTCTCATGCTCCCGATGAGATACGTAGGCAGTGGGGTAGGGCCCATGCGAGCACTTCTTTTATTTTCCCTACATTTGTTTCTTGTTCCTTTTTCATTCTTTCTCCTTTATTTCTTTCAGTTCCTTTTTCAGTATCCTTTTCTATCACCCTTTGATTGAAGCAGCAAGCGTGGATCCCATCGGGTACGATGGACGCGAGGGGGTGCTAATACCTTCCTCTCGCGTAACCGACTCCCGAACCCAGTTCTCTTGGTCGTAAGACCATGCTTTTCCTTTCTCTCAGGTTTACGGGGTGTTTCCTTTCCCTCTCTTGGGATAAATACACATTGCTGGCGACTCTGTTTCGGTGCCACTTTCGCGTTTGTACTAGGATGAAAATCCCGGGAGCGACACACGCGATCGAGAGAACGGGTACGGGAGTCGGTTACGCGAAGGGAAGGTGTTAGCACCCAACACGTCCATCGTACTCGATGGGATCCACGCTTGCTGTCTGCATCAAAGGGTGTCGTTGACTGGAACTCCACTGCTACTGGACCGGCAAAAGAACGAGAACGGAAAGAAACGAAGAAACAAATGTAGGGAAAATAAAAGAAGTGCTCGCATGGGCCCTACCCCACTGCCTACGTATCTCATCGGGATCATGAGAATCAGAGCGACGTAGTTCCCCTAACTAGGGGTGGATTGTGTTTTTTAGGGAACGACTTACGTTCTAGCTCAGGTGTTGCAGCTCGCTGAATCGAGACTTAGGCGTTACCGTCTTGCAAGAGAACGAGTAGGAGCACGTTCGTGCGCTGAGAGTGAGTGAGATGAGAAAAGAATTCCCGAAGGAAAGACGTTATTGTTTGTTGAAGTTTTTTAGACAGAAGTGTTTTTTAGTTAGCTTGTAACTTGCATTGCACCAAAGTCTATCATACGGGAACGAGTGAGTCGCATGGTCGCACCCAAATGGAACGTATGCTAAACACTCTAGAAGAGGAGGGGGGACCCCTCGTTCTTCATTTCCTACATTTAAGGCTCGGACGCAATACACGTTAACCTTTATTAAGCATTTTGAAGAAGTTTTGAGATGAGAAGAGAAAAGACACAAAGGAAACTCTAAAGGGAAACTAAGAGTCCTAACGTTATCATGCATGGATGTCCTATGGTTAGTGAGGTTTAGGAGAAAAGACAACTACCTAACCTAATGCTAATCCTACTCCAAGCTTAATCAGAAATTAAGTTGGACTAGGTAGCTCTAAGGGGGAAGGAATCCAAGACTTAATCAAGTCTTGAGATTCATGGGAAGAGAGAGAGTGAAATAGAAGAAAAGAGAAGAAGAAGAAATGAGAAACAAGACGGGGCAGCAAGCACATCATAATCATCATATCCAAATCACATCATAAAGCATGCTTCAAAGATCATACGAGCACATCTCAAGTACACAAGTGAAAGCACACAAGAAAGAATGCAAATAAACTTGAATTAAGTGCACCATCAAACACACATGGATGTCATATCAAAGTGAAATGAAGGAGATAAGATGAAAATGAAACAAGACCATAAATCACATCATATCATCATCAACAATTCATATATGCAAAAGAGGTTCACATTATGCAACATGATGCACCAAAGAAGTTACAAAGTAAAAGGAATGATATGCATCACATAATTCAAACCAAATGCATCCAATAATGCTCAAGTAACATGAAAATCAAGTATAGAACTCAAGAGGCAGTAGCACACACATTAGCATCATGTCAAGATCAAACTCAAGTCATACAAGATTAATCACCAAGCAACACATCCAAAGCATGCATCAAAACTAATCAAAGCAATCACTTACTATTCATGCAAGCAAGCAAAGAAAAATGTGAAGCAAAAAGTGAGAACATGTCACATAAAGCACTTTAAACCAAGAAGGTCAGAACCTCTAGCATGTCATACAAGTCAAACACAAGGCCTCATGCATTGATTGTTTCATACAAAGGAGCATTGTACAAGATTAGGTCAAACATACCACAAAATTCAAGTCAAACAACACCAACTTAGAAAATCAAGATCAAATTGGAAAATGAATCAATGAAGATGATTCCAAAGCCATAAACAAGCTCAAACAGAACATGATCACACCATACAATCATCTCAAGCATCAATCAATCACAAGTAAACAAATGCACTCAAACTAGGTCAAGTGTCTAAGCATGCTTCAATGAACTTCAAACCACAAGTAAAAATCAACCAAAAATAGAAAAGTGGTTCAATAAATTCCCAAAAAATAATCAAAGGTAAGTTAACTCAGTCTAGTAACAAATGCAAAAAGATTGGATCCAAAAGAGTTAAAGAGCTTGTCTAAAAGTGATCCACAAGTCAAGATGTGCAAAGAATCGAGCAAGAGTCGAGGGGTATCAAAAATCACATGAAAAACAATCAAAGGTGATCATCAAGGCAGCAACATGACATGAAAATAATCCTCAACTAAGTGTCAAAACATGGCAAAAAGGTCAGCTCAATAAGGCATGGAAAGATCATCAAACATAAGCACTAGTCACAAAGGTAAACATAGGAGACACTTTGGAAAATAAAACCAGAAATAATTATGAAAATAAATGAAAAATGAAAATAAAATTCATATAAAATTAAATAAGACTTCAAAATACACACATGATTTTTTTTTGTAATTTTTTAATAAAAGGAAATATTTTTAATAATTAAAAGGAAACGAAAATAAAAAAAGAAAAAATATAAAAAGAGTAATAGAAATGGAGGGTGTATATTGAATGCAAACACAACAGTTGGGCCGCGAGGGGGGTGCAAGAATGAAATACGAAGCCCAATCCACAATATAACAAACTCTCAGATTTTTTAAATGAAATAAAATAAATAAAACAGAATGGAAATGTAACGCTGAATCATGTGGAACTTTATCAATCGGTACACTTCACTTAATACGCTACAGGACAAAAATAAACAACCAACCAGCCAGGACGCGACACGCGTCCATCTCCTTCCTCCAGCCATGCAGAACGTAACAGCAACAAACCATGAATACGAAAATAGAACACAAGCTACCAGCAACTTCACCACACCATATCTCAATCAAAACTCAACGGAATTAAATGAAATCAAAATAAAAAATGTAGATCTAAATGAGATGAACACAACCCTCACTAGTATGAGGTAAAACGCAAACTAAATCATAGAGAAAAGTGGGCTCAAAGGTACGGGTACCAAAATATATCCATGAATTCCAACAATATCAACGCATTCGGATTCAAACCATCAAAAAGCATCAACATTTCAAACTATTCAAATGCAGTGTATGAGCATGATCAACTGTGGAAAAGAGAGTTTAAAAAGGAGGTTGAGAAAGTTTACCTAGTGGAGTTATGTCCACTGCACCTTGGTTATGGTAGCTTGAGAAAAACCAGAAAACCTTGAGCTCCACACTTCAGAGAGCACAAAAATGAGCACGAAATGAACAAATGGTCTTGAGGAGAAAATAGAGAGTTCTTGAGGAGAAAAAAAAAGGGAACCAGATCCGAAAAATGAAGCCTCCAAAGTGTCCTCCTTTTTGGTTTGGGGTGAGTTAGCTTATATATGGATAGTTTAGGGTTAGGAGAAGGTTAGGGACTGAAGCTGAGGTTTGGAAGTTGGCTGTTGTGGTTTGGAGAGAAAAAAAAGAGAGAGATGCGCATGAGATTGTGTAGGTTCGGGTGGTGTCTTGTAGGCTTGGAGAGAGAGGTTTGGAGGACGGTTTTAGGTCATGGAGAGAGTGGTTCTTGCGTGTGGTGTTGGGCTGACACCTTGTACCAGCCTGCATGAGTCCATTTGTTTTCATGCACATTTCATGTTTGGACCAATTCTCTCTCTTTCAATGGCAGGTGATGTGCTTAGACATTTTGGGCAAACTTGGAACGTGGTGTACAAAGCTTTGGCATGCTGCATAATTATATGAAAAGTGTGCCAAGAATTACACATAACTTGTTGAATTTTGGACTAAGTAGTGAAAACCAAATACCAAATGAGAGGTCCTTGAGGAACAAAACTCTTGCCAATTATTCTAAACGTGACTTGGAAATGAATGAGGAATAGCTTTGAAGTCATGTCATCAAAATTGTCCAAAACAAATAGAAATAACTCTAGATTCTTTGACAATTCTCATTTAAAACCTTGATATTTGGAAGGCTATAACTCACACGACAATGGCTCAAATGGCACAAACTTGGATCCTTTGGAAAGAGGGGATTGCCCTCTACACTTTTCATGTTAGAAGCATCTCAATTCATAGCTTGGAAGTTGATCAAAATCGTGCATGAACATGAGTGCATAAAACTGTCCCAAAATAACTTAGAAAAAATTCTAAGTTTTTGAATTTCACAACTTGAAAACTCCAACTTCAAAACATCATAACTCTCTCAAAAATAATCCAAATGAGACAAACTTTACACGGTTAGAAAGCTTAGAACAAGCCCTACAACTTTCATGTTTGAGGAAAATTGAAATGAAGCTTTTATCATGATGGAAATTGGCTTGGAAGATGGCTGAATTCATGTTAAAACTTTCCCAAAATAGCAACTTCTTAAAAAACCCAGATTTCCAAAAATAGCAACTTTTCCACATTTTTGATTTTTCATGAATCCTTGAACATTTCTTGATCAAATCTTGTCCATGGACCATATTTAACTTGAGAATCATGATGTTGACCTCAAAAAGTCAGGGGTTGACTTTTTTCCCAGCGCAGTTGACTTTATTCCCAATTCTCCTGATTTCGAAATTTCTGATCAATTGAAAACCTTCTGAAACAAATTAATGGGCAATCTTCCATCCTTAGACACTTAAAGACATAAGGAAAACCATGAAATCAAGTCTTGCCCAAAAAAATCAGAAATAAACTGGTTTTATGGCAAACCCTAGTTTTGGCTCCTCTGGTTAGGAGAAATCAGCACATCCTCCAAATTCAAATTCCTCTGAGCATGATATGTGTCATGTCCACCAATGATGATAAGTTCCATTTGGAGATGATAAACAATTAAAGAGCTTGCTCATTTGAGGGTTAGATCTCAGAATCTCCAAAACCCTAATTTAGGAAATCAGGCTAGGAGAATGTGATTCTTTTGAAATCTCTTGCCAGTCTTGATTTTATGATGAGATGAGGGACCAATTAAGACACCTTGAAGCTTATGGCTCCTTTGTGGCTCAAGAAATGATAGCATCAAGAATTTTCTCTCCTCTTTGCCCCTTGGACAACACACATGAACTGTTGCTTGAAACCCTGAAAAACCTCTTCTTCCCTTGAGTTACACCAAGTACCTTGATCCCATGCCAAGAGCCAATGATATGCAAAGATGATAATGCAAGAAATGCAAAGAAACATAAGCCAGTTAAGTGAAAACAACAAGGCAAATTTTGAGGTGCTACAGCTGCCCCTATTCAAACTTCTTGGATCTGAGGGTGTGGAAGCAACGGCTTTCAGACAATCGGGATTCAGGGAGATTGAATACCAAAAGAACCTGGAAATTTGCAACCTGCGGGGAATAAAGGTAAGTGTTTGCCCATCGAAAGTGGACTTAGACACAGTAGATACCAACCAATAGTTGGGATAAAAGAAGGATACCAACCAATAGTTGGGATAACCAAGAAACAATACCAACCAATAGTTGGGATAAAAGAAGGGTACCAACCAATAGTTGGGATAACCAAAAGAAACATACCAACCAATAGTTGGGATAAAAGAAGGGTACCAACCAATAGTTGGGATAGCCAAGAAAAGATGTACCAACCAATAGTTGGGATAAAAGAAGGGTACCAACCAATAGTTGGGATAGCCAAGAAAAGATGTACCAACCAATAGTTGGGATAAAAGAAGGGTACCAACCAATAGTTGGGATAGCCAAGAAAAGATGTACCAACCAATAGTTGGGATAAAAGAAGGCTACCAACCAATAGTTGGGATAACCAAAAGAAACATACCAACCAATATTTGGGATAAAAGAAGGATACCAACCAATAGTTGGGATAACCAAGAAACAATACCAACCAATAGTTGGGATAAAAGAAGGGTACCAACCAATAGTTGGGATAACCAACAGAAACATACCAACCAATAGTTGGGATAACGAGGACGGCCGAAGGCGAACTCGAAAAGATGGACTTTCAAACCCGAGATAAATAGAATCAACAGATCTACAAAGATGACTCCGCTGGGGATAAGAGAAATCTAAACAGGCAACTCTGCGGGGGAGTGTAGGAATGACCAACAAGAAGGACGAATCCACCGGCTGCGGTGTAATGTTAAACAACATCTCCTGAATCACGTTACTTTATGCTGGGGAAAGAAACCGGTAAAGGATATCAAACCTGGCTTATGCTTCGAATGCATATGTTTGAATTTTGTCGTAATGCTCCATACGAAATGGAAATGCTACGCGTTTGGGAGGATGCCATGCAAAAATGCTTATGCAATGCAAAAGAGGAACGCCTCAGCAAAATAAATGCTGAAGACCAAGGAAACTCCACTGGGGATGACAAACTAAATTGTCCTCTGAAATAAGAGACCCTGCTGGGAAAGACTTCACTCTGCTGAGGAAGACAATGATCACAAACTCTGCTGGAGGTGAAAGCTCCTAGAGAATACCTACTCTGTTGGGGATAGCTATGAACGAATATTGGAGATGGAAACTAAAGAGAAATTCTCTCCGCTGGGGATCACCAACTGACTTCTACCGGGATCTGAAAGAATGCTAATAACAATTGGACTTAAGACCTGCTGGGGATATCAACTGCTGTCGAACAAAACACTGAGAGGATTACCACCAAACTCTGCTTGGGGAGACAGGTCAATAATTTTGAACCTGCTTGGGAGATGCTCTTACCTTTACCTCGCTGAGGAGTATCAGCCAATACCAGCAAATCTGCTTGGGGAATGGTGATTGACAACATCAACTCTGCTAGGGGACAATCCTACTCACCTGCTGGGGATTAACTCAAACTGTTACTGGTGAGAAGAAAAATGCTTCTTGAGGAGAATGAGCGCTCAGACCCTGAGGGGAAAATAACATCTTTGTCCGAAGAAGATACTCGATAAACCTCTTGTTGGGGATGCCTTAGCATCAGCTTCTGATTGTCTGCTGAGAAAATGATGAATCTATCGCAACTTTAGCTGGGGAATTGATCTTCTGCGCTCTGCTGAGGAAGATAATTCTTGACACTCTGGCTGGGAAAACAACAACCTGCTGAGGAGAATGAAATTTCAATGCTGAGGGGAGTAGCTCTACTGGGGAGAAACCCTGCCATCCTGCAAACAAAATCAACAGAACATTCTATATACAAAAAGGCTACTTCTACTACCATTACAGTGACTGTTGCCTAAGCAACTTCCACTATTTCCTGATATGCTTCGCAAAGCCTAACATTTTCGCATGCAATGTTTCTCAAAATATCGGACGTTTTCATAAACAAAACAGTAAAAGCAAAAACAAAAATGGAAAGCTCTTTGAGTGAAATGCAAATTTATTGAATGAATTGGCCTGCAAATAGGCATTTACATCTGGAAGCAATTCCTGAAAAGAGGTAATTGCGCAAAAATAAAAGAAAATACACATGTCGGCAATGTGGGGAACAGACATCCACCATGACTCGACTCAGCTATGACCCATATGACTCGCTTATCCGCAGATACTTTGGCCTTCGAAGAGACTGACTGGACTGATTCCTTTCCTTCGGACTTTCCAAGTGTGAACAACAATTACAGATCGAACGCGGATCGTAGTCTTTGCTTTTAAATCCCTAACTTTTGCCTGGATCGCCCTTTTCGGGTTTTCAATCCACCGGGATACCCATTTTTGCCAAGGTTGCCTTTTCGGGTTTTCAACCTTGCGGGTTTATTCTTTTTCTTTTTATCCCTAATTTTTGCCCGGACCTTTTCTTTTTATGGTTCGCCGGGATGTCCCTTTTTTTTTGCCTGGACTTTCTTTTTTGTGTCCAGCGGGTCTCTTTTATGCAAAGTATTTTTTGACCACGTCTGCGTTCACAGGGGACGTAAAATCTTCGCCATCCATAGTTGAAAGTAATAAGGCTCCACCAGAGAAAACCTGTCTTACTACATATGGCCCTTCGTAATTTGGAGTCCACTTGCCCCTGTGATCTGTTTGAGGAGGAAGGATCCTTTTCAAAACCAATTCTCCAGCCTGAAAACACCGAGGACGCACTTTCTGATCAAAAGATTTCTTCATCCTGCTCTGATACAACCGGCCGTGCGCAATGGCTTTCAATCTCTTCTCTTCAATGAGGTTCAGTTCATTCAGCCGGGAACGCACCCACTCAGCTTCATCAAGCTTTACGTCTGTCAAAATTCTCAAGGAAGGAATCTCAACTTCTAATGGCAGGACTGCTTCCATACCATACACCAGTGAGAAAGGAGTTGCCCCAGTCGATGTGCGTACCGAAGTACGATAACCATGTAGAGCATAAGGCAGCATCTCATGCCAGTCTTTATAGGTCACTACCATTTTCTGCACAATCTTCTTGATGTTCTTATTAGCCGCTTCAACAGCCCCATTCATCTTCGGACGATAGGGAGAAGAGTTGTGATGTTCAATCTTAAAGCTCTGACATAACTCCTTCATCATCTTGTTATTCAAATTTGAACCATTATCAGTGATGATTCTCTCCGGGACTCCATACCGGCAGATGATGTCTTTCTTGATAAATCTGGCTACTACTTGTCTGGTGACGTTAGCAAATGAGGCTGCTTCTACCCACTTCGTGAAGTAATCGATGGCGACCAAAATGAAACGATGTCCATTGGAAGCAGTCGGCTCAATCTTTCCAATCATGTCGATGCCCCACATGGCAAAAGGCCAAGGTGACGACAGAACATTTAGAGGAGTAGGCGGTACGTGCACCTTGTCAGCATAAATCTGGCATTTATCACATTTTCGGGCGTATTTGAAACAATCAGACTCCATAGTCATCCAATAATACCCCGCTCTCAACAATTTTCTTGCCATAACATGCCCATTGGCATGAGTACCAAAAGAACCTTCGTGAACTTCTTCCATTAACAGGCCTGCCTCGTGTTCATCAACACAACGTAGCAAGACCATGTCAAAGTTTCTCTTGTACAACACATCATCCTTGTTCAAGAAGAAGTTTCCTGACAACCTCCTCAATGTCTTCTTATCCTTGGAAGATGCACCCTCTGGATACTCTTGACTCTTCAGGAAGACTTTAATGTCATGATACCAAGGTTTACCATCTGACACACCTTCGACTGCAAACACAAAAGCTGGTCTATCTAGACGCATGATTCTGATTGAAGGAGTTTCATTCCAACGGTTCACCTTATACATCGAAGACAAAGTTGCCAACGCATCGGCCATCTGATTTTCCAACCGGGGGATGTGATGAAAATCAATTCTATCAAAGAAAGGTAACAACCTTCTGGCATAGTTGTTATAAGGCACTAAGTTCGCTTGACGAGTCTCCCATTCACCTGTAATCTGATTAACTACCAACGCGGAATCACCATAAACATCGAGGTTCTTGATTCTTAAATCAATTGCTTCTTCTAACCCCATAATGCATGCTTCATACTCCGCCTCGTTGTTGGTGCATACGAACGCTAATCGGGCCGTGAAAGGTATATGAGAACCTTTTGGAGTTGTAATGATTGCCCCAATTCCATTGCCATATGAATTAACAGCTCCATCAAAAACCAACTTCCACTGGGATCCAATCTCAGGTCCCTCATCAGGCAAAGGCTCCTCACAATCCTTCATCTTCAGATACATGATATGCTCATCCAGAAATTCAAACTTCATCGGTTGATAATCCTCAATTGGCTGTTCAGCGAGATATTCTGATAAAACACTTCCCTTAATGGCCTTTTGGGAAACATACTGAATATCGTATTCCGTTAGAACCATCTGCCAACGGGCTATTCTACCAGAAAGCACCTGCTTCTCAAACACATACTTGATCGGATCCATCTTCGAAATCAAAAGGGTTGTATGGTTTAACATATACTACCTCAAACGCTTAGCGGCCCAAGCGAGTGCACAACATGTTTTCTCCAGCATCGAGTATCTTGACTCGCAATCAGTAAACTTCTTACTCAGGTAATAGATGGCATGCTCTTTTTTACCTGACTCGTCGTGTTGACCGAGCACACACCCCATTGAATTCTCAAGAACCGTAAGATACATAATCAATGGCCTTCCTGGTACTGGCGGCATAAGGACCGGAGGTTCCTGCAAATATTCTTTAATCCTTTCAAACGCCTTTTGACAATTCTCGTTCCACCTGACCGCTTGATCTTTTCTTAACAATTTGAATATTGGTTCACACGTGGCTGTGAGATGAGAGATGAACCTGGCAATGTAGTTCAATCTCCCTAGGAAACCACGAACCTCTTTTTCTGTTCTCGGCTCAGGCATTTCCTGTATGGCTTTTACTTTCGCAGGATCAACCTCAATACCTTTTTCGCTGACAATGAACCCCAGTAGTTTTCCAGATCTCACCCCAAAGGTGCACTTGTTCGGATTCAACCTCAGTTTAAACTTTCTTAACCTGTCAAACAGTTTCTGAAGATTCACTAGATGCTCTTCCTCAGTTTGTGACTTCGCAATCATGTCATCAACATAGACCTCAATCTCTTTGTGAATCATATCATGAAAGAGAGTCACCATTGCCCGCTGATAAGTTGCCCCTGCATTTTTCAATCCAAAGGGCATCACTTTATAACAGAATGTTCCCCACGGTGTTATGAATGTCGTTTTCTCCATGTCCTCTGGGGCCATCCTGATTTGGTTATACCCAGAGAAACCATCCATGAAGGAAAACACAGAATATTGAGCAGTGTTGTCAACTAACACATCAATGTGAGGAAGCGGGAAATCGTCCTTCGGGCTTGCTCTATTCAAATCTCTATAGCCAACACACATCCTGACCTTTCCATCTTTCTTAGGCACAAGCACAATGTTAGCAACCCATGGAGGATAATTTGTCACAGCGAGAAATCCGGCGTCCAACTGTTTCTGAACCTCTTCTTTAATCTTGACAGACATCTCCGGTTTTGTCCTTCTCAGCTTCTGCTTCACCGGAGCACATCCTTCTTTGAGGGGTAGCCGGTGTACCACGATGTCAGTATCGAGCCCAGGCATGTCTTGGTAAGACCAGGCAAAGATATCCACATACTCTCGAAGCATTTCAATCAATCTTCCCTTGACAGTGTCTTCCAAAGCAGCCCCAATCCGTACCTCTTTTCTTGCATCCACGGTTCCCAGATTAACAACTTCAATCCCCTCCTGATGAGGAAGAATGACCTTCTCCTCCTGTCTCAACAGTCTGGCCAATTCCTCGGGTAGTTCACAATCTTCGACAGTCTCTTCTTCAGCATGATAAATGGGATTGTCGAAGTCGTATCGGGCCATAGCTGAATCATGAGTGGTGGAATCTGAACAAAGAAACCTGCATGATTGATGATTTATGTTTATTATGTATGCAACAAATTGAAACACATTGCCATTTTGATGTGTTTTTTATGCACAAAATAAAAATAGAAAAACAGAGATCAAAAATATTTGAATGTGAAAACGTCCTTTATTGATGATGGAATAAACACGCAAAAAAGTTAAAGCCCTACAAACAAGAATCACTACGTCTTAGGCAGAACGTAGGATTAACATAGCAGTAAAACAAAAGCAATTACTCTAAGCCGGACACTTGGATGACTTTTTCTGATGACCAATTACAGAGGCTCTGACCCGGTGTACAGGGGCGAATCCAACTATCCATGTCACAGTCACTGTCCCCATCTTCGTCAATAGCATTAACCCTATCGAAGAACACACCTGCGCTGGTAAAACGAACTGGACCATAGAACTCCGGAGGCTCTTCCTGACGCCTAGGTGGTTTGTACCCTATCCCATAAGTGTTTTTCTTCTCTTGAACTTCAACAACTTGGCCCCACCTTTGTGAACTTCCAGCTTCAACTACGGCCCTGGCATCTTTGAGTGAAGACATTGAGATTTCAGGCTGATTCACCACTGCAGGCTGCTCTACCACTTCAGACTGGATAACACTTTTAGGAGGTTCATCAGAAATTTTTACTGTCTCAAATCCTTGGCACAAAGTCTCGTGTATCTCACCATCAACTTCTACATACTTGAAGGTAGACAACTGGCTTATCATAATGTCTTCCTCCCCACAAACTGTTACCACATGACCATCCACCATATATTTCAGCTTTTGGTGTAGCGTAGATGTCACAGCTCCAGTACTGTGAATCCATGGGCGTCCCAACAAACAACTGTAGGCCGGCTGGATATCCATGATGTAAAAAGTAGCATCAAAGAACTCTGGACCTACCTTAATAGGTAGCACAATCTCTCCAAAAACGGACCTTTTAGACCCATCAAAGGCACGCACCACCAAATCACTTGGTGTACATATCAACCCACAGGTATCCAGCTTCATCAATGCTTTCTTGGGAAGAACATTCAAATAAGACCCAGTATCCACAAGCACATGAGACAATAATGATCCACGACACTCAATGGAAATATGTAAAGCATTGTTGTGGTTTCTCCCAACTGGAGTCAGATCTAAATCAGTGAAACCCAAACCATTGCCGACGTTCACATGCGATACAACCCCTTCTAGCTGATTGACAGATATTTCTTAAGGAACATAAGCAGCGTTTAAAACTTTCAAAAGTGCATTTCTGTGAGCTTCTGAACATAACAACAGAGATAGGATGGAGATCTTTGACGGTGTTTGGTGCAGTTGATCAACAATCTTGTAGTCGCTTTTCCTGATAAGCCTCATAAACTCTTCCACATTCTCTGAAAAAGAGTTGTCAATTGGCTTTACTGTAGAATCCCTCACTGCCGGTGCCCGCACGGCATCATCCATAATCTTCTTCCCCTTGTCTTGTCCAGAACCATTGGGTTGACCATCAGCAGGGATAAAAACCCTACCACTCCTTGTAATAGCATCAGTTTCAGCTTTACCCTCAGGACCGGAATTTTTTGCCGAAGTTCCCACCAGTTCATGCTTCTTCCCATTAACATATACACTAGCATCATAATTCCAAGGGATAGCTTTGGTACTTTCATACGGAATGGGTTTGGGACCTGAAATAACAACCGACGCTGGCCTAACTGGCCCTGATATTACAACAGTCTTGAAAGGAATAATAATAGTAGCAACTTCATCATTAACAACTTCTTTTTGCTGATCACAACGGTCGAATTGCAAACATCCTTCATCCATCAAACCCTGAATACCTGACTTCAAATGACCACAACCATTAATCTGTACCATGCAATCTGGACAATCTTCATCATAACCGGGATATACCCCACCTTTTAGCAGCCTGTTCTTCACTACCTTCAACGGTGTCTTCAATTCATTCACATTCATAACCAGGTTCAGAGACTCACACTCTTCTATCACAGCATTAACCCTTGGCCCACCATGGTTAGGCATCGGGTTCTGCACAACATTAGGTCCATCATTAGCGAAACTGATAGCCTTTGAATCTACCAAGTCCTGGACTTTATGCTTAAAAGCTTTACAGTCCTCAAGGTGATGTCCAGGTGCCCCAGAATGAAAATCACAATGGGCGTTAGGATTGTACCCAGGAGGCGGAGTACCAGTAAGAGGAGCCAAAGTTCTTTTTTTAACTAACTTCAACTCAAGCAAATGTTGAAACAATTGTGAATATGGTAGAGGTGGAGTATCAAAATGTCTATCAGCTGTTCTCTGTCTGGCTTGATACTGGCGTTGAGCTCGGTTCTGTTGTTGAGGCGCTGCTTGAGGTGGCAGTGCTGCAGGAATAACCACTGAAGCTACTTGCTGGTTATAGTTTTGTTGTTGTTTCCCCTTTCCCTTATAGGACGTGACAGAATTGGCTTCTTCTTTCCTTTTATAGTTCACGTACGGCTTCTTCCCCTGACCAGAAAATGATTCATCACTGCCTGAGACCTTCCCAGCTCTAATCCCACTTTCGACTATCTCACCTAACATGATCAAATCTGTGAACTTGCCTAGTGCACAAGGCAACAGCTTCTCATAATAATGTTTGGGCAAGGTGTCCATGAACATTTTCAACATTTCTGTTTCCAACATCGGCGGCTGCACCCTCGCCGCCAACTCGCGCCATCTCTGCGCGTACTCCTTAAAGGTTTCACTGTTCTTCTGGGACATGCTTTGTAGTTGTGTACGATTGGGAGCCATGTCGGTGTTGTATTGATAGTGCTTGATAAAAGCCCCTGCCAGCTCTCTCCAACTACGAACGTCTTTCCTCTCTAGCTGCATATACCATTCCAGGGATGCCCCAGATAGGCTATCCTGAAAGCAATGCATCATCAACTTCTCATTCTTCGCGTGAGCAGCCATTTTACTTGCGTATGCCCTTACGTGAGTCCTTGGACAAGTCATACCGTTGTACTTTTCAAAGGTAGGAGTCTGAAACTTGTGTGGGATAATGACGCCTGGAACCAGCCCCAGATCATCCAAATCCATACCCAGAGTATTTTGGTCCACAACTCCCCTCAGCTGTTCTTCGATCAAACAGATCCTTTCATCATTAACAACAGGGATACCAGCGTCCATGCTTCGTACAGAGAAAACATCATCTTGCTGGTCATCATAGTGATGGCCATGAACTGCGCGAATTGTGCTTCCTCCTCCTACCAAAGAAGGGATTCCACCTTGAACTCCATTATGACCAACATTTCCATTTCCAGCTCCGCCAGGAGGAATAACATGAGTATGAACACCGCCGTGTAGTACACTATCCCCGTCAACTCTTGCTACAAGAGGTTGCACCAGTGTCCTGAGCTCTTGTTTCCCCTGTGCAACTCCTTGCATCATTTCCATAAACTGGTCAATACGCGCCTGCATAGCAGCCATCTCAGCTTGCATCTGTTCCATGACTCTTTTCTGATTGAGTCGAGTAGAATATCGATGAATAGGTTGGTCGGCAATCCTGTCTAGTGGAAAAGAGAACATAAGAAAACCAGAGATAAACCTGCTATGCAAAAATGATGATGATTATGCAAATGCAAATGCAAACATGTTTGTATATTCGCAGGGCGATCCACCCCTTGATTCCAGTTTAAAGATAAGACGGGATGAAACTGCTGCTCATATAAAAATCAGAGTGAACCACTATCAGAAATTACAACCCAAGGTACCATAAATAGCCTGAAAGAAAAGCAAAGGTCCCAGCCGACAATCCTGGTGGTGACCCAAAATACAAAGAAAGGACAAAGTACAAGCTACTGAGTAGAGTTCTCTTCAAGGATCTTGCACTGTATGAGGACCATTGCCTGAGCTAGAGCACTCCCACTTAGACCTCTTCACTCCTGCTTGTATTTTTAGCTCTTCCATAGTTACTATGGCTTCTTTGAGCCGTTCCTCGACTGCGTGTCTTTGAAACGTCCCTGACAAGATCTCCTCATCCTTCTTCCTGATCTTCGACTTCAGACTCTCAATCTGCTCCAAATACTTATCCTCCTTCTGCTTGTTGGTTGTGATTGCAGTATCTCGGTAAGCATTGAACCTGTGAATCTTCGCCCAAGCCTTGGCTAAGTCATCCTTCTTGGATTTGAGAGTCCCACAAACACCTTTTAGAGCTTGTCCTACCCTTTTCCTGGCTGCTATCTCTTCGACCAGCTCCTTTTCTTTCTCAGCGAGACGTTCTGTCTTCAGCTTGGCAATATGAACAGCCTCACCTCGCTCATGTTTCAACTGGTAGATTTCCTTTTGCAACTCACGGTTCTCCTCTCGAATTTTCTCCTTTTCAGCCCATAATTGGTTATACTTCTCCATCTCAATCATGGTTGGAGGTTCAATCAGCAAAGGGTAAGAGGGAGGTTCCCTGCAGAACGGCAAAAGTACACTCTCTACTCTGCTCTGAACCCAGTCTTCATATGCAGGAAAAGCTTTGTTGTTACACTTTCCAAAAGAAGTCTTTCCTTTCTTATGGCGATCTCTCCAAGCGTTCGCAGCTTCTTTCAACACCTCCAGATTGGCTCCCTCACCCAAAAATAGAGACTCTTGCACATCTTGGCCTTTTGGCGGCTCCTTTAAAGCATACCCAAATTGCCTAATAGCAAGAATGGGGTTGTAGTTAATTCCCCCCTTCCTTCCTATTAAAGGTACGTTTGGGTAACCTCCACAACTAACCAGGATCTCTCGGCCCAACAAATCACGATTGATCCAAACTAAGTTGTCGGCCCTTAACCCCATTAATCTCTTTGCCCAATCTAAAGTTCCTTTAGTATCTTTGAATGCCCCAGATTTGGGAAGACGATCAGCAAACCACTTATAGAAAATTGAAGCACAACAATAAAGAGGTCCGCCTCTCCTTTTCTCATTCTTATAGTGCATCAAATAATACAGATCCCCAAGCAAGGTAGGTACCGAATTCTTCGTGGTGAATATCCGGACAGCATGTGCATCTACAAAATCCTTCACATTAGGGAACAACGCCGTTCCGTAAACACACACAGCCAGAATTGCATTGAACACTGACCAACACTTAGCCTTAGCACAAGTAGCAGCCTGTTCGATCAAAAACTTCGTGTGAAAACCTTGATAACCCCCCTTACTAGCAATATTTTTCTTCAACAATGACTAATCCAAACGTAAAGTAGCAGCAACCCTTTCCAGATCAGGAAACTCCTTAGAAGGATAGAAGGGAGCTCCCTCTTTGACCGAAACATCCAAAATAAGAGCAAATTCTTCCAACGTTGGAGCCAAAAGATAATCAGCAAATAGAAAACACTGGAGTTGAGGGTCATAGAACTGTGCCAGAGTGTGCAAGGCCCTGAACTCATAGTTGGTAATATTCCGGGCAAAACTCAGAATCCTCCCATATTCTCCCCTGAAATCTGCCAACACCTCAGGTTTTACCATAGCCGAGATCTTGTGCACAACATCTAGATGAAGCTCTGGGAACTTGTACGGGATGATGTTCTTTCTTTTTTCAGCGCTAATACTCATCATGGACAGTCTTCAGACAACCGAAATCAAAGTTAGGATGCAACCCTACAAATGAGCAAACATGTCAGAATGCAAAAAAAGATGATGTAAAATGCAGTCATGGGATCGAGGTATCCAAAATGCTCAAACTGTTGCTGTTCTGCTGACTGAATAAGACCCAGAATACCAGAAACCCAAAAATCCAGAATAACAACCCAATCAAACTGCCAGAATGCCAGGATAATAATAGTACACTGATGAGAAACCCAGAAACCAGGTAGGTTGAAGGTCTCGGTTACCTGCAAACCTGCAAACACCCATCCCCTCTCACATGTGGGTACTAGGATGTTCAGTATCCCGGGCTCTCAGGTCGAGAAATGATGATACGTTCACCATTTCTGGTTTGGCATCATCATCAAAAGAGGAGGCCTCAACCGATTCTCCAAAACAAAAGATCCTCAGCTTCAGAGGTTTGAGAAGCAATAGCACATTCAGCCCGAAGGATACAATGCTATCGCCAATCAAAGAGGTCGTCCGCTGATTCACTACAAAAGGGAAATCCTATAGCAAGTTCCCAACATTGGGTCCTCGGATCGAGAATGTGCAATGGGTTTGCCACAGAACGTGGGCTGCCACTGTCACATCTCGGGAGGAGTGCCGCAACTGAGTCCTCGGGAATGGTCGCCAGAGTCGACAGCTTTCCAGGTTATATTCCATCATCTGCCCCAAATGGACAGGATGTAATATTACCAAGAAAACCTCATCTGGATGTGGAGTTTTCATGTATACTTCGTCTGGCCAAATGCCAAACAAGTCACACTACTTTCCACGCTAATCATAGGTGTATGCTCAAGCCTTGGTATTGGGCTTTTCTCTCATGAATCCATCCCACCCTGCAAACAGAAAATCCAGCAGCAGAACAGCACAACAATATCCAGTATGACAGTAATAATATGAAATGCAATGCAATAAAAGCTGTAAAAACAGTAAAGCAGTAAAGTAAATAAGACAGTAAATACAATAATATACAACAAAGCAAAGCACCATAAAAACAAACACCCAGAGAAAATAAACAGACAAGTGCTAGGATCGACTCGCTAAAGGGGAAGGACCAGCGTAGGTCAACCAGAGTCCCCAGCAGAGTCGCCAGCTGTCGCTCCCGAAAAGATTCGCATCCAACGGTATAAACGCGAGAGTGGCGCAAAAGAACACAGAGTCGCCAGCAAAGTGTATTTATCCCAAGAGAGGGAAAGGAAACACTGCGTAAACCTGAAAGAAGGGAAAGAGCATGGTCACGCGACCAAGAGAACGGGTACGGGAGTCGGTTACGCGAAGGGAAGGTGTTAGCACCCAACACGTCCATCGTACTCGATGGGATCCACGCTTGCTGTCTGCATCAAAGGGTGTCGTCGACTGGAACTCCACTGCTACTGGACCGGCAAAAGAACGAGAACGGAAAGAAACGAAGAAACAAATGTAGGGAAAATAAAAGAAGTGCTCGCATGGGCCCTACCCCACTGCCTACGTATCTCATCGGGATCATGAGAATCAGAGCGACGTAGTTCCCCTAACTAGGGGTGGATTGTGTTTTTTAGGGAACGGCTTACGTTCTAGCTCAGGTGTTGCAGCTCGCTGAATCGAGACTTAGGCGTTACCGTCTTGCAAGAGAACGAGTAGGAGCACGTTCGTGCGCTGAGAGTGAGTGAGATGAGAAAAGAATTCCCGAAGGAAAGACGTTATTGTTTGTTGAAGTTTTTTAGACAGAAGTGTTTTTTAGTTAGCTTGTAACTTGCATTGCACCAAAGTCTATCATACGGGAACGAGTGAGTCGCATGGTCGCACCCAAATGGAACGTATGCTAAACACTCTAGAAGAGGATGGGGGACCCCTCGTTCTTCATTTCCTACATTTAAGGCTCGGACGCAATACACGTTAACCTTTATTAAGCATTTTGAAGAAGTTTTGAGATGAGAAGAGAAAAGACACAAAGGAAACTCTAAAGGGAAACTAAGAGTCCTAACGTTATCATGCATGGATGTCCTATGGTTAGTGAGGTTTAGGAGAAAAGACAACTACCTAACCTAATGCTAATCCTACTCCAAGCTTAATCAGAAATTAAGTTGGACTAGGTAGCTCTAAGGGGGAAGGAATCCAAGACTTAATCAAGTCTTGAGATTCATGGGAAGAGAGAGAGTGAAATAGAAGAAAAGAGAAGAAGAAGAAATGAGAAACAAGACGGGGCAGCAAGCACATCATAATCATCATATCCAAATCACATCATAACGCATGCTTCAAAGATCATACGAGCACATCTCAAGTACACAAGTGAAAGCACACAAGAAAGAATGCAAATAAACTTGAATTAAGTGCACCATCAAACACACATGGATGTCATATCAAAGTGAAATGAAGGAGATAAGATGAAAATGAAACAAGACCAGAACTCACATCATATCATCATCAACAATTCATATATTCAAAAGAGGTTCACATTATGCAACATGATGCACCAAAGAAGTTACAAAGTAAAAGGAATGATATGCATCACATAATTCAAACCAAATGCATCCAATAATGCTCAAGTAACATGAAAATCAAGTATAGAACTCAAGAGGCAGTAGCACACACATTAGCATCATGTCAAGATCAAACTCAAGTCATACAAGATTAATCACCAAGCAACACATCCAAAGCATGCATCAAAACTAATCAAAGCAATCACTTACTATTCATGCAAGCAAGCAAAGAAAAATGTGAAGCAAAAAGTGAGAACATGTCACATAAAACACTTTAAACCAAGAAGGTCAGAACCTCTAGCATGTCATACAAGTCAAACACAAGGCCTCATGCATTGATTATTTCATACAAAGGAGCATTGTACAAGATTAGGTCAAACATACCACAAAATTCAAGTCAAACAACACCAACTTAGAAAATCAAGATCAAATTGGAAAATGAATCAATGAAGATGATTCCAAAGCCATAAACAAGCTCAAACAGAACATGATCACACCATACAATCATCTCAAGCATCAATCAATCACAAGTAAACAAATGCACTCAAACTAGGTCAAGTGTCTAAGCATGCTTCAATGAACTTCAAACCACAAGTAAAAATCAACCAAAAATATAAAAGTGGTTCAATAAATTCCCAAAAAATAATCAAAGGTAAGTTAACTCACTCTAGTAACAAATACAAAAAGATTGGATCCAAAAGAGTTAAAGAACTTGTCTAAAAGTGATCCACAAGTCAAGATGTGCAAAGAATCGAGCAAGAGTCGAGGGGTATCAAAAATCACATGAAAAACAATCAAAGGTGATCATCAAGGCAGAAACATGACATGAAAACAATCCTCAACTAAGTGTCAAAACATGGCAAAAAGGTCAGCTCAATAAGGCATGGAAAGATCATCAAACATAAGCACTAGTCACAAAGGTAAACATAGGAGACACTTTGGAAAATAAAACCAGAAATAATTATGAAAATAAATGAAAAATGAAAATAAAATTCATATAAAATTAAATAAGACTTCAAAATACACACATGATTTTTTTTTGTAATTTTTTAATAAAAGGAAATATTTTTAATAATTAAAAGGAAACGAAAATAAAAAAAGAAAAAATATAAAAAGAGTAATAGAAATGGAGGGTGTATATTGAATGCAAACACAACAGTTGGGCCGCGAGGGGGGTGTAAGAATGAAATACGAAGCCCAATCCACAATATAACAAACTCTCAGATTTTTTAAATGAAATAAAATAAATAAAACAGAATGGAAATGTAACGCTGAATCATGTGGAACTTTATCAATCGGTACACTTCACTTAAAACGCTACAGGACAAAAATAAACAACCAACCAGCCAGGACGCGACACGCGTCCATCTCCTTCCTCCAGCCATGCAGAACGTAACAGCAACAAACCATGAATACGAAAATAGAACACAAGCTACCAGCAACTTCACCACACCATATCTCAATCAAAACTCAACGGAATTAAATGAAATCAAAACCAAAAATGTAGATCTAAATGAGATGAACACAACCCTCACTAGTATGAGGTAAAACGCAAACTAAATCATAGAGAAAAGTGGGCTCAAAGGTACGGGTACCAAAATATATCCATGAATTCCAACAATATCAACGCATTCGGATTCAAACCATCAAAAAGCATCAACATTTCAAACTATTCAAATGCAGTGTATGAGCATGATCAACTGTGGAAAAGAGAGTTTAAAAAGGAGGTTGAGAAAGTTTACCTAGTGGAGTTATGTCCACTGTACCTTGGTTATGGTAGCCTGAGAAAAACCAGAAAACCTTGAGCTCCACACTCCAGAGAGCACAAAAATGAGCACGAAATGAACAAATGGTCTTGAGGAGAAAATAGAGAGTTCTTGAGGAGAAAAAAAAAGGGAACCAGATCCGAAAAATGAAGCCTCCAAAGTGTCCTCCTTTTTAGTTTGGGGTGAGTTAGCTTATATATGGATAGTTTAGGGTTAGGAGAAGGTTAGGGACTGAAGCTGAGGTTTGGAAGTTGGCTGTTGTGGTTTGGAGAGAAAAAAAAGAGAGAGATGCGCATGAGATTGTGTAGGTTCGGGTGGTGTCTTGTAGGCTTGGAGAGAGAGGTTTGGAGGACGGTTTTAGGTCATGGAGAGAGTGGTTCTTGCGTGTGGTGTTGGGCTGACACCTTGTACCAGCCTGCATGAGTCCATTTGTTTTCATGCACATTTCATGTTTGGACCAATTCTCTCTCTTTCAATGGCAGGTGATGTGCTTAGACATTTTGGGCAAACTTGGAACGTGGTGTACAAAGCTTTGGCATGCTGCATAATTATATGAAAAGTGTGCCAAGAATTACACATAACTTGTTGAATTTTGGACTAAGTAGTGAAAACCAAATACCAAATGAGAGGTCCTTGAGGAACAAAACTCTTGCCAATTATTCTAAACGTGACTTGGAAATGAATGAGGAATAGCTTTGAAGTCATGTCATCAAAATTGTCCAAAACAAATAGAAATAACTCTAGATTCTTTGACAATTCTCATTTAAAACCTTGATATTTGGAAGGCTATAACTCACACGACAATGGCTCAAATGGCACAAACTTGGATCCTTTGGAAAGAGGGGATTGCCCTCTACACTTTTCATGTTAGAAGCATCTCAATTCATAGCTTGGAAGTTGATCAAAATCGTGCATGAACATGAGTGCATAAAACTGTCCCAAAATAACTTAGAAAAAATTCTAAGTTTTTGAATTTCACAACTTGAAAACTCCAACTTCAAAACATCATAACTCTCTCAAAAATAATCCAAATGAGACAAACTTTACACGGTTAGAAAGCTTAGAACAAGCCCTACAACTTTCATGTTTGAGGAAAATTGAAATGAAGCTTTTATCATGATGGAAATTGGCTTGGAAGATGGCTGAATTCATGTTAAAACTTTCCCAAAATAGCAACTTCTTAAAAAACCCAGATTTCCAAAAATAGCAACTTTTCCACATTTTTGATTTTTCATGAATCCTTGAACATTTCTTGATCAAATCTTGTCCATGGACCATATTTAACTTGAGAATCATGATGTTGACCTCAAAAAGTCAGGGGTTGACTTTTTTCCCTGCGCAGTTGACTTTATTCCCAATTCTCCTGATTTCGAAATTTCTGATCAATTGAAAACCTTCTGAAACAAATTAATGGGCAATCTTCCATCCTTAGACACTTAAAGACATAAGGAAAACCATGAAATCAAGTCTTGCCCAAAAAAATCAGAAATAAACTGGTTTTATGGCAAACCCTAGTTTTGGCTCCTCTGGTTAGGAGAAATCAGCACATCCTCCAAATTCAAATTCCTCTGAGCATGATGTGTGTCATGTCCACCAATGATGATAAGTTCCATTTGGAGATGATAAACAATCAAAGAGCTTGCTCATTTGAGGGTTAGATCTCAGAATCTCCAAAACCCTAATTTAGGAAATCAGGCTAGGAGAATGTGATTCTTTTGAAATCTCTTGCCAGTATTGATTTTATGATGAGATGAGGGACCAATTAAGACACCTTGAAGCTTATGGCTCCTTTGTGGCTCAAGAAATGATAGCATCAAGAATTTTCTCTCCTCTTTGCCCCTTGGACAACACACATGAACTGTTGCTTGAAACCCTGAAAAACCTCTTCTTCCCTTGAGTTACACCAAGTACCTTGATCCCATGCCAAGAGCCAATGATATGCAAAGATGATAATGCAAGAAATGCAAAGAAACATAAGCCAGTTAAGTGAAAACAACAAGGCAAATTTTGAGGTGCTACACTAGATCCCCAATAGGATCACCAGATACAGTCTTCTCTTCGGCTGTCCTCATTAGGAATTGTCAAGAAACTCTACTCCCAGAGATGAATGTATTCTCCGTGAATGGCATCTTTGAGTTTCTTCCAAATTCTCGAACTTTCCTAACTTGATCTATTCCTTGAGAATAGCTTGCCTTGAATTTCTCAGGGTTTGGGGACCCATGGGCTTCTTAAAAGCATTGGCCTCCTCTTGGGCATTGTACAAGGACCCGCAGGCTTCCTAAAAGCATCCCCGCCTCCTCTTGGGCGTTGTACAAGGACCCTTCGGCTTCTTAGAAGTTTTCACAGCCTCCTCTTAGGCTTCGTATAAATGATTTCTTCCTCCGGGAATGATAGCCTCCTCTTGGGCTTCATACAAGGACCGCTCGACTTCTTAAAAGTTATTCTCGCCTTCTCTTGGGCTTTGTACAAATTGTCCCGACGACCTCTTAAAGGTATAGGAACAGAAATTAGTTATCTTACTAGAGCAGTCTTTCAGTTGAGTCTAGATCTTGATCTCGAAAGCGTACTTTTTCTTAGGCATAGTACAAAAGATAAAACTCCAGACTTGGACAGTCTAAATACCCTTGAGTCTCAAAGACATTCTCAAACACCTTTGGCCTCTGTCTTGGGCCTCGTACGAGATACATACAAAAACGCTCTCTTGTTGAGTCAAACCTTTTTAGCCTCCATCTTGGGCTTTGAACAAGATACAATCACACCCTTTAGCTTCATGTCTTGGGCTTTGAACAAGACACCCAAAACATTCCTCTTTTTTAACATCCGACTTCCTTTTCTTTACATCCGACGTTTTCCCGGATATTCCTTTTCTTTACACCCGACGTTTTCCCGGATATTCCTTCTATTTTCGTCCGACGTTTTCCCGGATATTCCTTCTATTTTCCGATGTTTTTCCCGGATATTCATATCTCAATCTTTAATCTCTTCACTCTTTTCAATCAATTCCCACAAACACCCTTTTAGCTTCAATATTGAGCTTTGAACAAGACACAAATCACCTTTAGCTTCATATCTTGGGCTTTGAACAAGATACCCAAATACCTTTTTCCTCCCATAGAATAGGAGGAACTACGATTGCTCTGATTTCCCAGTTTTCTTTAACGGGAATACGTTGGCATAAGATTGCAAAAGAATCTTAGCGAGCACACTAAACAAAAAAACCTTAGGTCCAGTACCTTACCAAAAACATCGAAAAACCCAAAAACAACAAAAATATCTTTTCAACATCTCTCAACTTTCCCAAAGGAGGAACTTTCCCATTTACAACAGATAGACACCAGTAAGTAGAGAACAGTAGAAAATTGCTTTCAACCCATGGATAACCATGTATAGGATGGGTAATTGACAACTCCCTATTGTATAACCTGACCCCGAACTCCCCGATCTCTTAGCACTTGTTAAAGAAAACATTTGCATGCAAGGTTAGTTTAAGATAGCTTCCCTTTCCTTCCAGCTTCATAGGATAAATAAGAAATCAGAAAGTAGCACCCAATCCCATCCGCAGGCGGATGCGGGTGGTCATGAAAACCGCGCTACAGAAAAATGGCGACTCTGCTGGGGACATTTAGTATTAGAATTCCTAAGAGGTCTAGGTTGTTAGCAATCATACTATATACTATATACTATATAAATATATATATCGCTTTTCCTACTTAATATCCGTGTTTATTTTTCTGCTAATGGGAATGCGTGTGATGCCGCATGTGGAAAGATTGAGTATACACATAGGAAAATCACCTTTTTTTGTAGTGCGGAAGCTATCGGGAATAGCTGTTACGTGATAAACTACCCTCTTCTGAGATTTCTTTGAAAAGACACCACCTAGCACGGTTCTCGGCCCGCTGGTGTTCTCAGGAATCAATGATTTTGAGTGACAGGTACAAAAAATCACCCGTAGAAAACCTTTGGGGGGGGGGGTGTAGAGCCTTGACTTTATGACACCGAACCTTTGCCCCATGTTTTTTCTATGTTTTTGTGTGCTGCATCCATGCATTGCATTTGCATCCCTTGCATATTTCATACATACGTCCTGGTCATCGTCAATTTATTCCAACCTTCTTTCTTTCAGTCATCTGTAAGCCGTCAAACTGATTCCTCATCACCGGTACGGGACTAGAGCTAACGTCAGGCGCAAAATGTCAGAACAAGAAGTGCACAATGCAGAGATTAGGATGGAAATAGACGATCTGAAGTCAAGCATGACTAATTTGATGGAAATGCTTCAGGTCCTAATTGCCAGAGGAGATCCACCTCAGAGGACTATCATCCAAGAAATCACGAGTGCTGCTGTTGAGCCTCCGCCTGTTCAGATGCCCCCATCTACATGGCCGGAATTTGGATTACCTCACAACTTCGTTCCACAACAGGTCACTACCACTTTGGTCGGTCAAGCACCAAGACCAGAGTTTCAAATTCCTATTATCTTAGAACCCAGACCTCTGGTACAGACCGCCAAAATTCCCTTTGAGAATCCTAACTTTGATTACAATGCTAGTGCTCAAAGTGAGGACAATGTGGACATTGAGCCTGAAGATGCCAATGAACAATACCAAACTTTGGAGAAAAGACTCAGAGCTGTAGAAGGAAATGACTTCTTCAATGTTGATGCAGACAACATGTGTCTTGTGTCTAACCTCGTCATGCAAGCCAAATTTAAGACCCCTGAGTTTATAAAGTACAAAGGCGACTCTTGCCCAAAGGCTCATTTGGTTATGTACTTTCGTAAGATGGCTGCCTACACCAAAAACCAAAAGTTGTTCATCCACTGCTTTCAGGATAGCTTAAGTGGAGCTTCACTCAAGTGGTACATGAGCCTTAAACGAAGCAACATTCATTGCTTGTAGGATCTTATCAATGCTTTCATGAATCAGTACAAGTACAACCTGGACATGACTCCAGACCGTCGTCAACTTCAGAACACGACTCAGAACGAGAAGGAATCTTTCAAAGAGTATGCTCAACGCTGGAGAGAGTTGGCTTCTCAGGTCGAACCCCCTTTGGCTGAGAAAGAGCTTACCGGAATATTCTTAGACATTTTATCTCCCATCTTTTGGGAAAAGATGATTGGCAGTGTTTCTTCAAACTTTACAGACTTGGTCATCATTGGCCAAAGACTTGAAGAAGGTATCAAGAATGGAAAGGTCTCTAAAACCGCTAAATCTTCTAACACTGTAAAGAAACCCTATGGAAACTTCCAAAAGAAGAGGGAAGATCAGACTAATTCTGTCTTGGTTGAGGATAGGAAACCTCATTACAGACCTCAGCAGCCTAATCAAGCTCATATTGCTGCTATCACTCCTCTGTTGGCTGCTCGACCAGCTCCAGCTCCTTAACGTCCGGCTGTTGGACAAAACCAGAACTACAATAGGACTCACTTTGATCCTATTCCTATGACGTACACTGAATTGTACCCTATTTTGGTTCAGAAGGGAGCGATTACTACTAAGGCAGCACCTCTTCCTCCAAATCCACTTCCACCTGGATTCAGATCTGACCTTCATTGCGCATTCCATGAAGGAGCTGCGGGTCACGATTTAGAAAGATGTTATGCACTAAAGGCTAGAGTGCGGGATCTGATCAAAGACAACCTCCTTAGCTTTCGTGACACTAGTCCTAATGTCCAGCGCAATCCTCTGCCTGAACACAAGAACTGAAACTTCAGTCAACTTCAACTCAGTTACTTCCCAAAGACAGGAGAGCTCATCCTTGTGTTTGATTAGTCACTGACCTTGTTTCTGTCTATTTTGCATTTTCCTTGTTTGTATCATATTTGCTTTCAGCTTGTTTATCTTTAAATGTCGGTTTTAATGAAATGAGCATGTACAGTGTTTTGATTCAAATCATCTGTTCATTTACATCTTTATGCTTTCTCTTTGAAAAAATAAAAACTTTCAAAAAATACACCTCTTTTTCAAATTTTTGACTATGCAAATATTTGTGGGAGGATGATAAAAACATAATACCCATAATTGATGTCGGTATGCTTTCAAATAAAAAACTTTGCTGAGGATGTAAGGCATTTTTTTTCAATTCCCAAACACTGGAGATATAAGGAAGATAATCCCTCGTTAACCCCTTTGAGCCTTGAAGTAGGAGTTTCTTTCTTTATAAAAAAACTCGTAATTTTAACCCGGGGCAGGGTAGTTCTCAGTTTAATTTGGGTTGTGTATTCAAGTTCAAAAAGTTTACATACAACAAGCAGATGCTGAAAACGTATCAAAAGTCAGTGATGGTCCGTCGTAGTCATCAAATCTAGCAGTCACTTTCTTTCTAAGAAGAAATCAAAAAGAAAAAGGCCGCTAAGTAAAAAAAAACTTAGGCAAAAACTAGGGCATCCCGCTGACTATAAATTTCAAAAGAAATAGTTCAGACAAAAGCTAGGGATAATACAGAAAAGAGGTCCTTAAATCCTCGATTTTCAAAAAAAAATCCACAAAGACGAAAAACAACTAAATGTTGTAAAGAAGCAGTAGCTGCTGTCTCATGACTTCTGGACCATCGTCATCACTATCATCTGTATAATTCCGAAACCCTTTTGAACCTGAATGCACAATTTAAGTTTAACCGAGCATAGGATTGGAGAACATCACGAAGGGGGTGGGCACCAAATAAACTTTGAGCCTTTATCTTTCTTTCATAAACCGTGAACCAGGCCACGTTATAACCCTCAAAAGACCTAATTGAAGCAAGATTATTTTGAAAGTATACTACAGCAAGGTGGCGTAAATTGACTCCAAAATCAGTTTTTGCAAATCTTTTGTTTTGGTATTATACCTCTGTTTTACCTTTCATTCAAAATATTTTAAACCACCGTGTTTTTAACCAGTAATCCATATTACTGTATTTTTTCTAAAAACAATGATTTTGTTTTCAAAATTTTGCATGAACTTTGCAATAAATTTTCCATGTTTAAATAAAAAAAAATTTATTGCAAACTAGCTTTCCTTTCAAGGAATTTTCAAAACAGTTTAGAAACTTGGTCAGTGATCCTATCAGGGGCAAGTTCTTTCCAGAACCTGTTAAGAATCAGTTCGAGATTTATTCAGTGCAAGTCCTTCTCGGAATTGGTTTATTCAAAAAAACTTTCATGACTCATTACTGGGGCAAACCTTCCTAGTATGCAGCATACAGTCATTATCATTCAAGCTGAGGCAATAATCAGTTCATCTACAACTGTCTGTAAGTCTGGGGCAATTTATTTGGAAAAATTCCCAAGCAAGCTATCCAGCCTTCCTCCGAGGATTATAAACTTGATACCGTTTATCAGTATGACAAAGAGGTGTTTAACAAACCACATTTTCAGTCCCTAAGCAATGGCAGTGATCTCCGTGTTGAGGAATCAGTCTTGTCTGTCACTCCCCAAAAGAGTATAAACTTGTTGATTTTCACTCCCCAAAAGAGTATAAACTTGTTGGTTGTCACTCCCCAAAAGAGTATAAACTTGTTGGTTGTCACTCCTCAAAGAGTCTAAACTTGTTGTCAGCATTTTCATTACATACATTTAATCATACATCATAAACATTTTCATATACTATGCATTCAAGAGTGTTTTAATCCTCATTTGCATTCATCAGTGGTCGTGTTATTATTAACATCTTACCTTTCTACAAAGTCCAACTTATCGGGCGCTTACACTTTTATGTCTTATCTGGTGTTCTTCCAGATATAACTTTGTTTCTATCCGATGTTCTTCCGGATATGTCTATCTGTTCTGATGCTTTTCCAGAACGCTTCTCTGCGTGTACCCGATGTTCTTCCGGATGTATCTTTTGGTTTTGAAGTTTTTCCAAAACCCATTCTGATGTTTTTCCAGAACTCTCTTTGTCTATCTGATGTTCTCCCATATATGACTTTTGTCTCTCTGATGCTCTCCCAGATATGACTTTTCCTCATCTGATGCTTTTCCAGATGCCACTTTTGTTCTGATGATTTTTCGGATATGGCCATCATTCTGCCAGTCTTCTAAAAAAAAATTTTTTCCCGTACATTTAACATTTTTCTAAATGTTTCAGATTTACACTCAAAGTTATCTTTAATACATTCAACGCTTTTTTGGATGTCATTAATATATCTTCAAGTTTGGTCGACAACTCGGTCCAATGCTTTTCTGGATGCCTTCGAGTTTGTTTCTCATTCATCCAATGTTTTTCTGGATGTGCCTGATTTATTTTTTAGACTTCATTCAATGCTCTTCTGAATGTCTCTGATAATCCCGTCTGTTTATGTTCCAAAATTTCATTCAATGCTCTTCTGAATGTCTCTTACGGTTGTTACTGTTCTTTTCCAGAGTTTTTTAATACACGTCCGAAAATCCCTGATGACTGTAACCTTTTTCCCAGTGAAGTTATTTTCACTTTTTGGATGTTCTCATGTATTCCACAGTAAAGTTAACTACTTTCTTGGAAGTTTCTGAATCTCCTCAGATCTGGTCTCATTCCACATCTAACGCTTTTCTAGATGTTGCTGATATGTTTTCCAGAGTGTGTTACCTCATTCGCATCTGATGTTTTTTCGGATGTCTGTATCTTTGTTCCAGGGTTTATCCCTCTCTTTCTAAATATTACTGGATACCTTTGTCGCATCGGCAAATTTCCACAATATCTTATATCCCAAGAAAATTCGGTTGGTCTGTCTCCTGTGGCATCGTTCCCCACAGTGTTCAAAAGTCTTCCATTCACCACATATCATTTCTTCTGCAATCAAGGTCAAAATTCTGGGTACTCTGATATTTAATCCTCTTATACCTCGAATGTCTAAAACTCTTTGATATTCATACTTTCAGGTCTAAGAAGATTAAATAGGGGCATCTGTCATACCCCAAATTTTGACCACCTGATTATCAAAACCCGACTGTTTTCACTTCATGTCATTTGCATATTCTATCATCTGTTTTGTCATGCATTTTTTGTTTGAATTTTCAGTCAGAATGTACTCGTTGAAATCTCCGTCTTTTATGGTTAATTATGTGAAAATAAAATTCAAAAAAAGGTTGATATACATATTTATATATATAATTTCGTTTTTGTATATATAAATATATTTTTGTTTCTTTTATATACATGTATATCTCTTTCTCTTTTATATATATATATATATATATATATATATATATATATATATATATATATATTCAAAATTTTTATATTTTTTATATATTTGTATATACATTATACTTTTTCGGTTTATATATATATATATATATATATATATATATATATATATATATATATATATATATATATATATATATATATATATATATATATTCAAAATTTTTATATTTTTTATATATTTGTATATACATTATACTTTTTCGGTTTATATATATATATATATATATATATATATATATATATATATATATATATATATATATATATATATATATATATATATATATCTTATATATATTTATATATATATATATATATATATATATATATATATATATATATTTAATTTCTCATTTTATATATATATATATATATATATATATATATATATATATATATATATATATATATATATATATATATATATATATATATATATATATATATATATATATATATATATTTCGCCTAAATAAATATATATATATATTTATACATTCAAATTTTCATTTTTTTTAAATATAATTTCATATGTTGTTGTTTATTATGAATTTTATTTTTTATATATTTTTGTTTTATTTAACTTTTGTTTTAATACAATTATGTTTTTATATAAATTTGTTTTTTTCCATGTTTGTTTCTTATGAGACAAACTATGCAACCTTGTCTCCTTGACTCATTTTCACTAGCCAATGGTAGAAGAGAATCAAAAACATTCTCTTACAACCTCACAACAAACTTGACTCAAAACTAGACTTTGAACCTAATGTCCCCTTCTTGTCTCATACTTGCTTGATTTTCAAGCAACCAATTGCCTATAAATAGAACTTTCTTGCTCTTCACAATTACACCAAACAAGTTATTAATTTGTTTCTCTCACTCTCAAATTTTTCTTCCTATTCTTTTTGTAACTTAGAAGAGTAAAAGATGTGAATAATACAAAAGGGAGGGTGCAGCGCACCCCTCCCATTCCAATCCTTGTTTTTTTCTAAAAAATGGTCTTCACATACACACACAAGTGAACAAACTTCTTATCTCACTTTCTCTGTAAAATTGCATTTCACTTACTACACATACATATATATACACTATCTTTTACATGTGCTAACAATTTTACACTCTACATAAGCATCTTGTATATATAAATTTCATACAACTAACATGACATGAACAATGAATATGGTCATAAATGTTAAATCCAAACAGAAATTTCTGCAGGTTTCCAAATATAATTACAACAACTTGTGAAGAAAAATTCAGCAGCAACACAGTTGGTTCATAGGGCCCTGCTTCTGTGAGACTGTGCAAAACCTGCATAACAAGAACAACAGTGATAATCCTCACAAATTGGAATTCCACGATAGCGACTCAATTTCCAATCCAAATACTATTTTCAAAATTTCAATTCAATTCAAGTTTTACAAAACCTGTAGAATTCAAACTCACTTTTTCTGTTATTTCTTCACAGGAGCAACAACACAATTCTGCTGGAAAAATTTCAGAGGTCATGACAGGAAGATTGTGCACATTCTGCACAACAGGAACAACATAATAACCGTGACAGAAGAATTTTACAAAATCCTGAATGGTTGAAACGAAAAAGAAGAAAAACAAACCTGTTACTACAAGCAATAACAGCTTCAATTCAAATTCACCGCGAAAAACCGACGATGCCGACACGCAACTCTGTAAAAATTCATACAGCAATATCAAATTCCTTTTCCGATTTAATTTCAGAAATTCATCAATTTTCCTATTTTTGTTTCAAACCCTAACATAAGGTTATTTGATTTTAACAGTAAAATTGCAGAAATCAAAAATAAAATGAGAAGAAGAACTCATCTTCATCATCACCGCTCAGAACCACCACCTTCTGCCGTCGCAACAGCCGCAGATGAACGTGAGAGGCAAAGCAAGCAGAGCCGAACCGAGAACGAAGAGCATCGGAGAAGCCATGCCACTGCGGAATTGCCGTCGACGAAGAACTCCTATCGCGATACAGAGGTTGAGAGGAGAAGAGGAAAAAATCACGCCTGGAAGGATTACACGCTTGAGAAAAGAAAAAGGGGAAGAATGGCATCTCAGGTTCCTCTTTCCTTTTAATTTACCTTTTAATTTAATTTATTTTCATTTTATTTTATATATATTATTGTTATTATGAGAATAAGTTAAAATTGTTTGGATTTCATTAGAGGCCCATTTTATATTTTACTAAATCATACACCCTATTTTTCTAAACCTGGCCTATCTATATCTTGTTTAAATTTATTAGTTAAATTTAATTAATTAACTTTGGTATTAAATTTTATTTTTGATTTTTGACTAAGTTATGATTAATTTTGATAAATTAACTTTAATTGTTTAAATGTGATATTTATGTTTTTTAGCTTGATTAATTTTTAGTGATAATTCTAACATTAATTTTAATTAGTCTTGATATTTTAGGATTACACAAATTGTTTAGACATGTTCTCAATTTGTTTATTGGTCCTAATTTCATTTTACACGATGTTTTGCCGTGTATATGCTTTTATCTCACGATGTTCTTCCGTGTATATTTTATCGCATGATGTTTTTCCATGTATTCAGTTTCATACACGATGTTCTTCCGTGTATGCTTTCAAATAACACGATGTTTTTCCGTGTATATTTTATCTGTCACGATGTTTTGCCGTGTATTTTATCTCTGTTTTTATCTCACGATGTTTTGCCGTGCACTTCCTGTTTATTCTTCACGATGTTTTGCCGAGATTGTCTGTTAATTTTCTGTGTTGATGATTCACACATGATGTTTTGCCGTGTATTTTCTATTTATTTTCACTGTGATGTTTTGCCACGTATATCTTTTATTTATCTCGCGATGCTTTGCCGCGTATCTTTGTCCGCCGATTACATGATGTTGTTCCGTGTATTTCAGTTGATTTTTATTTGTCTGATTACCATGATATTTTTCCATGTGTATTCTGTAACTTTTTGTCTGTTTAATCTTTTACACGATGTTCTTCCGTGTATATTTTATCTGTCACAATCTTGTGCCGTGTATTCATTTATTCTGTGATGTTTTACCACGTATGCATGCTCCTAAAAGCATCCCCGCCTCCTCTTGGGCGTTGTACAAGGACCCTTCGGCTTCTTAGAAGTTTTCACAGCCTCCTCTTAGGCTTCGTATAAATGATGTCTTCCTCCGGGAATGATAGCCTCCTCTTGGGCTTCATACAAGGACCGCTCGGCTTCTTAAAAGTTATTCTCGCCTTCTCTTGGGCTTTGTACAAATTGTCCCGACGACCTCTTAAAGGTATAGGAACAGAAATTAGTCATCTTACTAGAGCAGTCTTTCAGTTGAGTCTAGATCTTGATCTCGAAAGCGTACTTTTTCTTAGGCATAGTACAAAAGATAAAACTCCAGACTTGGACAGTCTAAATACCCTTGAGTCTCAAAGACATTCTCAAACACCTTTAGCCTCTGTCTCGGGCCTCGTACGAGATACATACAAAAATGCTCTATTGTTGAGTCAAACCCTTTTAGCCTCCATCTTAGGCTTTGAACAAGATACAATCACACCCTTTAGCTTCATGTCTTGGGCTTTGAACAAGACACCCAAAACATTCCTCTTTTTTAACATCCGACTTCCTTTTCTTTACATCCGACGTTTTCCCGGATATTCCTTTTCTTTACATCCGACGTTTTCCCGGATATTCCTTCTATTTTCGTCCGACGTTTTCCCGGATATTCCTTCTATTTTCCGATGTTTTTCCTGGATATTCATATCTCAATCTTTAATCTCTTCACTCTTTTCAATCAATTCCCACAAACACCCTTTTAGCTTCAATATTGAGCTTTGAACAAGACACAAATCACCTTTAGCTTCATATCTTGGGCTTTGAACAAGATACCCAAATACCTTTTTCCTCCCACAGAATATGAGGAACTACGATTGCTCTGATTTCCCAGTTTTCTTTAACGGGAATACGTTGGCATAAGATTGCAAAAGAATCTTAGCGAGCACACTAAACAAAAAAACCTTAGGTCCAGTACCTTACCAAAAACATCGAAAAACCCAAAAACAACAAAAATATCTTTTCAACATCTCTCAACTTTCCCAAAGGAGGAACTTTCCCATTTACAACAGATAGACACCAGTAAGTAGAGAACAGTAGAAAATTGCTTTCAACCCATGGATAACCATGTATAGGATGGGTAATTGACAACTCCCCATTGTATAACCTGACCCCGAACTCCCCGATCTCTTAGCACTTGTTAAAGAAAACATTTGCATGCAAGGTTAGTTTAAGATAGCTTCCCTTTCCTTTCCAGCTTCATAGGATAAATAAGAAATCAGAAAGTAGCACCCAATCCCATCCGCAGGCGGATGCGGGTGGTCACGAAAACCGCGCTACAGCGTCCAAAATTGAGGAATCAGAGATTTTGTTTGAGTTTAAAGATATTATATTTTTCTAAATGTTGAAGACATTTTAGGAAACTCTTGATTGAAGACCTATGTTTATGGAGAGTATTATACATATTTTTAGCAAGTGCCTTGCTGCGTTTGAAGCCTAAATCCAGTCCAGACGATGTTTTTAAATAGGATGGCACAACCCTAATTCGAGTAGTGAATGAACTGTGTGTTAAGTGACATTTTAGGGTTTGCGTGTGCTTGTTATTTGTGAGCCTCTCTAATATCATCTTGATATAAGAGTAGGACTATCTTTATTGAGTTGTAAGTTATGTCAATCACTACTTAGCTTTTAAGCACTGAGTGATTGTTTGTCCTTGAAGTGTATTTTCTATAAACATTAAAAGTGTTATAATTTTATCACAATGGTGACTGGAAGGGAAGTGAGAAGGGTCTCATACCTAGGTAAGTCTTAGGTAGAAGTTAAGCACGAGTAGCGATTAGGTGAGTAGATTGTAGACTAGAGCAAGTTTGCTAAAGATCTACAAACTGATACTATTTAGTGGATTTCCTTCCTAACTTGGTAGCCCCCAGTCGTATGTGTTGTTGTATGTAACACCCCAATTTAAATTATTTAATAGTCGTGTTTTATTCTCAATTGTTTGGCCTTGTTTGGGGGGGTGTCTGAGTACGAAGAGGTAATGTTAATAGGATAATAAGGATTAATATGGGGGTATGTCCAATTATAGTGGTATAGAAGTGAATATTATTATTATTATTATTATTATTATTATTATTATTATTATTATTATTACTACTACTACTATTATTATTATTATTATTAATAGTATTATTATTATTTTTATTAATTAAAAATCTGATTTAATTAATTGGATAAGGGGCTAGTGGATGAATTAAGGGCAGTTTAGTAATTAAGCTGAGATTAGTGAGGGTTAGTGGGAGAATTATCCATAATCAGATTTTGGGAAAAGAGACAAAGTTAGAGGAAGAGGAACAAGGAAGAACAAGGGTGCTAGGGCTATAATCTTCATCAATTTCGCAGGAATTTGATCAGAAAATTCGAGGTAAGGGGGGAGAACGGGTTTAATATTGGTGGTATAATCATAAGGGGGTAGTGGGGAGTCCTTAACCCCGTAGGAATTCGTCTAAATGTATGCTGTATTATGATTATGTGATGCATATGTGAATCTATGATGAAAATTGTGTGAATTAAATCATTGCGATTCTGGTTGTTTGATATTTTGGTGTTGCTAGTACTGTACGAATATGAATGTTGCAGATCTGAATTTTGGTGCAGGTTGAGTGATCGAAATTAGATCCAAGAACCATAATTTTGACTAGTAATAATAGGTAAAAAGAAGTAAGATGAGTAATAGGACCTAAAACTGATATAGAAACAAGTTTAGGACTGAATTAAAGTGGAAAAGTGAGGATCCCGTAGCAGAACCCAAACTGGTGTGGGGAAATTGCATTTGCGTAATAGATCTGGCCATACGCGTAACAGGTAAGGCAATACGCGTACGGCTATGGTCATTACACGTATGGGAGGGCCAAAAAGGAGGATTGGCACGACCCTCTGCCCATGCGCGTAACGGTACGTGTATAGAGGTCTGGCCTTACGCGTATGAGGAGGGAATACGCGTATTGGGTCTGGAAATGGAATTTGGTGGAAAAACAGGTCTCTGCCCATACGCGTAATAGGTAGGGCAATACGTGTATGGCAGGGTGGGAGGAGAGGCGGTACGCGTATGGTTGGGCGAGCGAGATGGGAAATACGCGTATGGCACAAGGCAGTACGCGTATGGCCAGCGAGTGTGCAGAATTTTACCGTTTCGCGATTTCTTTCCCGTTTTCGCGTCCGAAGTGGTTTCTTTTGGTTTGAGAGGTTGGGGATAGATGTCAGACCTTGAGAAATGTAGGATGGGCGACAAAAATAATTGATTTAGTAATTTTGGTGAATTAATTGGTAATTAGCTAATTAACGTCGTGTGAGGTGTTTTCTGTGGTGTTATGGATTGATTGTGATCAGGAGGATCGTGGGATTGTATGATTATGATTATACATGAATTATATGCATATTGATGTCATGCATTCATGGTGTGCCGGTGGTGATGAATCATTGCTCAGGGGGAGTGTATGTGATTCATCCGAACTCCAATGTGGAGTGTGGTGGAATAAATCATTGCCAAGTAGGGGTGTATGTGATTTATCCGGGTTCGATTGAATGAACCTTGGTGATATTGGTACCACATGCATTGTGTCATTTGTTGAGTCACATTGCATTGTTATTACATGTTGATTGAATGATAATTGAAAATGACAAGTGTGTCGTGATTATGTGATTGTGTGAATGACTGTGAGTAACTACCCTTAATATGTATTATTCACCGTTTATTATTGAATGTAGTTCTCATCCCTTTGTTGTTGTTGTGTCTGTGCTTCTTTGGAAGTATAGATAATCCAGGTACTTGAGTTGCTTGGAGTGCATGTTGCCTGTTCGAGTCGTAGGAGTCGCTCTGATACGTAACACGGGAATTTTGGGGATTTTATTAATTGTTATTTTGTAATGAATTTTGTTACGTATCTCTTTTAAATTCAATATTTTTTAGGACCACGAGTTTAATGTGGAGTTTGGAGTATGTTGGCAAGTGTGCCGTGAATTCATGAAATGATTATTTCCGCTGTTTTATTTCATTTAATGAAAAGAAGTTTTGATGTTGATTTTATTGGTGTAGCATCCTACTTGTAAAAGTTGAAAACTATGATTTTATCTGTAATATTCTTATATTTTATTAAATGGGAAAGTGGGGTGTTACAATTGGTATCAGAGCAGGTCGATCCGTCCGGCCAGGTGTAGTAGTTGAGTCTGTCCTTAGAATAGGAGTCGATTGTGTGTTCTGACCGTATGTTGATTGTTGACCAGTATGGCAGGAAGGAATGATGCTACTCTTACTGCTGCTATGCAAGCCATGGCACAAGCTGTAGAGAACAACAATCAGGCTGGAGGTGCTCAGTTTTGTGACTTAGCACAGTTCCAGAGCAATAAGCCGCCTACATATGAGGAAGGGATTTTGGATCCAGAGGCTGCATAGAAATGGCTGAAGGCTGTGGAGAAGATCTTCAGGACCATGGAATGCAGTGATGCTCAGAAGGTACGGTTTGGTACTCATATGCTGGAAGGGGAGCCTGAGGTCTAGTGGGACAATAGCCGTCAGAGATTGGAAGTTGCGGGTACTGAGATTACTTGGACAGTGTTTCAAGCTGAGTTTCTAGAAAAGTATTTTCCAAAAGATATTCGTAGTGCAAAGGAAGTTGAATATCTAGAGCTGAAACAGGGTGATAAGACAGTTGCTGAATATGCTGCCCGATTTGAGGAATTGGTACAATATTGTGCTCATTACAATACTGAAGAAGCTATGACTTCGAAGTTCTTGAAGTTTGAGAATGGGCTACGCCCCGAGATCAAACTGGGCATTGCTTGTTAGAAAATAAGAAATTATCCAGAACTGGTAAGCAGAAGCATAATCTATGACAATGATAACAGAGCCAGAATTGCTCATTACAAGGCTGTGAATGAGAAGAAGGGTAAGCAGAGGTTTGGAGGTACTCCTTACAGTGCTCCAGCTGATAAGGGTAAATAGAAAACTGATGTGGGGAAGAAACCAAAGGAGAAAGGAGTAGGTTCTGATACTCTCAAGTGTTTCAGATGTGGTGGCGCGGGTCACCGTGCTAATAATTGTCCAAATAAGGTGAAGAAGTGTTTCAAGTGTGGTCGACCAGGTCATGTTATAGCTTATTGTAAAGCCACTATGCCTACCTGTTATAGCTGTGTAGAAAAGGGTCACATCAGCACTCACTGTGAGAAGCCAAAGAAAGCTCAGGCTAGTGGAAAAGTGTTCACCTTGGTGGGAGCCCAATCCACTGATGAGGAGCATTTCGTCAAAGGTACTTATTTTATTAATGATATTCCTTTGATTGCTATCATTGACACGGGTGCAACCCACTCGTTTATCTCTGTTGATTGTGTGAAGAGACTAGGGATGGTGTCGTCTACTCTAGATCAGAGGATGACAATTGAAACTCCATCTATTGGTTCCGTGGTTACTTCCTTGGTGTGTTTGAAGTGTCTGCTGACTATGTTTGGTAGAGATTTCAGAGTGGACTTGATTTGTTTGCCACTCGGTAATCTCAATGTTATTTTTGGAATGAACTGGTTGGAGTTCAACTGAGTTTATATTGATTGCTTCAGGAAGACGTTACTGTTTCTTACTCCTGAAGAGGAAGCATTGGCGGATTCGTTATCTAGCAGGGAGTTGAGGATGTTGTTGGAGGATGAAGCGAAGATGTTTGCAGTGTTTGCCTTGTTATCTGTTGAATGTAAGACTTTAGTTAATGAATTACCAGTGGTGAATGAATTTCCTGAAGTATTTCCAGATGACATTTTAGAGTTGCCTCCGACAAGGGAAGTTGAATTTACTATTGATCTTGTACCGGGTACCAGACCTATCTCTATGGCACCGTACAGGATGTCTGCATCAGAATTGGCAGAGTTGAAATCTCAGATCGGAGAACTGCTTGATAAGAAGTTTATTAGACCAAGTGTGTCGTCGTGGGGAGCTCCAGTGTTGTTGGTGAAAACGAAGGATGGTAGTATGCGTCTGTGCATTGATTACCGTCAGTTGAATAAAGTGACCATTAAGAATAAGTATCCACTTCTGAGGATTGATGACTTAATATATCAGCTGGTAGGAGCTCGTGTTTTCAGCAAAATTAATTTGAGGTCGGGTTACCATCATATTAGAGTAAAGGAAGGTGATATTCAGAAGACTACTTTCAGAACTCACTACGGACATTACGAATATGCAGTAATGCCTTTCGGAGTGTCTAATGCGCCGGGGGTGTTTATGGAGTATATGAATCGTATCTTCCACTCTTATTTGGACCATTTTATTGTAGTATTCATTGATGACATACTAATTTATTCTAAGTCTGACGAAGATCACGCAGGACACTTGAGAACCGCATTGCAGGTGTTGAAAGATAATAAATTGTTTGCAAAGTTCTCGAAGTGTGAATTCTGGTTGAAGACTGTGAGTTTCTTGGGTCATGTTATTTCTGGTGATGGTATAGCGGTGGATCCATCTAAAATAAGTGCAGTACTTCAGTGGGAAGCTCCGAAGACAGCAACGGAGATTGGAAGCTTTTTAGGTTTGGCAGGATACTATAGAAGATTCATTGAAGGGTTTTCTAATTTGGCGTTACCGTTGACGCAGTTAACTAGAAAGAATCAAACTTTTGTTTGGGATGCTGCTTGTGAGGAAAGTTTTGAGGAACTGAAGAAGAAATTGACTACAGCACCAGTGTTAATTCTACCAAGTCCAAATGATCCTTTTGTAGTGTATTGTGATGCGTCTAAGATGGGATTAGGCGGCGTGTTAATGCAAGATGGCAAGGTGGTGGCATATGCTTCACTGCAATTGAGGGTGCACGAGAGGAACTATCCTACTCATGATCTGGAATTAGCTGCAGTGGTTTTCGTATTGAAAATTTGGCGACATTATTTGTATGGATCAAGATTTGAAGTATTCAGTGACCACAAGAGTCTGAAATATTTATTCGATCAGAAGGAGTTGAATATGAGGCAGAGGAGGTGGTTAGAGTTCTTGAAAGATTATGATTTTAATTTGAGTTACCATCCGGGAAAAGCTAATGTTGTAGCAGATGCTCTCAGTCAGAAGACAATTCATATGTCTGCGTTAATGGTGAAGGAAATGGAATTGATTGAACAGTTCAGAGATTTGAGTATGGTTTGTGAAACTACACCGGAGAGTATTAGATTGGGTATGCTGAAAGTGAATAATGACTTTTTAGATGTAATTAAGGAAAATAAAAAACTGGATGTGAAATTAGTGGACTTGATGCCTACCGGAGGAGATGATCCTGATAGTGATTTTAAAGTGGATAATGTTGGTGTGTTGAGATTCCGGGGCAGAATTTGTGTACCGGATAATGTGGAATTGAAAAAGGCAATCTTAGAGGAAAGTCATCGGAGTAGCTTGAGTATTCATCCGGGAGCTACAAAGATGTACCATGACTTGAAGAAGTTATTTTGGTGGTCCGGCATGAAGAGGGACATAGCTCAGTTTGTTTATGCTTGTTTGACATGTCAGAAGTCCAAAGTGGAGCACCAGAAGCCTTCGGGATTAATGCAACCGTTAGAGATTCCTGAATGGAAATGGGACAACATTGTGATGGATTTTGTCACTGGTTTGCCAAATACGGCAAAGGGATTTGATGCTATTTGGGTAGTGGTGGATCGACTTACAAAATATGCACATTTTATACCGATTAACATCAGTTTCCTGTTGTCAAAGCTGGCGGAGATTTATATCAGGATAATTGTGAAGTTACATGGTGTTCCATCGAGCATAGTGTCGGATAGAGATCTGAGGTTTACTTCGGAATTTTGGAAGAGCCTGTAGGAAGCCTTGGGTTCTAAATTGAAGTTGAGCTCGACTTATCATCCGCAGACCGATGGTCAGTCAGAGAGGACTATTCTGTCATTGGAAGATTTGCTGAGAGCCTGTGTGTTGGAGAAAGGTGGTGCATGGGATACTCATTTGCCATTTATTAAGTTCACATATAACAATAGCTACCATTCGAGTATTGGAATGGCACCTTTCGAAGCTTTGTATGGTATGAGGTGTAGGACACCTCTGTGTTGGTATGAGACTGGTGAGAATGTGGTGCTTGGACCTGAGATTGTGCAATAGACTACTGAGACAATCCTGATGATCTGCGAGAAGATGAAAACATCTCAGAGTAGACAGAGGAGTTATCATGATAATCGGAAGAAAGACTTGGAATTCAGTGAAGGTGACCACGTGTTCTTGAGAGTCAACCCAGTGACCGGTGTTGGACGTGCATTGAAATCAAAGAAGCTAGATCCTAAGTTTATTGGACCGTATCAGATCTTGCAGAGGGTTGGTGCAGTTGCTTATAGGGTGGCATTGCCGCCTGAATTTTCGAACTTGCGTGACGTGTTTCATGTGTCGCAACTTCGAAAGTATGTATCTGATCCATCTCATTTTATCCCGAGGGATGAGGTGCAGATCAGGGATAATCTTCCTGTGGAGGCGATGCCGATAAGGATCGAGGATCGCAAGATGAAACAACTCAGAGGAAAGGAGATCCCTTTGGTGAGAGTAGCTTGGGGAAGAGCTATTGGGGGAAGTGTGACCTGGGAGCTGGAGAGCAGGATGCGAGAGTCGTATCCGGAGCTATTTTCATCAGGTACATTTTCGAGAACGAAAATAATTTAAGGGGGGAGAGTTGTAACACCCCAATTTAAATTATTTAATCATCGTATTTTATTCTCAATTGTTTGGCCTTGTTTGGGGTGGGTGGGGGGGGGGGGGGTGTCTGAGTACGAAGGGGTAATGTTAATAGGATAATAAGGATTAATATGGGGGTATGTCCAACTATAGTGGTATAGAAGTGAATATTATTATTATTATTATTGTTATTACTATTATTATTATTATTATTATTATTATTATTATTAGTATTATTATTATTTTTATTAATTAAAAATATGATTTAATTAATTGGATAAGGGGCTAGTGGATGAATTAAGGGCAGTTTAGTAATTAAGATGAGATTAGTGAGGGTTAGTGGGAGAATTAGCCATAATCAGATTTTGGGAAAAGAGACAAAGTTAGAGGAAGAGGAACAAGGAAGAACAAGGGTGCTAGGGCTAGAATCTTCATCAATTTCGCAGGAATTTGATCAGAAAATTCGAGGTAAGGGGGATAACGGGTTTAATATTGGTGGTATAATCATAAGGGGGTAGTAGGGAGTCCTTAACCCCGTAGGAATTCGTCTAAATGTATATTGTAATATGATTATGTGATGCATATGTGAATCTATGATAAAATTGTATGAATTAAATCATTGCGATTCTGATTGTTTGATATTTTGGTGTTGCTGGTACTGTATGAATATGAATGTTGCAAATCTGAGTTTTGGTGCAGATTGAGTGATCGAAATTAGATCCAAGAACCATAATTTTGACTAGTAATAATAGGTAAAAAGAAGTAAGATGAGGAATAGGACCTAAAACTGATATAGAAACAAGTTTAGGACTGAATTGGAGTGGAAAAGTGAGGATCCTGTAGCAGAACCCAAACTGGTGTGGGGAAATTGCATTTGCGTAATAGATCTGGCCATACACGTAACAGGTAAGGCAATACGCGTACGGCTATGGTCATTATGCGTATGGGAGGGCCAAAAAGGAAGATTGGCACGACCCTCTGCCCATACGCGTAACGGTACGCGTATGGAGGTCTGGCCTTACGTGTATGAGGAGGGAATACGCGTATTGGGTCTGGAAATGGAATTTGGTGGAAAAATAGGTCTCTGCCCATACGCGTAATAGGTAGGGCAATACGCGTATGGCAGGGTGGGAGGAGAGGCAGTACGCGTAGGATACGCGTATGGTTGGGCAAGCGAGCTGGGCAATACGCGTATGGCACAAGGCAATATGCGTATGGCCAGCGAGTGTGCCGAATTTTACCGTTTCACGATTTCTTTCCCGTTTTCGCGTCCGAAGTGGTTTCTTTTGGTTTGAGAGGTTGGGGATAGATGTCAGACCTTGAGAAATGTAGGATGGGTGACAAAAATAATTGATTTAGTAATTTTGGTGAATTAATTAGTAATTAGCTAATTAACGTCGTGTGAGGTGTTTTCTGTGGTGTTATGGATTGATTGTGATCAGGAGGATCGTGGGATTGTATGATTATGATTATACATGAATTATATGCATATTGATGTCATGCATTCATGGTGTGTCGGTGGTGATGAATTATTGCTCAGGAGGAGTGTATGTGATTCATCCGAACTCCAATGTGGAGTGTGGTGGGATAAATCATTGCCAAGTAGGGGTGTATGTGATTTATCCGGGTTCGATTGAATGAACCTTGGTGATATTGGTACCACATGCATTGTGTCATTTGTTGAGTCACATTGCATTGTTATTACATGTTGATTGAATGATAATTGAAAATGACAAGTGTGTCGTGATTATGTGATTGGGTGAATGACTGTGAGTAACTACCCTTAATATGTATTATTCACCGTTTATTATTGAATGTAGTTCTCACCCCTTTTTTGTTGTTGTGTCTGTGCTTCTTCGGAAGTACAGATAATCCAGGTACTTGAGTTGCTTGGAGTGCGTGTTGCCTGTTCGAGTCGTAGGAGTCGCTCTGATACGTAACACGGGAATTTTGAGGATTTTATTAATTGTTATTTTGTAATGAATTTTGTTACGTATCTCTTTTAAATTCAATATTTTTGAGGACCACGAGTTTAATGTGGAGTTTTGGAGTATGTTGGCAAGTGTGTCGTGAATTCATGAAATGATTATTTCTGCTGTTTTATTTCATTTAATGAAAAGAAGTTTTGATGTTGATTTTATTGGTGTAGCATCCTACTTGTAAAAGTTTAAAACTCTGATTTTATCTGTAATATTCTTATATTTTATAAAATGGGAAAGTGGGGTGTTACATTGTACACCGAACTGGGTTAACAACTCTGTGTGTTCTGTTATTTTCTATATTGTTAATTGTGTTTTATCTTGTCCTTGTGTTTTAAACAGAGATCCGTGTCTCGACATCTCTTAGGACATCTAATATCTACATATCAGAATTTCATATATATATATATATATATATATATATATATATATATATATATATATATATATATATATATATATATATATATATATATATATATACTTTGTAATAATTAACAACAATCATCCTCACATTTAACAATCGTTGAAGCACTTAAGTGTAAAGGTGTGGGACAGATTAATTGGTTGGTTGGGTGTAGCGGTGAGTCCTTCAATGAGCTTGCAAGAGCACTTAAGACATTGGACTGATGCTCTTCTGCTGAATGGAGTTGGAATTAGTAATGCGGTTGGGGTATGGTTAGTAATATGCTGGTGTTTGTGGATTAGTCGGAACAATATTATGTTTAATGACGAGATTTGGAACAGTGAGTTAGTAGTTGATAAGATAATTTTCTTTCCTTGGTGGTGGATCGGTAAAAATTTGAAGAGAAACTTTACGTGTAATTATTACGAATGGTTTAAATCGCCTTGCGATTTTATATAAAGGAGATTTTGGGTGGTGGAACTTTTTTTTGTATTTGAGTTTGGATACCTCCTTGTATCCTTATAATATATTTTGCTTTTTAAAAAAAACAACTTTTTTATATTTTCGAAAGAACTCGACTTTTTCATATTTTAAAAAAAACTCGACTTTTTTCATATTTTCGAAAAAAAACTCAACTTTTTCATATTTCCGAAAAAACGCGACTTTTTTCATATTTAAAAAAAAAAACTCGATTTTTACATATTTCAAAAAAAACTCAAATTTTTCATATTTCCGAAAAAACTCAATTTTTTGTATTTCTGAAAAAACTCGACCTTTTTATATTTCCAAAAAAAACTCGACTTTTTCATATTTCCAAAAATACTCGACTTTTTCATATTTCCAAAAAAACTCAACTTTATCATATTTCTGAAAAAACCCGACTTTTTCATATTTATGAAAAAACTTGTCTTTTAATATTTTCGAAAAAACTCGACTTTTTTCATATTTCCAAAAATATCTACTTTATCATAATTACTTACAAATTTAATTTTGTGAAATAATTTTTTTATAAAATTTAAAATATAAATTATTAAAAAAAATTTAATTAAAATATTTAAGGTAAGTTTTTAGATGGACGGATATCCATCCATTTAAATAATATTAATTGATGGATCAGATGAATTTTATCTCTAATGGATGGATTAGATTAGATATTTTTTAGAAAATTTTAATGAATTGTTAATAGACTAATAAATTGTTTTGATCCATCCATTAATAATTCAATTCATATTTATCAAATCCATCCATTTTACCACCCCTAATAAACTACGCTTAAAATTCTCCTCTTTTTTAATTAAAAAAGAGACATTAACTAAATAAGAAGAGTAATGATATCGCATAATTAAATTCTCTTATTATATCATATATATTTTGAGTTTTTTATCATATAAAATTTGATACTCTCAAACAATTTTTTATGTTTTAATAATAAAAAGATAAATTCTTACGAGTAGTTTTTGTGGAGTACTAATCTCTTCAAATAAAATTTCTTTAGAATTCTAATTTATTATAAAATAAGTTATTATAAAACAAAAGAATAACATTGAATAATTGAATTATAGATATGTGACAAATTAAATTATAGAAGTTATAGTTTTCACCAAATAAAACATATATTTATCAACTATATTTAAAAATGAAATCATATGTGCTGAAACAAAATGTAAGCAAACTTAATTATTTTAAATTTATTTAATATTATTATTTTTAAAATAATTTTTAATGGATTAAATTTTTTTTTTTTAAAGGGAAGTTACTGCTTTTGGCAAACTCTAGACTCATTACAATAACACTAACCATCACCTCATATTTATCAGTAAAAAATAATTCTTTAATGTTATAATAATTTGTGAAAGCTAATTTCTATATTCGTTTATAAGGAGTTTCATTATACCTTTTACTTATACTAAATAACATTTTTTAAATTTAAATAATTTCAATTCTTGTATACATAGACGAATAATACTTAATACTATAAATTTATACACACAAATGTAACAATCTTCGGGAAGTTACTGCTTTCGGAAATTAGGGTGTTGAACAACTTTAAAGTTCACGAGATATCACCGTCAAGACTTTCCGATATAGATAATATGAAGCTTTTGTTTTTCTTCATGTTGTTTGGAGGAAGTGTTAGAAAAATAATGTATAAATCGAATGGATTAAGGCTAGACTCGTGAACGAAATCATTTTCTTTATAAGTATTTTAAGCACTCTCAAATTTCTCAGAGCTAGAACACATGAATATCCAGGATAATCCAGCCTATACTCGAGTTTGCACAAGACCGATGAAAACTCGAATGTAGGGAAGAGTATCTGGAATTTTAGTGAAGATGATGTATGTTTTTGTTATGTTTTCCTAAATCGGAATGAAGTATTTATAAGCCATATTGGTGTTGTTTCACAAAGTTGCAACCCTAGGTGAAATAACTTCATTTTACCAAGAGTTACACGTTTTTGCTAAAAGTTACGTACTTTTACAAAAAGTTACATTGTTTCGCCTATAACAACATTCTTCAAGAATTGCATATTTTCATTCTTCAACACTTCACGAAGTGTTGCCTATTTTCGAATTCAAACCTACTGCAATACTTTACAAGTGTTTTCGATTTCTGAATTCAAAAATTAGTCTTCACTTGAATATTTTCTTGTCATTTTGGAACACACTCAATATTATTAATTGTTATAAATTTTCAACAATCCCCAACTTGTTATAATAATGATAAAACCAATTTCAGAAAAAGAGACAAAGAAATTTAATACAATTAAGTATCTTTCGATTTGAACTTAATCTTAGTAAGGATAACACAAAGCCTAATCGGTATTGTTGGGTAGCAATGCTTTAAACTGTTATCCCTTGTGAGTAAACCGGCGTTACCTTACACACACTCTTTAGTAAATCTTCGCCCACATCTCTCGCCTAACACTATTTATGGCCATGTGTTTTTCCTGTTTTCATGAGTCTTTTATGAGAGAAACTCCAACTCTCACTTTGAGACAACACCATCTCGAAATTCACATAGGTGAAGTTCATATTGTATCATTTTCCATGAGACACATACCCTCTGTATTGAACTTCATTAAGAGTTTAAATAAAAACTCATCCCTCATTTTAAAGGTCAACATTATCACAAAATGTTTGACAAACATCCAAATCAAAGACTTGTTGTTACCCATTGAATCTTGAGGTTAATGTCCTGTTAATGTAAGATTGGGTTTCCACCGCTGTTGGAACTCTTACTCAAGGAGTTTCAACCCCATGACTCTCGAGGTTGTTTTTACTAAGTGTCTGGCCAGTGGCTTAGTAAACAGATCAGCCAAATTATAGCTTGTTCGTATATATGTGAATGAAATAATTACATCCTTAATCAATTTTCTCCATAAGAATTTATAGGTCCTACTTGCCTAGACTTTGTGTTATACACGTTTTTGTATGCTCTAGGTAAAGTGGCTTGACTACCACAATCTATCAACACATTTGAAACATTGTCTTTAGCCAATGGAACTTCCAACAGAAGGTCCCTCAACCATTCAACATCTTCACCAGCTGAAGCAAGAACCTTGAACTCTGATTCTATGGTTGAGAGAGTGATCCACATTTTTTTCTTACTTTTCCAAGAAATTGCACCCCGGATAATGTAAATATTCACCTAAATGCTGATTTATGATATTCAACACTCAATATCCAACTCGCACCAGTATATCCTTCTAATATGACAAGAAATCTACCATAATGGAGGCCAAGAGTTTTGGTTTTCATAAGATAGCCAAAAATCCTAATGATGGCTTTTCAGTGCTCACTATTTGGATTGCTAGTAAAATCTACTCATTTTACTAATTGCAAATGTTATGTCAGGTTTAGTACATTGCATGCACTTGTATATTCAAATTGATCCACAACTCTTCCATCATTCTTTTGAAGTTTGACACTAGGATCAAATGGAATGGTCACTTCCTTAAAGCGTATGTGTTTGAACTTATCAAGAATTTTCTCAATATAGCGTGTTTGACTAAGTTTATAAACCCCACTATTTCGCTTTACTTTGATACTCAAAAGTGTGTTAACTAGTACAAGATCATTTATATTGAATGTGGAAGTTAGAACCCTCTCAGTTTCTAAAATTGCATTCATCTCATTGCTAATGATCAATCATATAATCAATATGGAGACAAATGAATATCACAATATTCTCACACAAATTTGTGTACAAATGCTTGTAACAAGAATCAAATGAAGAAGGTTTAGAAGATAATCATGCATGATGATGCAAGAAGGTTTTAAACGAAGTGAGATATGAAATTATGAGCAATTTAAAGTAATATAGTATAAATTGCAATGAGCACCTTATTTATGTTCACTTGTTTCAAATCTTCACTTGAATATCTATGTTCAACCTTCTTGATCAAATTCATCATTGATGTGCATGACACTTTTGATCTCTTTTTTTCTTTGATTATCTTTGTCTTCATAAAAACTGAACTAGATATAAGACGTCGTAGTCTTCACAATCTCCCCTTTTGATGATGACAAACTCTCACTACGGCAAAACTGGTTTTAGGCAGCACTCCATAAACAACGCTTTTTGCCCAAAGCGCTGCTATGAGTTAAAAAAAATAAATTAAAACTATATACTAAAGTGAAAAAAAAGCGCTGTTAAAGGCTCACTTAATAAAGCGCTTTTGAAAAGCGCTGCTAAAGGTCATAGATACGAGAGCGCTTTTAGAAAGCGCTTCTGAAAAGCGCTGCTAAAGGCCACCTTTAGAGAGCACTTTATTAAAGCGCTGTTATAGGCCATAGAATAGAAAGCGCTTTTTATGGAAAGCGCTGCTAAAGGAAATACATAAGAAATCGCTGCCTTATGTCATTAATTTCTAAATACTAATTAAACTGTACAGTACCTGCAACCAGAACATTTAGCAATTTTCAAAACTTATGAAACCCTAAACTTCCAAAACTTCTGAAACGCTACTCCCTCCGCCTTCGTTCACCGTTGGCAAGGCTACTCCCTCCGACCGGCCTTCCTCTCTTCGTTTCCGTTCGCAAGGCTACTCTCTCCGACCGGCCTTCCTCTCTTCGTTTTTGTTCCTCCGACCGACATTCCTCCCTCTATTTCCAGCCGCGCTCTAGTTCCGGACATACTCCCTTCGTCAGCTTTTGAACCTCCCTCCGTCATTCATCCTACGAAGATCAACCTCCTGTTGAACGTCGACTTTCATCTGCTATTGTTAAGGTATTTCCTTTTTTTCTATTAATTTTTATATCCAAGTTTAGTTCTTTATTTTTTTGGTATTAGGGTTCCTTAGTTCTAGCTCTTTATTTTCTATTAATTTTTTTTTTCTATTGTTAAGGAATTTGATTTTGAAATTGTTGTTGTAGTAAGGTTGAAGATGATGAATAGTGATATTTGTGGTGAATTTATTTTGAGAATTGGGGTTGATTTTGTAAGTTGATGTTGAATGTTAGTGATGAATTATTGAAATTAATTGATGATAATGACATTGTTGATGGATAATTGTTAGTGATTACTTTGTTTTGATCTAATTGTTGATTGAAAATGATACTGAAATTAATTGTTAATTGTTGAGGTTGAAGATGATGAATAGTGATGACATTGTGAATTTATTTTTTATAGTCATTGGTGATGTTGTTGATTGAAACTTGAATGACATTCATGAATTAATTGTTGAAGATTGTGATGTTGTTGATTGTTTGAACTCTTGTTAGTGATGAAGTTGCTATTGAGTTTAAATGTGGAATTGATAATTTTGGTGATTGATTTCTGCTCGAATTGATGATTCTTTGTTGGATAGAACTTTGAAGTTAATTGAACTTAAGTGATGAAGTTTTTTTTTGTGACTTACTTGAGTTAAAACATTAAATGTTGATGTGTCATTTGTGATGAATAAAAGTATACCATGCTACTTGAATTAATGTGATTGAATTTGCGCGTCGATGCCATGCTATTTGTTTCATTCATGTTAACTTTGAGTTGAATTTTTGTCAATGGTACCTTCTGATCATTCATTTATATAACTTCTCATTCCTTTTTTTCCAGCGTGATAAACGTTGGTCAGGAATATCTTTGCTAGGGGTTACTTGTGAAAAGTGAGATTCTGATCGTTTCCGAGAATCTTACATTGTGTGGTTCCAGAAGTTACTGACTTCTCTACAGGTAATTAGTTGTTCTTTTGCTATAGTTGCGTGAATAATTAGTGTTTTTATTTAGCTTACTTAGTAAAATGATAAGTGCGAATTGTAGCTATTTTTGTATATAAGTTTTGTTGCACTTATCGATATGTTTTGTTAATATCGTACGAATAAACCCCGCTTTGTTTGTAAATACGTTTACTTTACGTTATAGTGTATATATTGCGTACGGCGTAAATATCATTGAGTTTAATTGATTTTCTCTCATTTTTGTAGGTATTCAAGCAAATATATTTTGCCATTGTTGTATAGAGTATTGAATAAGCTTTCCAGCGCTTCCGACCGTGCGTCAATCCGAGTTACGGTTCAGAAGTTGTGGTCAAAATAAGGGCTGGTTTGCTGTCAAGTTCGCTTTGCGAACTTTCCAGCGAATGTTCGCTTTGCAAACTTCCCAGCGAATGCTCTCAGAATTATGGCAGTAGAAAAAGGGACCAAAGTTCGCTTTGCGAACTTTCCAGCGAATATTCGGTTTGCGAATAACAGTTCGCATTGCGAACTTCTGGAGAATTGCAGAGGCGGTTTAGCTATTCTGAGGCACTTAAGTGCCAATTTTTGGAGTTCGCTTTGCGAACTTGATGGATTTTGAAATTGTATTTAAGTCATTTCAGTCATTTTTTAGGTTATGGTTTTGGGGTTTTTTGCTCCCAACTCCGTCAAATTCATTTTTCAGTAGATTAGCTTAGAAAACAACATTGAAGCTTGCACACGGATGATCCGGGTGGATTTCTCATCGACCGGCGATGACAAACCGCGAGATGTTTGGTTTATTTCTTTTCTTCTTTGTGTATTTCTTCTTTGTTGGGTTGTTGTATATGTATTTACTTTGAACTCATGTATATTTGTCGCCCATGGCATTGTATAAAATCCGCTTTACAAATCTTTATCGGTGATTGTCCTTGATTTTTGCTTATGCTCGGGGTTTTGGTTGTGTTAGAGATAAACATCGCAAACTTTGATTAGGGATGATTATCTGTTAGTTTCTGGATGCTAGAGATAGATTTATAGCTAACAATCTTTATGGGTGTCGAAGCTTAATGCCTCCGTATCTTGAGTCGGGTGCGAGAGTGTCGATGAGGGTAACACGGTTGTTCTCTCAGCTCAGTGTGTCAGAGATGGACACTGTTGTGAGCGATGGTGGATGATATTGAGGAGTATTGTAGGTTGAGTATAACTGGTCGGTAAGTTTAAGTTTGTGAGGAGTTGATTATATGCATACCAGATAAGTTTCTTCTCTCTGAAGAATGAATTCTTTTTGTATTAATATTTACTTTTCTGTTTCTATGTTTGAAACATTTAAAACCAAACTCTTTAACATTTAAATTGTCGAACGGCAGTTCAATAGCACCGATCTCCGTGGACACGATAAATTCCAGGAAAAATACTTCCAAATCTTTTTGTTGCTTGCCGCTATACCGCTCCAACATAAAACCATGGATAAAAAATGGATGTCTTCCAATCGATTGTCAAAAGAGTATGAGAATGGGGTGTTAGAATCCGTTAAGTTTGTTGTTGAACACACCAAAGACCCCAGTCGAATCACATGTCCTTGCTTAGATTGCTGTTATGGGCGTCAGATTGACGCAGTTGAGTTGGAATCGCATTTAAAAAGGCATGGAATTGATTAAAGTTATACATGTTGGATATTACATAGTGAGATAAGTAACAAGAATGTTGAACCGGGGGATAATACGACCTATGCTTCAAAGGACAATGGAACAGATATATGAGATTGTGATCGAGTCGAAGATATTGCAGAAGCCCTTGAAGAAGATCTTCAGAATTGTCCCAAAATGTTTGAGAGGTTGGTAAGCGATGTAGAGAAACCGTTGCCTAAAGGTTGCACTAAATTCACAAAATTTTCTGCGGTATTAAAGTTGTCAACTTAAAGGCGGGCAATGGATGGTCGGATAAAAGTTTCACAGAGTTATTAACCCTTATGAAAGATATACTTCCGGAGGATAATGTCCTTCCTAATCGAACCTATGAGGCCAAAAAAATGTTGTGCTCTATTGGCATGAGCTATGATAAGATACATGTTTATCCAAATGATTTCATTTTGTTTCGAAATGAATATGAATCGTTAAATGAGTGCCCTAAATGCGGTGTCTCTCGATATAAGAAAAAATTGTCTCCAGCAAAAGTCTTATGGTATTTTCCTATAATTCCGAGATTTAGACGCATGTTTCATAGTGAAACCGATGCAAAACACTTGACTTGGCATGCAAATGAAAGAATTATAGATGGAAAGTTTCGACATCCAGCAGATTCACCACAGTGGATGAAAATTGATAATGATTATCTTGATTTTGGAGAAGAAGCAAGAAACCTTCGCTTGGCATTATCTACTGATGGAATGAACCCACATGGTCTTCAAAGTATCTCACATACCACATGGCATGTGATTATTATGATTTATAACCTACCACCATGGCTATGTATGAAGCGTAAGCACAAGATGTTATCTATGTTAATTTCTAGGCCTAAACAACCAGGGAATAACATAGACGTATACTTGACACCTTTAATCGAAGATTTACAGATTTTGTGGGAGAACGGTGTGGAGGTTTATGATGGATATATGAAAGAAAGTTTCAATTTGAGAGCGATGTTATTTGGCACAATTAATGATTTTCCAGCATACGGAAATCTATCAGGGTATAACATTAAAGGTCAATGTGCGTGTCCTATTTGTGAAGAAAAAACATATTGGACGCAATTGGAATTTTGTCAGAAGAATGTCTTTCTCGGTCATCGTAGATTCTTAAATTCTAATCATCACTACCGTGGGTGGAGAAAAGCATTCAATGGAAATCCAGAACAAGGTAGAGCTCCACCTACATTGACAGGTGACCAAATTTTTGAAAAGGTGAAAGATGTGAGTACTCAATTTGGCAAGCCTTTTGCACATACACTTGTCAAATGTGGGTGGAAGAAGAGGTCAATTTTTTTTGAATTGCCATATTGGAAGTTGTTGTATGTAAGACATTTTCTTGATGTTATGCATATTGAAAAAATGTATTTGAAAGTGTTATTGGTACATTAATCAATATACAAGGAAAGTCTAAGGATGACCTTAAAGCAAGAAAGGACTTGATAGCGATGAGAATAAGAAATGAATTAGGACCCTTGAAGAAAGGAAAATGAACATATCTACCACCTGTTGCTTATACTCTATCTAGAAAGGAGAAAAAAAATATTATGTAAGTTTCTAAGTGAAGTTAAAGTTCCAGAAGGATACTCTTTAGATATTAGAAGACTTGTGTCTATGAAAGACCTCAAGTTAAAGAGTTTAAAGACACATGATTGCCATGTTATAATGGAACATTTTCTACCAATAGGTATACGTTCTATTTTTCCAGAAAAATTAAGAAGTGCCATAACTAAATTGTGTTTTTTTTTTCAGGTCAATTTGTAGTAAGGTGATCGATCCTGCGATCTTACCAACATTGTAAAAAGAAATAGTTATTACTTTGTGTGAGCTTGAAATGTATTTTCCTCCCTCATTTTTTGACATAATGGTACATCTAGTTGTTCATCTTGTGAAAGAGACACAATTGTGTGGACTAACTTATATGTGTGGGCCGACTTATGTTTGGTGAATCTTTAGAAGTTAAAGGTTTTGGAAGTGGATCTGTTGTTATTAGAATGATGAATGTTTTAATTTTGAAGAAAATTGATTATTAATGGTATATAGCATTTACAAATTTTGATAAAAACATTATTTTCTTGGTGTCACTATGCCAAAGAAGGGCTTAGACAGCGCTTTTTTTTGGGCTTAGACAGCGCTGCCTATTCGACCGCTGTTATAAGTAAAGACATCGCTTTAGTTAATGAGAAAGCACTGCTAAATGTCTGATTTTGCCAGCGCTTTTACTTTGAAAGCGCTTTCTATTTGTCACTTTAGCCAGCGCTTTGTCTTTAAAAGCGCTGTCTAAAGAACTCCTTTAGGCAGCGCTTTGACTTTAGACAACGCTTTTGGTTATCTTTAGGCATTGCTTTAGACGACGCTTTTCTTTAAAAGCGTTGTCTATTCTCTACTTTAAGCAGCGCTTTTTATTTAAAGCGCTGTCTAATCCCCACTTCAGGCAGCGCTTTTTTCTTTGAAGTGCTGTCTAATGTCCACGAAATTTTTTATATATAAAACTTAAAAAAAGCGATGTCTGATATATACAATAAATATTTACCAGATTATCACCATATTTTGCACCAGGTTTTCACCACATTTTGCACCAGAATATGCATTTAGAATTTGCACCAAATTTTCATATATTAGACAGTCAATCCAATAAATATGCACCAAATTTGTCTATTTATATATACATCTTTAATCCAATAATTTATATATACAAAAAATTGATGATATTCAAGCTAAAAAACAACAACAATTCATATATATTGTTAGCTACAAAAAATATGATATTCAAGCTAAAAAACAACAACAATGAACTTGTTAGCTCCATCTTCTACATCTGCACATATAACCTGAAACAAAACAACAACAACATTAGACAAAATATAGAAGAAAACAAAGAAGGCATTGTTCTTATCTGATATTCAAGCTGCAAGCATTGCCAAATCTGATATTCAAGCTGCAAGCATTGCCAAAAATGTCAACAAATGATCATGAGTTATTGAATATTGCCAAGTGCCTATGAAAATCAGTATATGATTCCAACCTTCTATGGCCAAGATATCAATCAATATTTGGCAGCACCAACACAATTTATGATGCCAAACTTCTATAACAAACAACAACAACATTGCAACACAATTTAATATACTAATGATGACATATTATCTCATCAAAACTCAAACTTATATATACTCAAAATTCTCATCAATGAAAGAAAGACAATATACCTTATAAAACTCTCAGCTCAATAATGAATTGACACTATTCCTCCTTAAGTTCATCCAATTGATCTTTCGAGTAATGAGCACATTTGAATTCATCAAAGTACTACATAATAATATAACATAGTATCATTTAGCTAAAACTATTTAAGTATATGAGACATATGTGGTAAATATTAAAATAATTCCTAAGTTAGAAATCCATACCTTGGATGGAATATCTATTCGATCCAAAAAAAGAGTTTCTTTCATAAACCTCAACATGAAATATCTGCAATCTATTCCATTACGCTGACGAGGACACTACACATGGAAAGAAAATACGGATATATATCAGGATATACCCCTTAACTAGTTTTATCAAGTATCATCACTAATATAATCAAAATTGTGAAAATATACCTCCACTCTAATCTATGTAATGTTGTTGGCTTTGCTCTTTGAAACTTGAATATCTCTTTGTGATCGAAAAACTTGTATAACACTAATAAAATATAAACGAATATTTAGAACATGTCACATAAATAAATAAATATACACACGAATATTTAGAACAATCTCACTTACGTATCAATCAACTTCTTCATATCTAGGTATGTTGCTTGATCATTGTGTAAAGAATCCAGATAATATACAATTTCTCTTATCGGATTAATTGCCACCAACAACCAATGTCCACTGTAAGATTAAACAAAGGTTAGATGGAAACTTTCTACACAACTTCAAAACACAAAAAATTATAATAGATGAAGTTAGAATGAAAATCTAACCCGTTGCCAGTATTATATGGTAAAAAGAACAACTTTTATGTATCTTTGCTGGCCATAAATAAACCGAGTACATACTGTATGACTTCATTTGGTTTCTGTACGATTAACCATGAGTTGATAGTCATGGGAGATAAGAAAGCGAATATTTGTTCCAATCCACGTGGGCGCATCAATTTGTCATACAGAAACCTTAAATAAAAACATCATTAACATATTAGACTATTCATTTGAAATGAGTAAATAAATTGTTCAATTAATTAAACAAAGTTGATCGGAGTATACCTAATGTATGTATCGACAACACCGATGCCTATTTCCAAATGTTTAAAAACTTGCTCCATATCCTCTCTACCAATTGTTTCCGAATATTCAAAACCAAAAATACCTTCCTCCATAGGTATAAGCCGAGTACCACCATCCGGAATAACTGTTATAAGTAAACATGTCTGAAGGCACGACCTATACTGAGAAGTAGGTTTTTTTCTAGCCGCGGTCTTCTTAGCAACACCATTTGTTTGTGTGGGAATGTTGCTAATTTTAGGCATCTTACCCCTACTGACTTGTTCAATCTCTTTATCCTGAATCTAAATATCATATAATTAGTTAGGTGAAGTATAAGATCACGAATTAACATTTTCCATGCATAAATATCATATAATTGTGTTGTACCTCTTTTCTCGATGCAACTGACTCGGTTTCCCGCATAATCCCCTTATCATTTGATTTGGATTTTGTTGGAGTCTAACATTACCATGTAAAAAAAATGTACGTAAAATGCCCGTAAAAAATTTGAATACCCAAAGGTTCATAATGGTTTTAAGCTTACCTTATCATCTAGGCAAATGAGGTTTGACGGCCATGCAACAAACGATCCTATTGCATCTCCCAACAATGTTGCATCCGAAACATCGTCAGGTAGTGGTAATAAGGCATCCCCCTCTAAAACAATATAAATCGATACTTTCAAAAATCCAGTGGGGAGCGGTTTATGGTGAAGCATTTCTCCCAAAGTGTTATGCACTTTTCCCTTACCAATCATCCGATAAGTCGGTGACGATAAATAGAGTTGACAACGGGAAATGCCTTAAAACCAATAATAAATATGACATTGTTAATGTGTATATATGTCAATTAAATAAATTAAGCTAATTTAATTTCATAATAATATATATAATTACCTCGGGAATATTCGGTTGAAAATTACAATTGATACTATCTTTCTCACTAGTATCTTTAAAAGCTGAAGCTTGATCTCTTTCTTTTTGATCTCTTTCTTTTTCCTTTTTCAATTCACGAACTTCAGATTCTAATGCTTCCAACTTTGCCTGCAGTTCTTTATTGCTAGCCATTTTTTTCTTTGGTTCTTTCAAGGATGTTGGAGTGATCTCATATCCCTTACCCCTCACACGACCAGAATACTCACGACCATCTAATGCTCGACTAAGTAGCCTCCTGCAATCATTGTCTTCATCTGGAGATATAGACTGAGATAGAGTCTCCTGAAATTCATATGAATATCGAAAATTTGACTTAATTATATGTTAATAAACTTTTGATTTAATTCAAGCAATAATGTTATACTTACGCATTTCTCAAAAATTTGTTGAACATCTTCTTTAACAACTCCATCCTTACCCACACGGGCTTCCTTCCACAAAACATGGTCCGGAAGAGATGTTTCAGAACTTTTCTTCTTTGTTAACTACACATTAAGCCAAATAACATGATCAAAAATAACTCATGATGAACAAGTATATCATTGCAATTTATAGATACTTACTATAGATTGTTGTAAGCGTGCATATCCCATACGCCCTTTTTTGTATGGATACGCGGGACTTGATGCTCGTTGCCGATTTATGTCACTTACACTCTCAAATTCTGGGGTTTTTCGTTTGGATTTAAAAGTTTCCCATTCATGAGGTGTAATCAAATCTGCATATTTCTGTGGAAGCTCTGCGTCAATAAATTTTTTATCCTCATTTTTAAGAAACTTGTTTGATAAAAAAGATCTAAACCCTCTATGTATTTTTCCGGCCAATCCGAGTATATAATCTTTTCTGTATCATCAATGTTGAAAGACCTCTACGAAAATCATACACAGAGTGCGTTAGTATAAGTAATTTAAATACATAATCGTCATTAAAAACAAATAACATCACATATGGTACCTGTATCTCAATCCATATTTTGTCTTTAGCGTCTTTCAACGCTTTGTTTCTCCAATCATCATAAGTAATTGGAACTTCTCTCCTTGCAACTGAACCAAGATAACTTGTCAACGTTGAACCGTTAGGCTCAATTAGTTGGTTATCTTGACTCCAATGCACATCATGTTTTATGCCTCGATCTCTATCACGAATGAGTCGCTTCATAATTGTAATTCCTCGTCTAATTTCCCTTTCCACTGCATTACCGGTCTCATCTCCATCATGAATAGAATCATCATGTGGGTGATCCTCGTTACTAGCCATCTAACCTGTAATAAGAGATTGTAATAGTTACAATTCTAACGAAAAATCATAAACATTTTTACTGAAACACTGAATTAGCCGACACTCTTATTGAGTTCTACTATTTCGTTTTGTTTTCTTTCCACAATCAACAGAACAAAACAGAGATTGTAATATGTAGTGTATAAATATACTTGTTACATTTCATTTACAAAATAATGCAATATCACAATATTCTCACAATTCTATTATCTATTGGCAGTTCGTTGTTAATTAGTATTAAATATATTAATTAATATAGATATGTTGTGATGTTGTTATGTTGTTGATCATGCTGCAGATAGAATGGAGAGATAAGAGAAATGAATTCAAAAAGAAAGTAATTTGCTGTGCAAGGAAGACTCAAGAAATGTAATGAATTACAAGACGAGTTTGTTTGAATTTCCTATATTTGCTGAGAGGATTTGTTACAGTTCTTGTAATATTTTTCAGAATGTAGTTAAAATATTAAATGGTATTCAAATGTACATGTTTGCTACTGTTTTATATCATCATGTTCTTGAGCTTCTGTTAATAAGAAGATATTAAACTCTTACACTAAAGAATTGCATGAATTTACTAGAAACAAATGTAAAAGAAATGTTTTTTACACCTTTAACAATTGCACCACACATTTACTTATTTCAAATTTTCGTATTTTGTTCCTAAGTTAAAATAACAACAATGATATTAGTGCATCTCTCTTTTTATATTCGTGTGACATTTGATTAATTAGAAAAAGCTATGGCATGATCAATAGGATGTCATGCTAGTGTAAAAAAGCTTTTTGAGATGAACCTGCAGCTTTTGCTGTTGGATGTTTTTTCATTAGTTGCGTTTTTCTCTTTTGGTCAATGGTGGTTACGTGTATTGACTTTGTGTGTCTTCGATAATGGTTCTAGAAAAGGTAAAGTTAGTAAAAGCTTGTTCACATAATTTAAACGAATTTACACTAAAAATTTGGGAACTATTGAGTGCAACGTACCCCATGCCAATATTCAAAGCATATGATAAGACATAGTTGAGAAATTTGATACACAGAATCATACACAGAGTGAGTTCCTAAATTGATACACAGAATCATACACAGAGTGAGTTCCTAAATTGATGAACACTAAACTAAGCATAGAAATTATGAACCGAAGCAATCAAAGAAAAAGTATACCGTGAAAAAGCTTCCTCTGATTGTGGAACCCAGGAGCCTCACCGGAGAGGACGGAGGTGCGTGAGAGGACGGAGGTGCGTGAGAGAAGAAGAGAATATTTTTTCTGGGTTTAGGGTTTTTCGCGAGAGAAGAGAAACAGTTCTGAGAATAGAAAGAATGAATAGAATCTGTTTTTTAATTTTAATTTTAAACGGCTTTAGCCAGCGCTTTTGTGAAGCGCTGTCTAATGAGTGCTTTTAGCAGCGTTTTCGCTTTGTAGTTGGGCCTTTAGCTGCGCTTTGAGTAAAGCGCTTTCTAATATGGGCCTTTAGCAGCGCTTCGTACATGGGCCTTTAGCAGCGCTTTTAAGAAGCGCTGTCTAAGGTGGGACTTTTAGCAGTGCTTTTTTAAAGCGCTGTCTAATGTAGGCCTTTTAGCAGCGCTTTTGAATAGCGATGTCTAAGGTGGGCCTTTTAGCAGCGCTTTTACACAATTTCGTACATACTTTCCGTGTTTTATTTTTTATTTAACTTATAGCAGCGCTTTTGGAAAAAAGCGTTGTCTAAGGTGCGCTGCCTAAAATCATTTTTGGCGTAGTGTGTATGAGGTTTGTGTTGAATTATAATGAATATAAGGTTTATGTGTTGAATTATAATGGTTATAAGTTTTATGTGTTGAATTATAATGGTTATAAGGTTATAAGGTTTATGTGTTGAATTACAGGTTTGTGTTGAATTATAAAGATTTGTGATAAATTTTGATAAAAATATGATTTTCTTGATGTATAATGGTATATAGCAATATTTATAAGGTTTGTGTTGAATTATAATGGTTATAAGGTTTATGTGTTATATAGCTTGGTTCTGATGCCTTTTAATTTGTTAGTTTTGTTTCAGATAGGTGCAAAAGATAGAGATAACAAGTTACTAAAAGTTGTTGATATGTGCAGAAGACAAGTTCATAGTTTTTTAGCTAGAGTTGGTATATATCTGGTGTGTGTGTGTGTGTGTGTGTGTATATATATATATATATATATATATATATATATTGGTAATATGCAAATTTAGAATATATATCAAAAACTAGTTGTTGTATATATATTGATAATATGGAAATTTGGAATATATATAAAAAACTATCTGCTATAACGGTTTCATGTTATGCCAACACTTCTAAAAAATATGTTGCCATTTTATTAAAAAATGAGACTTATGCCAACGCTTTAACAAAAAAACATTGCCAAACGTGCACAATAGTCGGCGCTTTTAACAAAAAAGCGCTTCCTAAATGAGACATTAGACAACGCTTTTTAAAAAAAGTGCTGCCTAAGTGGAGAATAGAAAGCGCTTTGTAAAAAAAAGCGCTGCCTATAGTGGAGAATAGAAAGCGCTGCCTAAAAGAGACCTAAAAGAGAACTAAAAGATACATTAGACAATGCTTTTAAAAGCGTTGTCTAAAGGGGGACAATAGAAAGCGCTTTTCAAGAAAAAGCGCTGCCTAAAGGTGACATTAGAAAGTGCTTTTGAAAAGAAGCGCTGCCTAAAGGGGACATAAGGCAGCGCTTTTGAATTTAAAAAAGCGTTGTCTTTACCTACAGCAACGCCAGTATAGGCAACGCTTTTCAGCGTTGTCTATGCCAAAAAAAGCGCTGTCTTTTCCCTTATATGGCGTAGTGTCTTTGAATTCTTATTTTGATAATGATTGAAAAATCTCCCCTAAATAGTGTATCTCCCCTTAATTGGTGAATCTTACAATGACAGAGTCAAACTTTTGATGTCCTTGTTTTGGTACTTGTTTTAATCCATACAAGGATTTGTCAAACTTGCACACCTTTTGTTCATTTCGACAAAACCTTCTAGCAACTCCATGTGAAGATTACGGACTGGGGGCCCAAACCTTTTAGGTTTAACAATAGTTGGCTTAGTCATCCTGAATTTTGCTCGTTTGTGAAGTCTAATTGGGAGGAGAAGAACATATCTGGCAGAGGAGACTTTGTTTTGAAAACTAAGCTTGGAGGTTTGAAAAAGAAATTAAGGCAGCGGAGTAGGGAAGTGTATGGGTGGGTTGACATCAAAATTGAGGAAGCAGTCAAGGACCTGAATGATCTTGATGCAGAAGTAGCAAGTCTTGGATTCTCTAGTTTTCAAGATTTGGCTTCAAGAAGGACAAAGGCAACTGCGGATATGTGGAGGACGTTGAATAGTAAAGAGGAGTTATTGAGGCTTAAAGCTAGAGACTTATGGCTTAAGGAAGGTGATAATAATACTAAGTTTTTTCATCAAGCGGTTAGAAGAAGGAGGCGAAGGAATGGAATCTGGTGGGTAAATTCAGAAAGAGGGAAAATAGAAGATGTCAAAGGAGTCAAGGATGAAGTGAGGTTGTTTTTTGCAGAAAGCTTCAAAGAAAGTTGTAGTAGGAGGCCTAAGTTCGAAGATATCGATTTAATGTGTTTGTCAGAAGATGCTAAGAGTAACTTGGAAGAAGAGTTCACTAGAGAGGAGATCAAGGAGGCTGTTTGGGGGTGTAATGGGGATAAAAGCCCAGGTCCATATGGCTTTTCGTTTACGTTTTTTGAGGGCTACTGGGAGATTATAAAAGAGGACGTGTATAGGTTTGTGAAAGATTTCTACGATAGACCTGTCTTAACTAAGGCTGTGACGGCTTCCTTCATTCCTCTGGTTGCTAAGTCTAAGAATCCTCAACATTTGTTGGATTATAGACCAATATGTCTGGTAAGCTGTTATCTTAAAATTCTGTCTAAATTGATGGCTGGTAGGTTAAGGAAGGTCGTTTTCTCCTTAGTTTCTCCAGAGCAGTCGGCTTTCATGCCTGAGAGGTGTATTTTTGATGGTATAGTGGTGGCGAATGAGATAATAGATCAGGCTAAACGTAGGAATAGAAGCTGTTTGTTTATGAAGATTGACTTCGAGAAGGCCTATGACTGCGTGTCCTGGTCCTTTCTCATCTCTCTTCTTAAAAAGTTCAATTTTGGTGGGAAATGGATCAGTTGGATTCAGGCTTTGGTTTGTGCTGGGTCTATGTCTGTTCTGGTTAACGGTAGTGCCACGAAGGAGTTTAAAGTGGAAAAGGGGTTGAGGCAAGGGGATCCATTATCTCCTTTTCTTTTCGTTCTTGTGATGGAAGTTCTGACTAAACTAGTTAAGAAGGTTGAATCTGTAGGTTTGTATGAAGGTTATAAGATTGACTCGGAGCTGAAGCTTTCCATAACTCAATTTGCGGACGATACGTTGATGATGGGAAAGGCTTGTTGGAGTAATTTGTGGTGTATCAAAGCTATTCTCAGGGGATTTGAATTGGTTTCGGGTTTAAAGGTGAATTTTTTCAAAAGTAAGATAGGAGGTCTAAATGTGGATGAAGATTTCTTGAGGAGGACGTCGCATTTCCTGCACTGTGAGGTTTTTGAGTTTCCCTGTTCTTTCCTTGGTGTTCCTATAGGGATCAGCCCTAGGTTGAAGAGTACATGGAAAGGTTTGATCGAGAAGGTGGGTAGAAGGTTAGCTAACTGGAAGGGGAGGCTGCTGTCTTTTGGTGGTAGATTGGTGCTTATTAACTCAGTCATCAACGTTATGCCCTTATTCTTGTTCTCTTTTTACAAAGTGCCGGTTGGAGTCTTAAAGGCTTTGTAGGGCATTCAAAGTAGATTCTTGTGGGGAGGGTGTTACAGCGGTAAACGTATTCATTGGGTATATTGGAACTCTATTTGCCAATCGAAGGAGAAAGGGGGACTGGGGATAAAGGATCTATCAAGCTTCAACAGGGCCCTGTTATTGAAATGGCAGTGGAGGTTGTTGAAGGAGGAAAGTAGCATTTGGAAGTCAGTGTTAACTAGTAAGTATGGAGAGAATCTTCATCTTGATTTATGTTGTTATGAAGGAGAGGCTGGTGTTAAAAATGAGTCAATATGGTGGAAGGATTTGAAGGATGCAGGGTATGAAAGTGTGTCCAAGAGGAATTGGTTTGGTGAGAATATTAGGTGTAGTCTTGGCAAAGGTGATAAAATCTCGTTTTGGTACAGCAGCTGGGTGACTGATATTCCTCTAAAGGAGGTCTTTCTGAATCTTTTTCAATTTGCTAAGGATGCTAAATGTGCGATTTCTGATCTTGGTGAGTGGCAGGGAAATGAATGGAAGTGGAACCTGAGGTTTAGTCCATTCCCTGTTGAGTCTGTCATGGAGAAAGAAAGAGGAGATTTGATGGAGTTGCTGGAACAGGTGAGGCCTATTAGGGGGCGACTGATGTTTTAGTATGGCATTCTGGTTCTGTACTCAATGGAGTAGGGCCTGAGGAATTTTCAGTCTGTTGTACCCCAAATTTTACCCTTAGATTCTTGGATATTTTGCATATCCTTTTGATTGGTCTCTGTTTTCTCATTTTTAGTAAACATATCAATAATCATGCATTTTTCGTTAGAATTTAATTTGTTTTATTTCTTTTTTTTTTACTAACTATTTTCAATTATCTTTTTTTATTATTTTTAGTTTTATTATTATTATTTTATTATTATTATTATTATTATTATTATTATTATTATTATTATTATTATTATTATTATTATTATTATTATTATTATTATTATTATTATTATTATTATTATTATTATTATTATTACTTTTATTTTGTTTATCTTCATGTCCAAAAAGAGTTAGTAGTTTAGTATATATATTTTTAGTTTGTGAATTTATTTTGTAAAAATATAATATTTTTTATGTGTTCATGTTTTATTGTTGTTATAGTGTTCGTATAAATTAGCTTAGGTTTTTCTTAGGGTTTACATTAGTGTTAATTTAGAGAAGAATCTAAAGAAATAGGATAATGTTATCATAAAAATCTAAAAAAAAATTAATTTAGTAATATTATTTAGTTTAAAATCAAAATTAGTATAGTATTATTAATTAGGAAAAACCCAAAAATATTCTATTTTGATTATTAATTATTTTAGCTTTTTAATTCGAAATTATTTTAGTTATTTAGTTTTTACTTAGAATTAGTCATTAGTTTTTTAACTAGATTTCATTTTTAGTTTTAATTTAGAAATTTTGTTAGAATTTTAATCTAATTATAATTTTTATTTAGAATTTACTTAATTAGCTTTTTAGTTAGATATTAATCTTTTAGATTTTGGTTTGTTTAGACTTTATTTAAATTTCTAATTTAATCTTGGCTATCCTCATTTTCATTTTTAGTTTATTCCTAATATTCATTTTTTATTTAACTCTCATTGCATTTGCTGTATAAATATTGCTATTCATTTTACTCTTGACACTCGAGATTTTCCTCTCTATCCCTCTGTCTCTTATTCCTCATTCCAAAGAAAAGGGTCGTTCCCATTGACTGCTATGTCATTTAGGATAGCCTTGTCCATCATTCCCTTATCTCACGCCACCGTGCGATCGAGACTTGCCTTCCCTTTTAACCTAACCTTAGATTTAGAGTCTCCGTGCTCCATTTAGGTGTTCCGCCGTGGACACTTCATTCACCGTTTTACCTAGCCTTAGGTTTGGAGTCACCGCACTCCACATAGGTGTCTTGCCGTCAGACCCTACTTTCCCTTGGAACCTTGACCACGGTCAAGAGTTCCTCATCCCCATTGAGGGGAACTACGGACGCTCTGATTTCTCAAGTTCATCTTGAGAATACGTAGGCATAGGATTGCGAGATCCTAGCGAGCCACCTTTTTCTTTTTCTATCTTTTTCTTTCTCTACCTTTTACCTTTACATCCGATGCCTTCTCGGATTCCACTCTTTCTATTTCTCACCCTTTTACTGTAACTTGTAAATGCGCCTAAGAGGGGGGGGGGGTGAATTAGGTTCTTAAATTTATCTTCGATCTTTTACCAATTCTTGGTTATTTTTCGTTAAATGATAAGTGCTTGAAAGTAAAGTGCGGAAAGGAAAAATGACACAAGAGAATTATAGTGGTTCCCCTCACAGCCCGAGAGTACTCCACTCCTCCTTCAACACGAAAGAGATTTCACTATAGTTTAGACTTATTGTACAGCCTAATCACTCCAATGGTGATGCTTACTATCTAACCTATGGGTAACTAAGTGTATGAAGAACAATCCTCTTCAAAACACACACTTGTTTCCAACAATCCTGGACAACAAGGTAAAATAGAAAAATATTCTTGATAATAAGATTATGTCTTGATAGTATGTTGATATCAACCTTGATAGTCGATCTTCTCCTTTGAGACAATATCACTCAAACAATGTATACAAGTGTTCTTGACAAGAATGAGATGAAACAATGATATTTTGTGAAAGATATGCAGAAGTTTCTCTCAAGAAAAATGTTTGAATGAACACTTGAGTAATATTTTGAAATATGAAAGGATGAGTGAATTTATGATTATGAAATTGTTAGGAGGTGAGTGTTAAATCTGAAAATGAAGTGTTTAAATATGTGTAGAACACCCCTACAAAAAGGTATGAAAAATATGCAGCAAAGGAGTGAAAAGAGATGAGGAAGCAATGCATTATTTTATGAAAAGTCACCATTTTTCGCACACAGTAGCAGTGTTAATCGGTTAACCATATAGGTTAATCGGTTAACACCCCTGTAACGTTAGAAAATATTCAAATTTTGAATTGGTTAATCGGTTAACCCCACAGGTTAATCGATTAACAGTGCTGATTTTTCAAGAAAAAGTTTAGAAAATAATGTGAACTTCCCATAAAAGCTTTGCAATGCACTAGATCAAAGATATGCAATATGCAAGACATGTGAACACTTGTATAATCATTTAAATGACATTGATATACCTTTGTTCAACCTTTGATCTTAATGATACTTGAACACTTGAAGCTAATTGATTCAACTTGATAGTACTTAGGATATCTTCTTTAACTTTGAACTTCTTGTACTTCATGTAGCTTGATTCTCTTTCTTTTTGCATATCATCTTTGTAGAGAGCTTGTTGTGTTGTCTTCATCAAAACTCAATGTGAGTGAAGCTTGCTTCTACAATCTCCCCCTTTTTGATGATGACAACCAATCCATTGAAAGATTGAATCTTCAGACTTGATGTTTCTCTAAGTTTGATTCTCCCCCTAAAGTGGAGCTCCCCCTAAATTCATGAGGGTAAAAATTTTCTGCACAAAAACCGTTAGAGAAACCAATCCTTCTCCCCCTTTGTCATTAGCAAAAAGGAAGAGGATTCCAAAACAATGGCAGTTCATAATTATGACATACATACATACATACTAACCATACACATATAAACCAACACACATACATTAAAAGAAACCAGAATATTAAACAATGTGTTCTCCACAAATTTAAAGGCTACAGGTGTTTATCGATTAACTCCCTGGGTTAACCGATTAACAGAATAAAAAAATGCATAATAACAAAAGATAACACGTATGAAACCTAAGGAAAACATGTGCAATACAATTCTAATAATATTATGTCATGGTAACATATATATCTAGCCAAATTTTTTGATGAAAATAACTTGATGAATAATAATTTAAAGATGTGTTTAGATATCACCTTCATCCAAGACACCAAGTTCTCGCCTAATTTTGTAGAATGATTCTTTTGCGAGCGGTTTGGTGAAGATATCTGCTAGTTGGTTATGAGTATCAATAAACGTCACTTCGACATCGCCTTTAAGCACATGATCATGAAGAAAATGATGTCGAATGTCAATGTGTTTGGTCCTTGAGTGCATGACGAGATTCTTCGTAATGTTGATTGCACTTGTGTTGTCGCACCGGAGAGGAATGCAACCAAGATCAATTCCGTAGTCGCTTAATTGTTGCTTAACCAAAGGTTTTGTGCACAACAACTACCAGCTGCTATGTACTCCACTTCGGCCGTACTAAGTGCAACGCATGCTTGTTTCTTACAAGACCACAAAACTAGTGCATTTCCAAGGATGTGACATGTTCCACTCGTGCTTTTTCTATCTGTTTTACAACCTGCATAATCCGCGTCAGAATAACCGATTAAAGTACAAACACTGCCTTTAGGATACCATAAGCCAACATTTGTCGTTCCCTTGAGATACTTCATGATTCTTTTGACTGCCGTGAGATGTGACTCCTTTGGATTTGCTTGGAAGCGAGCACATAAACACACACTAAACATTATGTCAGGACGGCTTGCCGTCAAATATAATAAAGAACCAATCATACCTCGATACTTCGTAATATCAACCGATGTTCCCGATTCGTCTTGATCAATGTAGGTTCCGGATCCCATTGGTGTTGACATAACTTTACAACCATCCATATCAAATCTCTTTAATAATTCTTTGCAATACTTCGATTGGTTGATGAAGATTCCGTCCTTTTGTTGCTTGATTTTTAATCCAAGGAAATAATTCATTTTTCCCATCATAGACATTTCAAACTCGCCTTGCATCATTGAAGCAAATTCTTCACATAGTTGATTGTTTGTTGAACCAAAGATAATGTCGTCCACTTACACTTGAACAAGTAAGGTATTATTCTTAATCCTCTTAATGAACAAGGTCTTGTCTACCTTGCCTTTTTCAAAACCTTTTTCGCATAAGAAATTACTTAGACAATTATACCATGCCCTTGGTGCTTGTTTTAAACCATAGAGAGCTTTCTTCAACTTGTAATTCCATTTTCATTTTCATCCATAGAGATCATCCACCAATCTTGCATTGTTACGAACAATAATTCCATTTTCATCAAGTTTGTTCTTAAATACCCATCTTGTTCCGATGATATGTTTATCACTTGGTTTAGGGACAAGTACCCAAACTTGATTTCTTTCAAATTGGTTTAAGTCTTCTTGCATGGCAATGATCCATTGATCATCTTCAAGAGCTTCATTAACTTTGGAGGGTTCTATTTGAGAAACGAACGCCATATTCAAGCATGCATCTTTGAGATTTAGTCTTGTTGCAACACCTTGACTTATGTCTCCGATGACTTTATCGATTGGGTGATCCCTATGTGTTCTCCATTCTTTTGGTAGATCATTGTTGATCGACTTTTGTTGAATCGGTTCATCATGATGTTCTTCTTGTTTTTCTTCTAGATTTTCAATGAAGTCTTTAGAAGTATCTTCTTTGTGAATTTCTACAAGATCATCATCATTATCACAAACAATAATATCCTCTTTCGAGGGGTTAGATTCATTAAATTTGACATGCATAGATTCTTCTATAGTTAAAGTTCTTTTATTATAAATTCTAAATGCCTTACTAGAGAGAGAGTAGCCGAGAAAAATACCTTCATCGGATTTCTTGTCAAACTTACCAAGGTTGTCTTTGTCGTTGTTTAGGACAAAGCACTTGCACCCGAAAACATGAAAGAAATAAATATTTGGTTTTCTCCCTTTGAAAAGTTCATAGGGGGTCTTCTTGAGAATAGGCCTAATATTGACACGGTTACTTACAAAACATGCCGTGCTCACCGCATCCGCCCAAAAATACTTAGGAAGATTTGAATCACTAAGCATTGTCCTTGCAAGTTACACCAATGATCTATTCTTCCTTTCTACGACACCATTTTGTTGTGGAGTTCTCGGTGCGGAGAAATTGTATGAGATTCCATGTTCTTCACAAAATTCTTCAAATGAGGCATTTTGGAATTCTCCACCATGGTCGCTTCTAATGGAGGCAATTGCAAGAGACTTCTCATTTTGTATTTGTTTTGCGTACTTCTTGAAGGCTTTGAAAGCATCACTTTTCTGCACTAAAAACAATGTCCAAGTATATCTAGAGAAATCATCAACAATAACTAATGCATAGACATTACCTCCGAAGCTTTTTGTTCTCGATGGACCAAAGAGATCCATGTGCAACAATTGTAGTGGCCTAGTTGTGGACACCACATTCTTGGATGTGAAAGTTGATTTGGTTTGCTTTCCTTTTTGGCAAGCACCACACAACCCATCTTTGATGAATTTGATCTTCGGCAATCCAATGACTAAGTCATGCTTGATTAACTTATTCAAGTGCTCCATATGAATATGAGCAAACCTCTTATGCCATAACCATGATTCATTGTTGTTTGCCAAGAGACACCTAACATTCAAAGACAAGTTATCTAAGGAAATTAAAAATATGTTATTAACTCTTTTACCTTTTAGCATAACTTCATGAGTAACTTTGTTTTCAATCAAACATTCATATTTAGTGAAGTTGACTTTGAAACCTCGGCCACACAATTGGCTAATGCTAAGGAGACTATGCTTTAGACCTTCCATATATAGGACATCTTCTATAGTTGTTGAAGGCGGTGAACCAATGATGCCTACGCCAAGGATTCTTCCTTTGTTGTTGTCACCATAAGTAACATATCCTTTAGCCTTAACCGTTAGATGTGAAATTTTGCTTAGGTCACCCGTCATGTGCCTCGAACATCCACTATCAAGATACCATTGATTTGACGAGGTCTTCAAGCATACCTACAAAAAAGAGTTATATTTTATTAGGTACCCAAATTACCTTAGGACCTTCAAAGTTAGTTCCTTTCTTGACCCATACATAATGGCCTTGAGCAACACTAAAGTTTCTAATATAACATGCATTAGGAGTATGACCTTTAATACCACAATAGAAACAAGTAGGCTCAAAGTTGCTTTTATATCTAGGGGGATAAGATTTCTTCTTATTATAAGACTTCTTCTTATTATTTCTTTTCCTTTTGTTATATTGTTGAACCATTTTAGGCTTGTCACTTTTCTCTAAAGGAATTTGTTCTTTAGCTTTTACAAAAATGGTCTTGTTAGAAGTTTGTTTAGAGAATCTTGAGTAACATAGACCACTTTTATCATTTGAGTATCTTTGACTACTAAGAACACGTTCCAATCCACTTTATCCTTTCTCATATCTTTCTAGGACTCTTTTTAATTGAACTATTTAAAAAGCAAGTGACTCACATTTAGTGCATGCAAAATTCTTGATTAATTCTTCTTTTTCATCTTTGAACTTATTTTCCATTTTCTCAATATTTTCTTCCAAGATTCATATTTGTTTCTTTTGAGATGAGATGGTTTTATATAGAATTTTGCGTTCACTTAAAAGTTCATCAATTGCTCCTTGAGCATCATTGTCAAAAATTGAAAAGTTACTACTAACCTCATCGTCTTCATCGTCGGAATGATGTGATGCCATCAATGCTAGATTTGCGCTTTGATCACTATCGGAGTCCGATGAAGAACTTATTTCGTTGTCATCCCAAGCAATGTAGGCCTTCTTTTTGTAATCCTTCTTTCCTTTATTGTCACGATTTTTTGCGAGTTTGGGACATTCCGGTTTGATGTGGCCTTGCTTTCCACATTCATAGCATATAATGTCTCCATTGGATGTTGATGCTTCTTTTTCTTTGTTCTTTGAGGACTTCTTTCTTCTTGTGAAACTAGAGTTTCCAATATTATTTTTTGCACTAAAGTATTTTCCTAGTCTTTTTACAAGGAGCATAAAGTTTTCGTCCTCTTCAGGATTGTCTTCTTTCTTCACAACTTTGGACTCAACTTTTAAGGCAATGCTTTTGGATTTCTTTTCTTGGATCTCACGTTTCTCCAATAGTCCAAGTTCCGTCTCATATTCTTGAAGCTTTCCGAATAGAGTAGCGGATGTCATCGTTGATAAACTTTTCTTCTCGGAAATTGCCATCACTTTGGGTTGCCACTCTCTTGTTAAAGACCTAAGCACTTTAAGATTAAGTTCATCATTTGTTAGTGTCTTACCAAGTGCATTCAAGTGATTTGTCAAATGCACGAATCTTTTCTGCAAGTCGAGGATTGATTCTCCTGGTTGCATTCTGAATAACTCGTATTCTTGACTTAAAGTATTCAATCTGGATCTTTTGACTTCGGCGGTTCCTTCGTGAGTTTCTACAAGAGTGTCCCATATTTGCTTGGCCGTTGTACATGTTGAGACGCGGAAGAATTCATTCATTCCAAGTGCACTTTGTAAAATATTTATTGCCTTTTTGTCATAGAGAACCTTTTTCTTATCATCATAATCCCATGATCCTTGTGGCTTTGCCGAACCAACATTGTTGACAACCGTTGTAGGAATAAAAGGGCCATTTTGAACAGCCTCCCATATATCACTTCCTTGTGCTTCTAAATGTGCCTTCATACGGATTTTCCAGAAGTCGAAGTATTGGCCAGAAAACAAAGGAGGCTTGTTGCTACTACCACCGTCTTGGAAAACAAGATCATTATTTGCGGAAGCCATCTGAATCGAATAGGAACAGGTTACCTATAACCTGCTCTGATGCCAATTGTAACTTGTAAATACGCCTAAGAGGGGGGGTGAATTAGGTTCTTAAATTTATCTTCGATCTTTTACCAATTCTTGGTTATTTTTTGTTAAATGATAAGTGCTTGAAAGTAAAGTGCGGAAAGGAAAAATGACACAAGAGAATTATAGTGATTCCCCTCACAGCCCGAGAGTACTCCACTCCTCCTTCAACACGAAAGAGATTTCACTATAGTTTAGACTTATTGTACAGCCTAATCACTCCAATGGTGATGCTTACTATCTAACCTATGGGTAACTAAGTGTATGAAGAACAATCCTCTTCAAAACACATACTTGTTTCCAACAATCCTGGACAACAAGGTAAAATAGAAAAATATTCTTGATAATAAGATTATGTCTTGATAGTATGTTGATATCAACCTTGATAGTCGATCTTCTCCTTTGAGACAATATCACTCAAACAATGTATACAAGTGTTCTTGACAAGAATGAGATGAAACAATGATATTTTGTGAAAGATATGCAGAAGTTTCTCTCAAGAAAAATGTTTGAATGAACACTTGAGTAATATTTTGAAATATGAAAGGATGAGTGAATTTATGATTATGAAATTGTTAGGAGGTGAGTGTTAAATCTGAAAATGAAGTGTTTAAATATGTGTAGAACACCCCTACAAAAAGGTATGAAAAATATGCAGCAAAGGAGTGAAAAGAGATGAGGAAGCAATGCATTATTTTATGAAAAGTCACCATTTTTTGCACACAGTAGCAGTGTTAATCGGTTAACCATATAGGTTAATCGGTTAACACCCCTGTAACGTTAGAAAATATTCAAATTTTGAATTGGTTAATCGGTTAACCCCACAGGTTAATCGGTTAACAGTGCTGATTTTTCAAGAAAAAGTTTAGAAAATAATGTGAACTTCCCATAAAAGCTTTGCAATGCACTAGATCAAAGATATGCAATATGCAAGACATGTGAACACTTGTATAATCATTTAAACGACATTGATATACCTTTGTTCAACCTTTGATCTTCATGATACTTGAACACTTGAAGCTAATTGATTCAACTTGATAGTACTTAGGATATCTTCTTTAACTTTGAACTTCTTGTACTTCATGTAGCTTGATTCTCTTTCTTTTTTCATATCATCTTTGTAGAGAGCTTGTTGTGTTGTCTTCATCAAAACTCAATGTGAGTGAAGCTTGCTTCTACATTTACCCCTTAGTGAGGGGAACCACGAATGCTCTGATTCCATTCCCATCAGGATACGTAGGCACGAGATGCGATGTCTTGGCGAGCATACTTAGTGTATATACCCCTAGGTCTTTACCTTAGCACATTTACCTTTAGAAAGCAAACCATAACATAACACAGATACTAACAATAGGTTCCCGTAGAGTACTATGGATACTTAGGATGCTAACACCTTCCCTAGGTATAACCAACCCCCGAACTTTAGATCTCTGAGCTGTGTTCCTACATAGCGCACTTAGGATCTTTCGATCTTTACCCTTTCCTTTGGATAAATCAAAGCTCGGTGGTGAATTTCAAAGATGTGTGATTCAAGTTAATTAATAGCTTGATATCCGATTCTCACCGCAATAGAAATGGCGACTTCACTGGGGATACACTCCCCTAAGAGGGTTAAGCCTATCTTGTTTGTATTTGTGTTATTTATATGTTTGCTTGCTTGTACATTTGTATATTTATATCTGTATACCTGTTTTGCTTAGGATTTTCTGTATGCAGGGTTGCTACTATTGAGTGGTGAGATAACTCCTATACCTGGACTTGAGCGTACACTTATGATAGGACGATGGTATTCAAGGAGGATTTGAGGGAGTCGAATCCTGAAAAGTTGAATTGAGACACCATCACTCAGTTGAGGCCCTCTTGAGAGTTTAGTCATGTTGAACGAATCCGTTCGTGAAAACATTACTACTCTCGACCTAGGCGCCCGTGATTCTGAGAACCGTAGTTGCCAAACCCCACTTAAGCCTTTTTAGGATGTAGTGCGGTGACCATGATGGAGTCTATTTCTGAATTGGTTGTCACGCGATACTACACTCAAACGAGATCCTCTTGAGAATTTTATTGATTACCAAGACATCTGGGAAATCCTTAAAATCAGAAAGATGGATTGTCGACTCTGGGAACTTCTTAGAACCCTGTTTTACAGATACAAGAACCCTAGTACACACCCTTGGATTGGTTCTTTACCCAGACTCCATGTTGTGATCTCGAACCCTTGATCCTGTTGCATGTGTTTTGCATCCTGTTTGCATTGCATTGCATATCATTTGCATCTTTGCATGATTCATTGCATGTGTCTGTTTGTCCAGTGACTCATCGTCGGCTGTCTCTATCTTCCAGTGTCATCTGTGAGTTGTCAAGCTAATTCCTCGACACCGATACCGGACTAGAGCTAACTACAGACGCAAGATGTCAGAGCAAGAGGTACACAACGCTGAGGTCCGAATGGAAATTGATGACCTTAAGTCAAGCGTGACCAAACTCACTGAGATGATTCAATTTTTGATTGCTAGGGGAGAGCAACCCCAAAGGACCGTCATCTAGGAAGTTTCAAATGCTGATCCTCCACCTGTTCAGATGCCGCCTTCAACTTGGCTAGAGTTTAGTTTGCCACACAACTATTCTCCACCTCTTGCATTTACTGCTATGATTGGTCAGACTGCTAGACCAGTGTTTCAAGCTCCTGTTTTTGCTGAGCCTCAACCTATAGTTCAGACTACTCAAGCTCCCTTTGAGAATCCACTCTATGAGTACAATGCTGCCAGTGCTCAAGGTGAAGACCGTGAAGACTTTGTTGAACCTGAAGTTGTCCGAGAGCAGTTTCAGAGCATAGAGAAGAGACTCAAAGCCGTTGAGGGTACTGATTTCTTTAATGTGGATGTAGATAACATGTGCTTAGTATCAAACCTTGTTATACCTACTAAGTTCATAACTCCAGATTTTGTGAAGTACAAGGGTCACTCTTGCCCAAGAGCTCATTTGGTCATGTATCTTCGCAAGATGACTGCTCATGCCAAAAATCAAAAACTACTTATCCACTGTTTTCAATACAGCTTGACTGGAATGTTCATGGATACCTTGTCCCCATTCTATTGGGAAAAGATGGTTGGAAGTGTTTCCTCCAACTTCACTGATTTGGTTACTATTGGACAAAGACTCGAGGAAGGGCTTAAGAATGGAAAAGTGTCAAAGGCTACTGAATCTTCCAATGCTGTGAAGAAATCCTATGGGAACTTTCAAAAGAAGAAGGAAGATCAGACCAACGCTGTAATGTTTAAAGTGAGAAGGTCTCATCCTCGACCTCAGTATGTTGTTCACCCTACTATTGTTGCTGTCACTCCTGCGGTCACTGCTCCATGACCAGCTCAAGCTCCCCAACGTCTGGTAGCAGGACAAAACCAGTACCGTAATAGGAATCATTTTGATCCTATTCCCATGAAGTATACTGAACTGTATCCTGGTCTGGTAGAGCATGGTTTGATTACCACAAGGCCTCTACCTCTTCCAAACCCTCTTCCAGCTAGATTTAGATCTGATCTCCACTGTGCATTCCATGAAGGTGCCGCAGGCCACGACTTGGAAAATTGCTATGCACTAAAGGCTAGAGTGCGTGATTTGATTAAGACTGGAACTCTTAGCTTTCGTGACAATCCCAATGTCCAGAACAACCGCCGGGGCACGCCAAGTGAAGCTTCAGTCGACTTCAGCATGTTATCCTCCTAAAAGCCAGTGTTTTAGGCAAGACAGCTCATCCTTGTGTTGATTAGTCACTAGGCCTTTGTTTCTTGTTGTTTGCATTTTCTTTATTTTGTAATAGCTGTTTGCTTTCAACTATGTTTGTACTTTCACAATTAATGAAATGAGCATTTACAACTTTTTGATTCAATTCATTTGTGTCTGCTATTTACTTCTTAATGCTTTCTCTTTCAAAAAAAAAAATCTCTTGTCCACTTTCTGTTGATTATGCAAAGATTGGAGGGAGGATGATGAAAATATTATACCCATAATTGTTGTTAGTATGCTTTCAGATCAAGACTTTGCTGACGATGTAAGGCATTGTTTCAATCCCTAAACACTAGAGGAATAAGGAAGATAACCCCTCATCAACCCATTTGAGCCTTGAAGTAGGAGTTTCTTTTCTTTACAAATAAAAACCCGCAATCTTAACCTGGGGAAGGGTAGTTCTCAGTTAACTTGATTGTACATTCAAATACAAGAGTACCATTCAAGACGCCTTTCGACAAAGTTCACAAATGTTCCTTCGCACTCAACAAGCAAGTGTCGAAGATGTCTTTCAAGTCAAACGCCAACGATGGTTCACTGTAATCATTAAGCCAGGCAGTCACTTAAAAAAAGAAAAAAAAATAAAAAAATAAAAAAATAAAAAAATAAAAAAATAAAAGCCCGCTAGGTCAAAACCTATGAAGGAGACTTAGGCAAAAATTGGGGCATCCCGCTGGCTGTAAGCTCAAATCACACAGTTCATGCAAAAGTTAGGGATAACAAAAATCATTCAAGAGGTTACCAAAATCCTCAAAGATAAAACGAGTTAGTTTAGACTTTATTTAAATTTCTAATTTAATCTTGGCTATCCTCATTTTCATTTTTAGTTTATTCCTAATATTCATTTTTTATTTAACTCTCATTGCATTTGCTGTATAAATATTGCTATTCATTTTACTCTTGACACTCGAGATTTTCCTCTCTATCCCTCTGTCTCTTATTCCTCATTCCAAAGAAAAGGGTCGTTCCCGTTGACTGCTATGTCATTTAGGATAGCCTTGTCCATCATTCCCTTATCTCACGCCACCGTGCGATCGAGACTTGCCTTCCCTTTTAACCTAACCTTAGATTTAGAGTCTCCGTGCTCCATTTAGGTGTTCTGCCGTGGACACTTCATTCACCGTTTTACCTAGCCTTAGGTTTGGAGTCGCCGCACTCCACGTAGGTGTCTTGCCGTCAGACCCTACTTTCCCTTGGAACCTTGACCAAAGTCAAGAGTTCCTCATCCCCATTGAGGGGAACTACGGACGCTCTGATTTCTCAAGTTCATCTTGAGAATACGTAGGCATAGGATTGCGAGATCCTAGTGAGCCACCTTTTTCTTTTTCTATCTTTTTCTTTCTCTACCTTTTACCTTTACATCCGATGCCTTCTCGGATTACACCCTTTTTTACCTTTATATCCGATGCCTTCTCGGATTCCACTCTTTCTATTTCTCACCCTTTTACCCCTTAGTGAGGGGAACTACGAATGCTCTGATTCCATTCCCGTCAGGATACGTAGGCACGAGATACGATGTCTTGGCGAGCATACTTAGTGTATATACCCCTAGGTCTTTACCTTAACACATTTACCTTTAGCAAGCAAACCATAACATAACACAGATACTAATAAGAGGTTCCCGTAGAGTGCTATGGATACTTAGGATGCTAACACCTTCCCTAGGTATAACTAACCCCCAAACTTTAGATCTCTGAGCTGTGTTCCTACGTAGCGCACTTAGGGCCTTTCGATCTTTACCCTTTCCTTTGGATAAATCAAAGCTCGGTGGTGAATTTCAAAGATGTGTAATTCAAGTTAATTAATAGCTTGATATCCGATTCTCACCGCAACAGAAATGGCGACTTCACTGGGGATACACTCCCCTAAGAGGGTTAAGCCTATCTTGTTTGTATTTGTGTTATTTATATGTTTGCTTGCTTGTACATTTGTATATTTATATCTGTATACTTGTTTTGCTTAGGATTTTCTGTATCCAGGGTTGCTACTATTGAGTGGTGAGATAAGTCCTATATCCGGACTTGAGCGTACACTTATGATAGGACGATGGTATTCAAGGAGGCTTTGAGGGAGTTGAATCCTGAAAAGTTGAATTGAGACACCATCACTCAGTTGAGGCCCTCTTGAGAGTTTAGTCATGTTGAACGAATCCGTTCGTGAAAACGTTACTACTCTCGACCTAGGTGCCCGTGATTCTGAGAACCATAGTTACCAAACCCCACTTAAGCCTTTTTAGGATGTAGTGCAGTGACCATGATGAAGTCTATTTCTGAATTGGTTGTCACGCGATACTACACTCAGACGAGATCCTCTTGAGAATTTTATTGATTACCAAGTCATCTGGGAAATCCTTAAAATCCGAAAGATGGATTGTCGACTCTGGGAACTTCTTAGAACCCTATTTTACAGATACACGAACCCTAGTACACACCCTTGGATTGGTTCTTTACCCAGACTCCATGCTGTGATCTCGAACCCTTGATCCTGTTGCATGTGTTTTGCATCCTGTTTGCATTGCATTGCATATCATTTGCATCTTTGCATGATTCATTGCATGTGTCTGTTTGTCCAGTGACTCATCGTCGGCTGTCTCTATCTTCCAGTGTCATCTGTGAGTCGTCAAGTTGATTCCTCGACACCGATACCGGACTAGAACTAACTACAGACGCAAGATGTCAGAGCAAGAGGTACACAACGCTGAGGTCCGAATGGAAATCGATGACCTTAAGTCAAGTGTGACCAAACTCACTGAGATGATTTAAGTTTTGATTGCTAGGGGAGAGCAACCCCAAAGGACCGTCATCTAGGAAGTTTCAAATGCTGATCCTCCACCTGTTCAGATGCCGCCTTTAACTTGGCCAGAGTTTAGTTTGCCACACAACTATTCTCCACCTCTTGCATCTACTGCTATGATTGGTCAGACTGCTAGACCAGTGTTTCAAGCTTCTGTTTTTGCCGAGCCTCAACCTATAGTTCAGACTACTCGAGCTCCCTTTGAGAATCCACTCTATGAGTACAATGCTGCCAGTGCTCAAGGTGAAGACCGTGAAGACTTTGTTGAACCTGAAGTTGTCCGAGAGCAGTTTCAGAGCATAGAGAAGAGACTCAAAGCCGTTGAGGGTACTGATTTCTTTAATGTGGATGCAGATAACATGTGCTTAGTATCAAACCTTGTTATACCTACTAAGTTCATAACTCCATATTTTGTGAAGTACAAGGGTCACTCTTGCCCAAGAGCTCATTTGGTCATGTATCTTCGCAAGATGACTGCTCATGCCAAAAATCAAAAACTACTTATCCACTGTTTTCAATACAGCTTGAGTGGAGCCTCACTTAAATGGTATATGAGTCTCGAGCAAAACTCCATTCACTGCTTCCAAGATCTCACAAATGCCTTCATGAAGCAATACAAGTATAACCTCGACATGGCTCCTGATCGCCGCCAGCTTCAAAATATGACTCAACTTGAGAAAGAATATTTTAAGGAGTATGCTCAACGCTGGAGGGAGTTGGATTCCCAGGTTGAACCTCCCTTGGCCGAGAAGGAATTAACTAGAATGTTCATGGATACCTTATCCCCATTCTATTGGGAAAAGATGGCTGGAAGTGTTTCCTCCAACTTCACTGATTTGGTTACTATTGGACAAAGACTCGAGGAAGGGCTTAAGAATGGAAAAGTGTCAAATGCTGCTGAATCTTCCAATGCTGTGAAGAAATCCTACGGGAACTTTGAAAAGAAGAAGGAAGATCAGACCAACGCTGTAATGTTTAAAGTGAGAAGGTCTCGTCTTCGACCTCAGTATGTTGTTCACCCTACTATTGCTCCTGTCACTCCTGCGGTCACTGCTCCACGACCAGCTCAAGCTCCCCAACGTCTGGTAGCAGGACAAAACCAGTACCGTAATAGGAATCATTTTGATCCTATTCCCATGAAGTATACTGAACTGTATCCTGGTCTGGTGGAGCATGGTTTGATTACCACAAGGCCTCTACCTCTTCCAAACCCTCTTCCAGCTGGATTTAGATCTGATCTCCACTGTGCATTCCATGAAGGTGCCGCAGGCCACGACTTGGAAAATTGCTATGCACTAAAGGCTAGAGTGCGTGATTTGATTAAGACTGGAACTCTTAGCTTTCGTGACAATCCCAATGTCCAGAACAACCCTCTGCCGGGGCACGCCAAGTGAAGCTTCAGTCGACTTCAGCATGCTATCCTCCTAAAAGTCAGTGTTTTAGGCAAGACAGCTCATCCTTGTGTTGATTAGTCACTAGGCCTTTGTTTCTTGTTATTTGCATTTTCTTTATTTTGTAATAGCTGTTTGCTTTCAACTATGTTTGTACTTTCACAATTAATGAAATGAGCATTTACAACTTTTTGATTCAATTCATTTGTGTCTGCTATTTACTTCTTAATGCTTTCTTTTTCAAAAAAAAAATTCTCTTGTCCACTTTCTGTTGATTATGCAAAGATTGGAGGGAGGATGATGAAAACGTTATACCCATAATTGTTGTTAGTATGCTTTCAGATCAAGACTTTGCTGACGATGTAAGGCATTGTTTCAATCCCTAAACACTAGAGGAATAAGGAAGATAACCCCTCATCAACCCATTTGAGCCTTGAAGTAGGAGTTTCTTTTCTTTACAAATAAAAACCCGCAATCTTAACCTGGGGCAGGGTAGTTCTCAGTTAACTTGATTGTGCATTCAAATACAAGAGTAGCATTCAAGACGCCTTTCGACAAAGTTCACAAATGTTCCTTCGCACACAACAAGCAAGTGTCGAAGATGTCTTTCAAGTCAAACGCCAACGATGGTTCACTGTAATCAATAAGCCAGGCAGTCACTAAAAAAAAGAAAAAAAATAAAAAATAAAAAAATAAAAGCCCGCTAAGTCAAACCTATGAAGGAGACTTAGGCAAAAATTGGGGCATCCCGCTGGCTGTAAGCTCAAATGACACAGTTCAGGCAAAAGTTAGGGATAACAAAAATCATTCAAGAGGTTACCAAAATCCTCAAAGATAAAACGAGTTGGTTTAGACTTTATTTAAATTTCTAATTTAATCTTGGCTATCCTCATTTTCATTTTTAGTTTATTCCTAATATTCATTTTTTATTTAACTCTCATTGCATTTGCTGTATAAATATTGCTATTCATTTTACTCTTGACACTCGAGATTTTCCTCTCTATCCCTCTGTCTCTTATTCCTCATTCCAAAGAAAAGGGTCGTTCCCGTTGACTGCTATGTCATTTAGGATAGCCTTGTCCATCATTCCCTTATCTCACGCCACCGTGCGATCGAGACTTGCCTTCCCTTTTAACCTAACCTTAGATTTAGAGTCTCCGTGCTCCATTTAGGTGTTCCGCCGTGGACACTTCATTCACCGTTTTACCTAGCCTTAGGTTTGGAGTCGTCCCACTCCACGTAGGTGTCTTGCTGTCAGACCCTACTTTCCCTTGGAACCTTGACCAAAGTCAAGAGTTCCTCATCCCCATTGAGGGGAACTATGGACGCTCTGATTTCTCAAGTTCATCGTGAGAATACGTAGGCATAGGATTGCGAGATCCTAGCGAGCCACCTTTTTCTTTTTTTATCTTTTTCTTTCTCTACCTTTTACCTTTACATCCGATGCCTTCTCGGATTACACCCTTTTTTACCTTTACATCCGATGCCTTCTCGGATTCCACTCTTTCTATTTCTCACCCTTTTACCCCTTAGTGAGGGGAACTACGAATGCTCTGATTCCATTTCCGTCAGGATACGTAGGCACGAGATGTGATGTCTTAGCGAGCGTACTTAGTGTATATACCCCTAGGTCTTTACCTTAGCACATTTTCCTTTAGCAAGCAAACCATAACATAACACAGATACTAACAAGAGGTTCCCATAGAGTACTACGGATACTTAGGATGCTAACACCTTCCCTAGGTATAACCAACCCCCGAACTTTACATCTCTGAGCTGTGTTCCTACATAGCGCACTTAGGGTATTTCGATCTTTACCCTTTCCTTTGGATAAATCAAAGCTCGGTGGTGAATTTCAAAGATGTGTGATTCAAGTTAATTAATAGCTTGATATCTGATTCTCACCGCAACATAGTCAAATCTTCTTACAAGAGGCTGAGAGGTGGAATGTCTTCGACAGGTTTGGATGCAGCAGTGGTGGACGGATTGTAGAAGATTTGGGAGGCGAAAGTCCCTTCAAAGGTGCGTTTCTTTCTTTGGAGACTCCTGCGTCAAAGAATTGCTAATAAAGACAAACTAGCTAAGAGAAATGTTTCTGTGTTGGAAGGGGACCTGCTGTGTTCTGAATGTAGATTGTTCGACGAAACAATTCCTCATGTTTTCTTGTGGTGCAATTATGCTGCTAAGGTGTGGGTTGGTATTGAAAAATGGCTGGGTATAGTCTGTCCGGTGTTCACTAACCCTTTGGATTCCCTTAACAGTTTCGAAGGTATAATAAGAGCGAGGACAGGAAATAGGAAGAGTGTTATAGTGTGGTACACGACTCTATGGATGTTATGGTATAGGCGGAATGGAGTTGTTTTTAGAAATCAGAAGCTTTCTGTCTTTGATTGTGTGAATGCTATTCAGTTTTTTAGTTGGAAATGGTTAGTTACCTTCAAGACTAAGGTTAGGCTATCTTTCTATGACTGGTTTATTGTTCCTCTTCTGAGCCTTAGTTGATTGGCGTTTGTAAGGGTTGAAGCACCCCTTGTGCTGCTGATTTTGAATACCATTGCTTGAAGAAAAAAAAATATCCTCATCGAGATCTCTATTTAGGAATGTTATTTTGACATCTATTTGATGAATTATAAGGTCATGCAAACGATGCTCTAATTTTTGTTGTGCTTGCTACTAGTGCATGTGTCAAAATGATAATCACCTTCTTTTTATTTAAAAAACCCTTGGTCATTAATCTACACTTGTAGGTGTTTAGTGTACCATCACACTATGATACTTCCTTCTAAATAAAAGGAGTCCCTTGAAGTTATTGCCTCTTTATAAGTCTCAGGATCATCTTCCACTTGAAGAATAATAGTAATCTTACGAACAAAATTATTATTATTTCCTTCTATTAGATAAATTGATTATCAATTTTATTCGGTCCTAGATCCTTAGCCTTTTAAACTCTCTTGCTTATCCTAAATTTTGATTGTTTTTCGACAGTCAATGACGAACTTTTGGTTTATCTTTCAACAATCAGTGGAGAACCTTCCTCACGAGGTTCTTCATTGGTAAAATATCGAATTTCTTTTAATAATAATAACAAATAAACAAAATTATTATTATTATTATTATTATTATCCAGTGTCGAACGTTCATGCAAAATTTACTACCATTCCATTATAAATATATATTTTAAATGGTCATTACCGAATTGCACAGTATCTCAATTCCTTGAAACAATGTGACAAAATTTATCACGATCATGACAATATGTTTGGTTATATGTGAAACATTTCAATTATATACATCATGCATTTCCAAAACCATGATCTTATCCAGAAAATCATTGTACCTTACAATATTCTGTAATACATATACATGCAAACTATCACTACAAAATATGTTGCTATTAGTGACGTGTTTTCCACGCCGCAACACCTAAAATCATGTCACTACAGCTTTTTTGCGACGTGACCATTTACGTCGTAGGAGAGCGCGTGGCAAATTGTTGTGACGTGATTTTCATGTCACTAATTTGCCACGTGATTTTCACGTCGCAAATAGTTTGATGGAAAATATTACAGACAACGTCAGAGCAGGTGTGCAGAAATTGCAGGAAATTGGTTGCAACGTGATATTCACGTCACTAATTAGTGACATGCTTTTCACGTCGCTAAAATAGTGACAGGCAATTCACGTGGCTAACTTGTTTTATTTTTAATATTTACGTTGTATGTTGCGACGTGATTTTCACGCCACTAATTTGTGACAGGAATTTCACGTCGCTAAAGTTGGTGTTTTAATTTTTTAAAATTTCTGATTATTATATATAATTCAATATTAATAAATATATAAATTAAATTTAAATTTAATATTAATAAAATTTACTAAATTCAATATTATAAATCAAATTTATAAAATTAATAATTCAATATTACTAAATATATAAATTAATAAACTTAATATAATGAAATTAATAAACTAAAATTTAAATTAAATATGTCTAAATATAATATATAATTATAAATTCATTAGTACACAAATTAAAAACTAAAAAGAAAATAAAAACAAGACTAAATATTTGGTTCATCCGGGTCGGAATAGTAGACATCATCATCTTGGTTGTCATTATTTCTCGATTGACCACCATCGTTGCGATTTCCACCAAATGCTTGCATAAATTGCCGTATTTGCTCCTCCATATCAGCCTGCCTCTTCGCCATTGTCTCCATTATTGCGTCCGTTTGGGCCTTCAATGTCGCCTCCATTTGGGCCTTCAATGCCGCCTCACGTTCCTCTGACTCGCGTCTAGCCAATTGTCTTATCATTTATACCTGCTGCAGTGTCAAATTTGTTTGACGTGACCCTTCTTCACTGTCCATAGCTCTTTGATACAGAGTTCTATCCCCACTCCTCAAGGTGCCCGCCAAATTTCCACCACCAAAAAAGCACCCGTTATCCCCCTTTCCCCCAATAGTTTGAGATGAACCGGTTGTCCTGGAGGAGGAGTATACTGAGGATTATGGGTCAGAAATTCTGCCATCCTGACCTGATAATCTTCCTACACATACAATTAAAAAAGTCAAGTTAATATAAGTTAAATTAAATTAAATTAAATAAAAATCAAGAATAAAAAAAATAGCCACGTGATTTTAACGCCACAACTTATCAGTTGCCACGTGATTCTAACGCCACAACATCTCACTTGCCACATGAAAATCCTGTCACTAAGTTGCTAACAAATTAAAAAAAATATAAACAACATAAATTTACTTACCAAAGCATTTTTTGTACGCTCGTCAACAAAATCCCCCGATTTCTTTGTCCGAGTTTGGGTAACCAGCTCAGTCATCAGTGGTTGTCTCCCCAAACGCTTAGCCTAAATAATAAACTTAACTTAAATTAATAATATATGTTATAAATCAAAATATGACTTTAAAAAGTGGTAATAATTACCAAGCGTCGAGAATGCTCAGCAGTACTAATACTTCCAACAGCATTAAGGCAACCCCCTTTTTCTGATGCCCTCATCTTCTTTCCATTTTCAGATTTAGCCTTAAATTCATCCGTTTCCCAATACTTAAGAAGGTCATCAAAAATTTCTTTGCCTATCCATTTGGGACGGATGCCCAACAGTAAAAAAACGCTCTCAAGCACGTCGTAGCATGTCAGAAAGTCGTCTTGAACTCCTGCCAAAGTAATTTTTTTTTTTACTTTTTCATGGTCCAGTGGATCCCAAACACATTTCTCCTGCAATGTTGTATGACATTAAAATAAATAGTTAGATAAATTATAACAATAATAAAAAAATTCATTTAAATAACAATAACTTAACAAATAAATTAATGATACCTGAAATTGCGTAAACCATGCGTCTTTATCCTTAACTTCTCTAAAAGTCTTATACAATTTCTTATAATTCTGCTGAATTATATAACTTATAACATTGGCAGTAGTCCGACTCGGTCCAAAACTAAACAACAATAATTGAATTAGCATTAATTATATAAATTTATATTTAAAATGGAAATGTGTACTTATAAATAAAAATCAATAAATAAGAAACTTACGAGTTTCCTTCAGGCCAAATCCAAAATCTCCCATCAATGGTAGTAATCTCACTCGGATCATCATCCCCTCGAAGATCTTTCCCATCTATCTCATCATCGTCCACACCAATATCACCATCACCCACCTCTGCATGATCATCGGGCGCAGGTACATGTGTGGGATGCGGGGTGCGACCAGTCTGTATGGGTCGTGAAGAGGTGGATCCTCCAGTCTGCTGGACGGATGGGGGCATCTGTGTAGGAAGTGGGGTGCTGGGTTCTCCAGTCTGCTGAACGAATGAAGGCATCTGTGTAGGAAGTGGGGTGCTGGATCCTCCAGTCTGCTGGACGAATGAAGGCATCTGCATGGGAAATGGAAAACTGTATCCTCCACTCTGCTGGAAGGATGAGGGCACCTGACCCTGCTGGAATGGAAAACCAGGTGGCCTAACAAAAGATGGGGCCCCAGATGGCCTAATAAAAGAAAGACTCCCAGATGGGAACTGAAGAGGATACTGGGAGGAGAGTAATGGCGTAAAAGGCTGAGTACTATCCATGGACATAGGATGAACCTAAGTCTGCGGGGGAGGACACATGGCAGAGTGAGGTGACTGACATACTACTACCCTTGTATGCTTGGACTTCTTACCAGTATCCTTAGGTGGCATTTTACCTATTTATAGAGAATACACATATATTCATTAAGTAAAATGACAAGAAACATTTCTCAATAGTTGGTTCATTAAGTAAAATTACAAGAAACATTTCTCATATATTCATTAACTCTTTCAATAAATGGTTCATTAAGTAAAATTACAAAATACATTTCTCATTTGATACATATTCACTATTCTAAATCGTCATGCTCGTCATCCATATCATCCTCGTCATCTGATGTGATATTATCCTCGGATCCAGAATCATCATGACCTTCATCCTCATCAACTTGATGCCCCTCAAGCATTGTATCAGACAAACTTGTCGTGTGTTCATCTGGAATCACATCGTTAATTACTTCAACTTCATCAACTTGGTAAGCAAGATCTTCCACTAGATCGTCAGTTTCAATATGACCTAATGGTTTTGTTTTTATTACAACACAACACTCTCGTTTACGTGGCACAAATGAAGGATAAGGAACATAATAAACTTGCCTAACAATATTTGACATTATGAAAGGGTCATACTCTTTGTACCTCCGGTCCATTTGAATCTCAACAGTACCATATGTCTTATCTATTTTTGTGCCTCTAGTTGGATCATACCATTCACAATAAAACAAGACAACTTTATTTTCCAAGTCCAAGTAGTTGTATACTAACTCGTAGATATGTTTAACAAAACCATAGAAGTCATCTTCACCACCATCTGTAACTCCTTTCACAAATACGCCACTATTTATGGTCTTTTTCCCTTCAGTCCATTCCTGTGTGTCAAATTTATATCCGTTCACGAAATATGTGTGCCATTTATCTGCGCTTTGACGAGGGTCGTTAGACAAGTTTCTCAAATGGAGTATTTCTGGAGTCAGTGCAACAACCCTATACAACTTCTCCTTGAACCATGTTGGAAATTGGGCATGAATGACACCAGATGTTGATTGTACACCGGTACTATGAAAATAGGCATTGTTAAATTCCCTAAAAAAATCACACTATAAGTTTCAAGGTAATAAGTTTTATATTCACACTGTAACGAAAATTAAAAAGTTGGGTTAGACTTACTCAAGATATGGTTTAACTTCAACACAATTGATCAAGACATGAACGTGTGCGGATTGCATTTCTTGTTGGGTCAACCAATGCTCACCCTTCTTTCCAGAGGGACGACCTGGAAGCCCAAAGACTAATAAGGTGTACTGACTTCTTTCGATAAGATTTACAGGATTCCTTATGATTCTTGGAGTTAACATCAAGTGCTTGAAATAGTGACTGCAAAAATGTGAAGTTTCTCGATGCAAGTAATGTGCATATATTGATCCTTCAACTCTAGCTTTATTTTTCACCGATCGCTTTGAATCACCCATGAACCTTTCAAACGGATACATCCACCTATATTGAACAGGTCCTCCTAGATAAGCTTCATATGTAAGATGCACAGGTAGATGTTCCATGGAGTCAAAAAAACCAGGTGGAAATACTTGTTCCAACTTACAGAGAATGACTGGAATATTTTGGTCCAACTTAATGATATCATCCACTCTTAAAGCTGACGCACAAATATCTCTAAAAAAATGACTAATTTCAGTAAGTGGATTAAGCACATGTTTGGGTAGAGAACCGAACGCAATTGGTAGCAATTGTTCCATAAAAACATGGCAATCATGACTTTTCATACCATGCAACTTCCCAGTGTTAACGTCGGCACACCTTGCTAAATTTGAAGAATACCCGTCGGGCATTCTCAAACCTTTTAACCATCCACAAACCGGTTTAGCTTCTTGGGGGGTCAGACTGAAACAAGCCTTAGGTTTAAATAATTTTCCATTTGGTTGGGGCTTTAATTCCAACTCTTTCCGATTACACCAAATTTCCATGTCTTGTCTAGCCTTCACATTATCTTTTGTTCTATCTTTAACATCCATCACTGTTTTAAATACATTATCAAAAAAATTCTTCTCAATATGCATAACATCAAGATTATGGCGCAACAAATTATCTTTCCAATACGGGAGGTCCCAAAATATACTTCTTTTTGTCCAATTATGTGTGACCCCATATCCTTCAATTCTACAGGCTTTGCCAGTTTCTGTAAACTTTGGAAGTTCACAAACTTGGTTCCATATAGCAACTGGTGACAATCGAGGCGGAGGCAGATCTGTTACCCGTTCATCTTTTTTGAAATTTGTCTTGTTTTTTCTAAAGGGATGATTTGATGGTAAGAATCTGCGGTGACAGTCAAACCACGAGCTTTTACCCCTTTATCCAATGTAAATGCCTTGGTGCTTTCCATGCAATGTGGACAACACATTCTTCCATGCGTACCCCAACCAGACAACATGCCATATGCTGGAAAGTCGTTAATGGTCCACATCAAGGCAACTCGCATTAAAAAGTTTTGTTTACGGGATATATCATAAGTCCATTCTCCATTAATCCACAACCTCTTCAAATCATCAATTAAAGGTTGTAAGTACACATCAATTCCGACTTTTGGACTCGACGGCCCTGGAATGATACACGTCAAAAACATGTATGGTTTTGTCATGCACATCTCAGGAGGGAGATTGTAAGGGGTTACAATGACTGGCCAACAAGAATACGCACTTCCAGACGCTTGGACATATGGAGCAAAACCATCAGAGCATAATCCAAGCCTGACATTCCTAGGTTCCGCAGCAAAATGGGGATGTACCTCATCAAAGTGCTTCCATGCATGGCCGTCGGATGGGTGTCGCATAGTGCATGGGCTTGTTTTGTTTGTATGATGCCATGTCATTTGACTTGCACTGTGCATTGAAGAAAACATTCTTTTTAACCTTGGTATTATCGGAAAATAAAACATGGACTTTACTGCTACACGCTTTTGCTTACTATTAATGGCTCTACTGCGAACTTTATATCTTGGACTCTGACAAAACTTACATTCCTCCAACGATCCATCTTGAGTACCAAACTCATTGTCATAAAACAACATGCAACCATTAATGCAACAATCAATCTTTCTTACTCTTAAACCTAACTTTGACACCAACTTCTTTGCATCATAGAAACTCGCAGGCAAGTTGTCTTTCATTGCAGTTGAGTCCAACATCATTTTTGCAAAGTGCTCCAAACACTGATCAGGAACATTCCAATTTGACTTGGCGGCCAATAATCTCACACACATTGATAGCTTTGAGTCTGACGACCCCTCAAACAACGGAGTATTCATCTCATTCAACAACTGATAAAATCCCTGCGCTTCCTCATTCGGCAACTCTTCCCCGTCAAAATCTTCTGGTTGATCATAGGTCACGTTAACACCAAAAGCATCCTCAACCATGTCACCGATCAAATTAAAGTTTTCCTCAAATTCCATAGGCGGTCGACTACTTGAAGCATGCGTGTTGCTAGTCTCTGGTACGTTACTCGACAGTGTTTCACCATTATACGTCCAAACCCAATAATTTTCAATGAAGCCTCTTCTATGCAAATGACGTGTTATTTCCTCTGGGTCACTAATTATATATCTACATCCACATTTAAGACAAGGACACCTAACTCCTCCTTCGCTTCGACAACATTCCTGAGCAAACGTCCACGTGATAAAACCATTAACTCCTTCTATAAAATTGGGTTTAAGTGCGCGCCTCTCTGGATATAGTCTATCGTACATCCAACTACGATAATACCGATAATATTCCATTTACTGCAAATTTATATAATCAATACCTTTTTAATTAGAAATATTAATTTAATCAACTAAACATAATTATATATAAATGTATATATTGTTCTTATTCTTACTACTAAATATATATAATATGTTTGCATTTTTGTTTTTTATATATATAAATATAAAAAATAAATATATATAATATGTTTACATTTTTGTTTTTTATATATATAAATATATAAAATAATTTTGTATTATAAAATAACATTTATATATAATTCCTTTTTTTTTCATATATATATATATATATATATATATATATATATATATATAAATATATAATTGTGTTTTTATATAAAATAACATTTATATATTATATATTATTCTTATTTTATAACTTATATAAAAATTTATAACATTTATCTATTATATATAATTTATAGTTAAAATAGAATTTAAATATATATAATTATATATAAATATAAAAAATAAATATATATAGTATGTTTACATTTTTGTTTTTTATATAAATAAATATATAAAATAATTTTTTATTTAAAATAACATTTATATATTATATATTATTCTTATTTTATAACATATATAAAACAGAATTTAAATATATTATTCTTATTTAAATAACATTTATATATTATATATTATTCTTATTATATAATTCTGTTTTTATATAAAATAACATTTATATATTATATATTATTCTTATTTAAAATAATATTTATAAAACAGAATTTAAAAATATTAAAACACAATATATATATATATATATATATATATATATATATATATATATATATATATAATTCTGTTTTTATTTAAATAACATTTATATATAAAACAAATAATAATCATTTTCATAAATTATACGTAACCATTTTCAGAAATTATTCATAACCATTTTCATAAATAATAACACAATCAGAAATTATACATAACCATTTTCATACCATATTCAAAAATTATAAAACAAATAATAAAACAAATCTAAAAAATAAATTGCTAAGAAATACCTCTTGAAGCTTTCAATCCACTCTTTTTTTCTCTCTTAATCTTCAATCTTCAATCTTCTTCTATAACATCACACAAAATAATATTAATAATACCAAAAAAAATATAACAAAACGAATTATAATTTTGAAATTAGCAACATAAAATTAAATGATAGACATACCTATTAAATTTTGGAATGGATAACAGAAATTTTTTTTATTTATGTTTGAAGAAGAAGAGAGGAAGAAGATGAGAGGAAGAAGGAATGGGTTTACTGGAAAAACGAAAATGAAGATAAGAAGAAGGGTTACGGAGGAGAGTGAAAGGCATGCGATATATAGACCTATTAGCGACGTGAATATCCCGTCGCAAATTTGCCACGTGATATTCACGCCGCAAAACACCAACGGTAATAATTTTAGGCCCCACCCCTGCAAAAGGCTGTTCTTTTTCAGAATGAAAATTTAAGTTTCCCACTCAAACTATTGCGTCGTACAATCCACGTCGCAAATAAATTTTTTCAAATTTTAAACAAATTCACTTTTTGCACGCACAGGGTTAAAACATAAAATAATTATTTTATTGGTTGCGGCGTGTTTTCCACGTCGCAAATATTTTTTTTCAAATTTAAAAGTCTGATCACGTCTGACCACCCATGTGCTAATCTAACTTTATTTATTTTATTATTAAATAAGGTAGCGACGTGATTTCCACGTCGCAACAAGTTTTTATTTGCCACGTTAAAATCACGTCACAAAATCACGTGGCTATCTCTAACATTTCTTGTATACTACTATTTCAATTATATATAATTCAATTTCCATTCATGAATCATATATTCAATTCATTTACACAACAATATAGCAACTATATATGTAAATATAACATAATTCATAGACTACGTACACTTTGAAATTTTCAAAAATAAATCTAGCATATATAACATTTATATATTCAATACTATATTAGCCAATACCTTATCACTCCTTATACAGTATCGCAAGACATTCATATACACAATACCATTTATTATTATATATATGATAGGAACATTGTATCCTATATATACTAGTAATTCGTTTCGTTTATTACCAATTAAGATGGTGATAGTGTATCTTATATATAAAGAATTATATATTTTTAGAATTAGATTTACGCCATCGCCATAACATATATATATCACATTGAAATTCAAATCATGATACAATTATTACCTTAACAATATAAACAATGAAATTATACAATTTAATTAATATTGTCAATAAATTGCATTTCTGATAGAATAATGAAACACGTTACTGAAACAATGCATTGAGATAACAAATGAATTATCATAATAAAATGTTTTCTTCCTTTAATACTTAAAACGGAAGTGTCGATTGCTATTATATAAAATACTTATAAGATTGTTAGAAAAATAATTTATAAATCGAATAGATCGAAGTTAGAATCGTGAACAAAATCACTTTTCTTATAAGTATTTCAAACACTCTCAAATGTTTCAGAGTTATAAGCATGAATGTCCAGTATAATTCAGTCTATACTTGAGTTTACATAAGACCGATGAAAATTCAAATATAGGAAAGAGTATCTAAAATTTTAGTGAGAGGATGTATGTTTTTGTTATGTTTTTCTGAATCAGAATGAAGTATTTATGGGTCATATTGATGTTGTTTCACAAGGTTGTAACCCAGGGCAAAACAACTTCCTTTTACAAAGTGTTATGAGCTTTTGCCAACAGACATACTTTTACCAAAAGTTACATTGTTTCGCCTACAACAACATTCTTCCAGAGTTGATATTTTCATTCTACAACACTTTACGAAATATTGCCTATTTTAGAATTCAAACCTACTGCAACACTTTACAATTGTTGCCTATTTCTGAATTCAAACCTACTGCAACACTTTACAAGTGTTACCTATTTCTATATTCAAAAATTAATCTTCACTTTAATATTTTCTTATCATTTTAGAACGCACTCAATATTTTTTTTTTTGATAAGCAATTCATTAATAGGAGATTAATAGAATCTCAAACCAAAACACGCTCCTCAAAACAGGAGGAGACTAATTACAAGTAGTCGAATGGAAACTTATGCCATTCATAAAGCCTACACTTTCTACTATCATCTTGCCCTAAAATCAACCAATTCCACGAGACAATTTTGACATCGCTAACAATGTCGTCAACACTATACAAGGCATCATTGTACAAAATGTTGTTTCGCGATCTCCAAAGGGACCAACAAGTAATAAACCAAATTGCGTTAACCTTGCCCGATTTACTCCGACCTTTAAGTTTAGCATTCCAATCGTTCAAATGGGACCAACACGAAACAGCCGTAATAGGAGTAATGCCAACCCAGATACAAATTTTGATCCAAACCAAAGAGGAGAAACAGCAGGAAAAGAAGAGATGAACATTGAACTCGGAAGAACGGAAACAGAACACACAAACCTTATCATGCTCAGAAGATAAAACTCCTCTTTTCTCCAAATTGAATCTAGTAGGCAGTCTATCGAGGATTAATCTCCACCCAAAAATATGAATTTTCACCGGCATCGCAGCTTTCCAAAGAATCTCCAGAGGTTCAGCGAAGTCAGAGTCAAGCTCAATAAGATTGTACGAATTCAAGAGGAGATAGAAAGATTTAACCGAAAACTCATTGGATACGTCAAGAGACCAAAACCATTTATCGGGCACATTTCTGAATGGAGATAAATCAGCCAACAACCTAGTCAGGATTCTCAACTCCTCTTCGGATTCTGGAGTATGCTCACTGACCCCCAAGTTTTGGAAATTCCACTGCCAAGTACTTCCGTTCCAACCTCCCATCTGCTTCACCGTCACAAAAGGACTACTGGTGCGATCGAACAGGAGAGGAAACATCAACTTCAGAGCAACGTTACCAGTCCAGACAGCATGCCAAAAAGCCACATTATCCCCTTCCCCCATTGAACAGATTAAGAACTTGTTGAAGCTATCTAACTGACCCACTTCCGAGATAGACAAAATATCCTTCATCCAGGTTGAATCAGAATTTGACCGACCCTTTCCTTCAAAATTCTGAGCTTTCAAACTTAAATTTCCATACCTATGTTCAAGAGAATTTCGCCAGATTTCATTTCCACCAGTCAAGAATCTCCAAGACCACTTCGGAAGTAGAGCTCTATTAAATCTACCAATATGCTTAATGCTTAGCCCTCCATACTCCTTCGGTTTACAAATGGTACTCCAGGAAATCCAAGAAATGAATTTATTATTAGAAACACCAGCCCACAAGAACCGACGCTGAATTCCAATGATTTCATTAACAACCTTCACAGGAGCTTTGAAGAAAGCCAAGTTATGGATGGGGAGATTGACCAACACTGAGTTGATAAAAGAGACTCTTCCGCCAATCGAAAGGGATCTCTCCTTCCAGCAAGACAGTCTGTTCCTAATGCAGGTAATTACCGGTTTCCAAAAGGAGAGACGCCGGTGATTACCGCCAACAGAGATTCCCAGAAATTTTAGAGGCAAGCTTCCCACTTTGCAATTTAAGAAAGACTCAGCAGATAAAAGGAATTCAGGAGCTATACCAATACCAAATAAGCAGCTTTTGTGGAAGTTAATTTTGAGGCCAGACAACAATTCGAAAGCGCGAAGAATTGCTTTGAAAGCCCAAATATTAGATGTAGAGCCATCCCCTATAAATAGGGTGTCGTCTGCGAACTGAAGAATACCAGCTGAAGGAGAATCTCTAATCTTGAACACAGACAGCAAGCCATTGGAAATGGCAGATTTGGATAAACTTGCTAACCCCTCTGCTACAATAGAGAACAAGAAAGGAGCCAACGGGTCGCCTTGTTTCAATCCCCTGCTCGCTTTGAAATCTTTCGACGGGCTCCCGTTAATAAGAATAGACAAGAAACTATTAAAAGTAGACCCTCGTATCCACTTCAGCCAGTTTGGACCGAAACCCATCTTCACCAACATGTCTTCGAGGTACGACCATTTCACACAGTCGTATGCCTTAGCAAAATCAACTTTGAAGAACAGACACTCCTTCTTGAATTTTTTGGCGAAATCAGCAACTTCATTAGCCAACAAGATACCATCGTAAATCTGACGACCCGGAACGAAAGCAGTTTGGGAACTACTTATAAGCTTGTGGATGATCTTACCCAACCTTCTAGCAAGCATTTTCGAGATAACCTTGAGCACACAACTAACCAAGCTTATTGGTCTGAAATCCTCAAAGTGCTGAGGGTTATCAATTTTTGGAACAAGGGTGATGAAAGAAGAAGCAAAAACTTTAGGAAGAAAACCAGTTCTAAAGAATTCCAAGATACAATTAGAGAAATCTTCACCAATCACATCCCAGCAACACTTAAGGAACTTAAAATTAAAACCATCGACCCCGGGGCACTTAGTACCATCACAACCGAACACTGCTTCTTTCACTTCTGACCTTTCAAACTCAGAATCTAGGATCTTGCGATCTTCTTCAACCAAACAAGGAATATGCTCTAAATTGCTTCTAACATTAAGCAAGCTCTGGTGATTGTACCTGTCTTTGAAATACTTAACAGCTTCATCCTTCAACTCCTCAGGTTTAACAACAAAGCAGTCTTCCACTCTAATAGCAGAAATCTGGTTCAAACGGTTCCTCACCTTGAGAGAGTTATGGAAGTATTTGGTGTTTAAGTCACCATCTTGAAACCACTTCACACGAGACTTCTGAGCTAACATGTTCTCTTTAAGTCTTAACTTTGACCAAAGCTCCTCTTGGATATTCAAACAGTTACCAACATCTTCAGCATCTTGACTTCGAAGAGAATTCAACTCCAAAGTATTTAAAATCTGAACATTATCTTCAATGGCTAGATCCAGCCAACCAAACACTTCAACATTCCAGCGTTTAAGGTCAACTTTAAGAGCACTAAACTTTTTTATCAGCACTCAATATTATTAATTGTTAATAATTTACAATAGAAAGAAGACACTGAACTACTATTGACACTTTGTTTGGTTAATGAAGACCATCTTTTTATAAGTGATTTTAGCTTTGTTAGTTTTGCAAACTTATTTTGGTGAAGGTATTTGATGAATTAAAAGGTTTTTCTTCTTATGTTTTTATATCTTTGTCCTTCTTTTTTTGTCTTTTATTTTTTATTGATTTTAGGAATTGTCTACATTCATGTAATGAGCAATTTGAGACTATTTTTTTTTATCAAAACATTCAAATTTTAAATTTATCTAATAAATTGATATTAAAATATGAGTAAAATTTGTTATTAATCTCTTTAAATATGTCAAAATTTAAATTTCAGTAACTCTCAATAAAAATATCAAACTCTTGTTCTATAAATTTTTTGTTGGTAGTTTTAATCAATATTGTTTTATGAAAATTGATATTGCATGTTTCTAATGATTTTTAATCGCGTATTATTGATAAAATTTTAAAATATCATTAGTTTAATAATTTAATATATATTATTTATTAGTTAATCTATAATTTAAAAAGACTAAATGTTATGTTTTTATAAATAGTATTTTAATGTTTTAAACATGTTATTCATGACATCATATATTAGTTATCTAGAGATTAACATACACTGTACACAATTTAATTTTTAGAGGTGATTATATGGAATGTCAATTTTCGTCAAGCAGAATGTACCAATTTTCTTCAAAAGCAAAAGAATGGATACACAACTACACTCTTTGATGAAGAATTTAAAGAGGGGAGTGATGAAGAAAATATTAACAATGTATTTTTTTTTTTGAATCAATAAAAAATTGAATTAATTCAAAAAACAATGAATACAAAGGTGATCCTCAAGATCCAACCCACAATTACCCTTTTACATCATAAGGAAGACTATGAGCTTTCTAAGCTTTTTACATACCCAACCCCTATGAACTATCTTATCCACTATATTATTTACAATACTATCTTGATCTATAATGTTCTCCCTATCAAAACAGTAAGTGTTTCTATGTTGCCAACAATGATAAATGGTTTCAGCCAGGCCAATCTTCAAAATATTAACTCTGCTGCCCTTGCCTCTGCAGAATCTGGTTAACCATTCAATTTCTTCACCCCATGGCTTAGGCTCATGACAAATCTGCATCCATTGCAGAACTTTACTCCAAATGTACTTCATCTTGTAACAATGTATTGCTTTCACTGCTTGTCTAAGTTACAAGACAAATGATCAAAATGATGGTAAATCTAGCGATGAAGAACTCTCAGATGAAAATTTAGTTGAAGCATATAGATTGATATATACCAAATAGAAATAAGAATGCATGTCTATCATGGAATTTAAGATAACGTGAAAAATGAAATTGCTCTCTATCACTATAAGTATGAGTATTTGAAGTGCGGTTTTAATCAATTTTAAGACAAAAATTTTTATAATTCATCAAATTATTATGGCTTTCATAGATTTTTTTTTAAGTTATAGTATTTTATATGTTGTAGAGAATTATGAAAAGTTTAAAGTTTTTTTTTCTTCAGTTTTTAAATTGGATGGATCTTTTATAACTTGTAATAGTTGTATTTAATATTATTCGAATCTATTTCTTATTTATGCTAGATCATAAATAAACTACTTTTTAAATTCTCATTTTTTTTATAAAATAAAAGACCGTAATTAAATAAAGAGAATAGTGATATTGTATAATTAAATTTGTTTCTCAATATATCAAATATATCTTGAGTCTTTTATTATATAAAATTTAATACTCTCGATCAATTTTATAATAATAAAAGATAGATTCTTAACTTGTAATTTTGATGGAGTATTAATATCTTTAAATTCAGTTTATTTAAAATTATAATTTATCATAAAAAATAATTATAAAACAATGACATAACGTATAATAATTAAATAATATAGATGTTAGACCAACTATATTCTAGAAAGATAGTATTTACCAAATAATAAATATATTTCAAAATGTATTTAAAAATAAAGTCATATATATGATAAACCAAAATATAAACAAACTTAATTATTTTTTTTATTTTTTTATTTTGAAATATTTTTTAATGGAACAAATTCAAAACATCAAATAGATAACTCATAACACATTAAATAAATAAACAAAAATGATATTTTGACACCCCACCATACACCTACACCGTATGTGCGGACGGTGAATAGTATCGCCCGTACATGAACAGTTCACGCCCGTACAGTGAATAGTGACGTCCGTACAATGAATAGTGTCGTTCGTACATGAACAATAACGTATTTCCGTACAATGAATAGTGTCGTCCCTACATGAACAGTGTCGTCCGTACAGTACGGACATACGGTGTAGGTGTAGGAAAGAGTGTCAAGATAGCAAACCGGAATAAATAAAACCTCACCCCACATAATTCAAGTTTAATTCACTCAACATTCACTACAATAATATATATTAAATCACTTCAATACACTGAAATAATCAATTCACTTCCTTTTTTAAATCACCATCAAAATACAAAACAATTGAAGTGAATTACTTACTACTATTGTTATCTAGCTAACAAAGCATAATCATCCATCAACAAGCACCACAATGGTAGAATTCAACAAGTTCATCCATGGATCCAAATTGTGCCTCAATTTCAGCACTCTCAAGCATCCACAACAAATGTTCAAACAAAACAACCTCACAAGAAACAAACACAACACCATCATCACATACACCGTTGCAACAAGACCTATCAACTAGCTCTTGAAAAACAGGGTGCTGAAAAACTTTGGAGTTAACGAGATATTGTCGTCGAGACTTCCCGACGTAGACAACATGAAGCTTTTTATCCTGTTTCTGTTGCTTGGAGGAGGAAGACAGGGAGCTACTGTTGCGGGTTAGTATGGTTAATGAAGTCCATCTGGTTATAGCTGATTTTAGCTTTTCTAATTTTGCACAATTGGCCATTTCGAGGAAGGTGTTTGATGAAATGTTTCAATGAAAAGTGAAGAGAAAAAGGTGTAAATTGTGAGAGGAGTGATCACAAGATGGGATGGAAATGTTAGGTTATAAAGGAGACATAGATGATGATGATGATGTAATGTGAAGTACTAAACATGTGTAAAAGCCCGCTGTTTACAGCACAACTAAGAATGGAAAATTGTATGCGGAATAGAAAAACCATTTTCTATTTTATTGGCATCTTGTGAAAGGTTTTTCAAAATGAGAAGTTTTTGTTTTTATCTTTTTATAGCTGTCATTTTTTTTCTATTTTTTTAATGACTTTAGGGCTTGTCTATATTCATGTAATGAAAAAATTGAGACTATTTAACTTTTATCAAAATAATCAGATTTTGGTTTATACAATAAATTAGTTTTAAAAATATGAGCTAAATATGTTATTGGTCCTATAAATGTTTTGTTGCTAATTCTACTCATGTTTTTTTTATACAAAAGTTCATATTTCACGTTTCTAATGAATTTTTAATAGCATATTATTGATAAAATTTTGAAATACCATTCATTTAATAACTTATTAATTATTCTTTATTCTTTATTAGTTTATTTATAACTTTAAGCTAAAGATTAAAGTGTTAAATTATTAAGTAAATTATATTTTAAAGTCTTAAACATGATATGTCATCCCAAAATAAGTCACTTTGATCACGCAATACAATTTCTTTTGTTAAAACACAATGAATAAAATTGGAATATAATTTTTAAAGGAACTAAAATTCAAAGGTAATTTTTAAAAGGACTAATATTAAAATTCGTACATATATTTAAAAGAAGTAAAAACAAATATAATCTTAATAATATTTAAGAATGAATCCAAAATTCCAAGTAGTCTAAATATTACCGGAAGTGTTGAATAGACCTCCCAATTAAAATCTTAGTTGAAAATAGTTTGAAAAACCTTTATCAGAGTTTTAAAACAAAAATGGTTTGTGCGGCGGAAATAATTTTTACGTATAAAAGAGATTATGCTTATATATTAGAATTTGCATATAAAACAATCAAGAATGAAACACAAAATTAATCAATTGTACGAATCAAAATGTGTGTGTGTGTCTATATATATATATATATATATATATATATATATATATATATATATATATATATATATATATATATATATATATATATATATATATATATATATATATACACACACACACACACTACAAGAATTTAAAGTTTTGCGACACATAAATCGCGACAATAGCCTCAAAACTGCTCTCCCTCGTTAACTGTGATAGTTTATGGGACTGTTTTATGCAACAACCGCTGATTTTTATATGTTGCGTGTGTTTTCAACCTCCTGAATTTCACACTTCCGCTTTTAGGTTTCACAAACCGCGCTTGTTTCTCTCAAAATCCTAAAAATTACAAAACAACTCAAGTTTGTATATCACACACATTGTTCTCAGCCTCTCACTACCTTGTTCAAAGCTAAACTCCCCCGTTTACAACTTCTCGCTTAATCCCTACCTTGTGCAACTTCTACCTAGACATCCTCTAGATATGAGATCCTCCTCTCACTTCCTAATCAGTCACAATCACAGTGACAATTCAACAATTCCACAAACAATAGAAGTAACACACTTCCAAGGCAATATTTGATTTTGCTTAAAAGCTTCAATAAAGAACAATACACTCTTGCTTAAAAGCTTTAGAGTGGACAATAAACAATGAAAAATCAGTCAACCTCAATGCATCAGAAGATACATGAGTGACATACAATTAACAAGTACTAAACCCTAAAGACAAACCAAAACACGTCTAATCCTTATTTCACCAAATCTTCACGTTATGTTTTTTCTACTTCAATAGAGTTTGGTCTTCACTTTAAATAGCCTTCAGACCTACTGGACTTGGGCTTCTTGAGGCGCACAAATAGCAGCAATCAGTATAAACTGGCTGCAAATCATCCTGCACAATAATAGGAGCAAAATACAAACTTTCTTAAAAAGGCTCAAGGATCCTTTTTATGAAAAGTAACAAAATCTGTCGTAACAGAAAATCCCATAATATACTCCTATGAAAAACGCACGTGTGTGAATTAGAACACACTCAAAAATCACACTAAGAATACCAAAATAGTCATGCCTTAACTTTCTAGTATAACATGTCCTGGAACATGTCACAACATCATGTTGGACATGATGTCTGACTCTCATGGCATAACATCTGGTTTAACATCTTGCTAACAGCATGTTATTTTACCACAATGTATCCAATCCAAAAATCACAGGACTTACAATCTCCCCCTTTGGGAAATTTTGGCTAAAACAACCTTAGCACACATCAGAGGTACACAGCAGAAACAAAACACAAACAAGCAACCTCAAGAACCACAATGTTGTCAAACCAATAGAGACAACACAATTGCAAGACATCAGGTCTGACATCACAAACCAACACAAGCTACATGAGAACATGTAAGCTTTGTACAGACTGCAATTTTGCAGCAACAAAAAAACAGAAAGGTGCACCACTCCCCCTGTCACACATAATCAGTACTCCTTCTGAAGGGGAAAACCAAAATCACAAGTAAAACACATGAACCCCCATGCAAATTCATACAGTGGAACCACACTTAAAAAACACAAGCACTAGCACAAGCACACTCCCCCTGAACATCACAACCTACTGCAAAAAATAATGCATTCTCCCAGACACAGCAAATGGTTCCACATCAGAAGCAGCAGCAGCAAGCATGACTGACTATCATGCACACTCCTAAAAATTTATATACAGTCCAGCAACAAAAATAACTACTCTTCCTAAGAAGTACAAACATGACATAAATTCATGACATCTGATCTAACATCAGAGTCAACAAACAAAACAACACTTTACTCCCCCTTTTTAGCCAAAAATTGACGAAATGAAAATAGAGTAAATGTAAACAAAAACAAATAGAATCACACAAATGGAAGCACAAAACACAATGCATAAAGCATAAGTACAGATGGAAACAAAAATGTAATAGATGTAACCAAAAAACATTCAGACGAAAACACAAAATCAGATCACTTTTAGATGATCCTCCACCTCTTGCCCCTGTCAAAGATCCTTCTGCACTCCTTGAAGTTGTCACATGTTTTCTTCAAAACAGTCCTTCTATGTTGCAAAGATCTTTTACTCCATCTGCTAACAACTGTCACTTGCTCAGACCTCCTAAGCATCAGAGGATAGAGGAAAGATGCAATATGTGTTGCATTCTTCCATTTCTGTAATTGCTACAACTCCTCAACAATGTCAATTTTCACTTCACAATTTATGTTTTCAACAACATTTCCATAAGAGACTGTAGTAAGCGCGATCTTTCAGAATGGAGATTCACCCTTTTTGCATGTGAACTTTTAATTTATCCCAAAGGTAGGGAAGGAAAAAAAATCTGAATAAACCCGTGAGTGTGTGCAATGCAAAATAATGCACTTGAGAGATCGAGAATCAGGATTGGTTATACAAAGGGAATGTATTAACACCCTAAGTATCTATAGTATCTTATAGGAACCTCTTGCATATGTTTGTGTTACTGTTGTTTTGAGTTACTTATTGTGTAATGGGAGTTTGTTGATTGGTTTTTGAGTGAGTGACAAGAGTGGGAAATGTTTTTATTGATTGGAGGTTTGGGATCATGCTTTGCTTCAAAAGTCATCCCAGGAACTGAATTAGGTCAAAAACCTAATTTGGATGCACTGAGGATCTTGGAGCTTGATGATCTTGTCATGATGCTATCTTGCACTTGATTATTAATGAGTGAAAGCTCTTGATCTCCATGGATGATATAGGGACTTGAGATGTTGAACATGATGCTCATCCTCTGATAATTCATCTGTTTGATCCCTTGGAGAACCACCTAACCTGTAAAAGCAAACAAGCACACATATCTTGCACTTGTGATGGGTTAGTGATTCATAAAGACACACACACACACACACACACACACACACACACACACACATATATATATATATATATATATATATGTGTGTGTGTGTGTTTGTGTGTGTGTGTGTAATGATGAATGTTATGCAAATGATGTGGCATCTAAAGAGTAAAAAATTAGGGTATGAGAGGGACTTTAAACAAAACAGTCAGCTGATCCTCAGTGTTCATACACTTCAAAATAACACCCTTTGCCTTCCCTTCATCACGTCTCCTGATTATCTGATTATACCTGTCTGGGTTCTTGTTCCAGACTGATTGGATGAAATATCTGATAGCATTCAGATCCTTACACCATAATGTCAGAACATCAACCTTGTCATCATGTTTCTTTAGTATCTATTTTATCTAACCTTATTGAAGGCAACACCTTCTAACTTCATCATACTCAACTTCAGTAGTACGACGCATATGTCTGCTTCTTGTTAATCAAGGCAGTTAGGCTATTTGTTATATCACTCTTACATTCTACCTAACAACATGTTGTTTTACCAAAATGTAGCCAATTCAAAAACCACAGGACTTACAATGTAAATTGGGGGAGGTGTGATCACAAGATGAGAAGGAAATGTTAGTTTATAAAGGAGGCATTATTTATGGAAGTGATGATAATGATGATGTAAAGTGAAGGACTAAATATGTGTTAGGCACACTTTTTACGGGGAATAGAAAAATCGTTTGCTTTTTCATTGGCATCTTGTGAGAGATTTTTTAGAACTAAAATGTTTTTCTTTTTATGTTTTTACATCTTTGTCCTTTTTTTTTTATTTTTTTTTATTGATTTTAGGAATTCTCTACATTCATGTAATGAGCAATTTGAAACCATTTATTTTTTTTTATCAAAACATTCAAATTTTAAATTTATCAAATAAATTGGTATTAAAATATGAGTAAAATATGTTATTAATCCCTTTAAATATATCAAATTTGAATTTCAGTAACTCTCAATAAGAATATCAACCTTTGGATCTATAAATTTTTTGTTGGTAGTTTTAATCAATATTGTTTTATAAAAATTGATATTGCATGTTTCTAATGATTTATTAATAGCATATTATTGATAAAATTTTAAAATATCATGAGTTTAATAATTTAATATATATTATTTATTAGTTAATCTATAACTAAAAAAAACCTAAATGTTAAGTTTTTTATAAATAGTATTTTAATGTTTTAAACATGTTATTCATAACATAATATATTAGTTATCAAGAGATTAACATACAATGTATACAATTTAATTTTTAGAGGTGATTATATGGAATGTCAATTTTCTTCAAGCAGAATGTACCAATTTTCTTCAAAAGCAAAAGAATGGATACTCAGCTACACTCTCTGATGAAGAATTTAAAGAGGTGAGCGATGAAGAAAATACTAACAGTGTAATTGCTTTCACTGCTTGTCTAGGTTACAAGACAAATGATTAAAATGATGGTAAATCTAGTGATGAAGAACTTTCAAATAAAGATTTTGTTGATGCATATAGATTGATATATACCAAATAGAAATAAGAATGCATGTATATCATAAAATTTAAGATAAGTATGAGTATTTGAAGTGCAGTTTTAATCAATTTTAAGACAAAAATTTATATAATTTACCAAATTATTTTGGCTTTTATAAATTTTTGGTATATTATAGCATTTATATGTCGTAGAGAATTATGAAAAGTTTAAAGTTTGTTTTCTTCAGTTTTTAAGTTGGATGGATCTTTTATAACTTGTAATGGTTGTATTTAATGTTATTCAATCTATTTCTTATTTATGCTAGATCATAAATAAACTACATCTTAAATCCCTCATTTTTTTAATAAAATAAAAGACTGTAATTAAATAAAGAGAGTAGTGTTATTATATAATTAAGTTTATTTCTCAATATATCAAATATATCTTGAGTCTTTTATTATAAAATTTAATACTCTCAAACAATTTTATAATAATAAAAAGATAGATTCTTAACTTGTAATTTTGATGGAGTATTAATATCTTTAAATTCAATTACTTAAAATTATAATTTATCATAAGACATAATTATAAAACAATGAAATAACGTATAATAATTAAACAATATAGATATTAGACCAACTATATTCCAGAAACTTAGTATTCACCAAATAATAAATATATTTTCAAATGTATTAAATAAAGTCATATATATGATAAACCAAAATATAAACAAACTTAACTATTTTTATTTTATTTTATTATATATTATTATTTTAAAATATTTTTTGCTGGAACAAATTCAAAACTTCAAATAGACAATTCATAACACATTAAATAAATAAAACCTCACCCCCACAAAATTCAAGTTTAATTCAATCTATATTCACTGCAATAATATATTTTAAACCACTTCAATACACAGAGATAATCAATTCACTTCCTTTTTTACATCACCATTAAAATACAAAACAATTGAATTGAATTACTTACTGCTATTATTATCTAGCGAACAAAGCATAATTATCTATCAACAAGCATCACAATGGTAGAATTCAACAAGTTCATCCTTGGATCCAAATTGTGCCTCAATTTTAGCACTCTCAAGCATCCATAACAAATGTTCAACCAAAACAACCTCACAGGAAACAACCACAACACCATTATCACATCCATCATTGCAACAAGACCTATCAACTAGCTCTTGAAAAACAGGGTGGTGAAAAACTTTGGAGTTCACGAGATATTGTCGTTGAGACTTTCCGACGTAGACAACATGAAGCTTTTTTTCCTGTTTCTGTTGCTTGGAGGAGGATGACATGGAGCTACTGTTGCGAGTTAGTTTGGTTAATGAAGTCCATCTTGTGATAGTTGATTTTAGCTTTGCTAATTTTGCACAATTGACCATTTCGAGGAAAGTGTTTGATGAAATGTTTCAATGAAAAGTGAAGAGAAAAAGGTGTAAATTGTGAGAGGAGTGATCACAAGATGGGTTGGAAATGTTAGGTTATAAAGGAGACATAGTTTAAGGAAGTGATGATGATGATGATGATGATGTAATGTGAAGTACTAAACATGTGTAAAGGCCCGCTGTTTACAGCACAACTAAGAATGAAAAATTGTATAGGGAATAGAAAAACTATTTTCTATTTTATTAGCATCTTGTGAAAGGTTTTTCAAAATGAGAAGTTTTTGTTTTTATTTTTTCATAGCTGTCCTTTTTTTCAACTTTTTTAATGACTTTAGGGCTTGCCTATATTCATGTAATGAAAAAATTGAGACTATTTAACTTTTAGCAAAATAATCAGATTTTAATTTATACAATAAATTAGTTTTAAAAATGTGAGTTAAATATGTTATTGGTCCTATAAATGTTTTGTTGATAATTCTACTCATGTTTTTGTTTTTTTACAAAAGTTCATATTTCATGTTTCTAATGACTTTTTAAATAGTATATTATTGATAAAATTTTGAAATACCATTAATTTAATAACATATTAATTATTATTTATTCTTTATTAGTTTATCTATTACTTTAAGCTAAAGATTAAAGTGTTAAATTATTAAGTAAATTATATTTCAAAGTCTTAAACATGATATGTCATCCCAAAATAAGTCACTTTGATTGCGCAATACAAATTTTTTTGTTAAAACACTATGAATAAAATTGGAAAAGAATTTTTAAAGGAACTAAAATTCAAAGGAAAATTTTAAAAGGATTAATATAAAAATTCGTACATATATTTAAAAGGAGTAAAAGCAAATATAATCTTAATAATATTTAAGAATGAATCCAAAATTTCAAGTAGTCTAAATATTACTGGAAGTGTTGGATGAGAATATGGAGTATTCAACAGTCTAGAGTTTTAAAATCTTAGTTGTTGGATATGGGCTTGAATAGACCTCCCAATTAAAATCTTAGTTGAAAATAGTTTGAAAAACCTTTATCAAAGTTTTAAAACAAAAATGATTTGTGCGGCGGAATTTTTTTTTACGTATAAAAGAGATTATGCTTATATATTAGACTTTGGATATAAAACAATCAAGATTGAAACACAAAATTAATCAATTGTACGAATCAAAATGTGTATGTTGTGAAATTTGATGTCTTTGAAACAAAGTATAAACTGTTATGATCAAGAAACAAACAAGGGTAGAAAAGATGGTAAAAGAAGAAAAACAGCAAGGATTGGTTATGACTGATATTTTTTACTTTCTCTTTAAATCAGATTACAAGTACTCAACAATAACAAATAACTCTCTCACCCTAATTAGGATTTGTCACACTTAAGATGAGAGACTAATATGTTATTTATAATAAAACCTAACATACTAAATTAATGGGCTTTTTAACAATTACCCATTACAAGCTAACTTAGAATACAAGCTAACTTAAACAATTGGACATAACAAACAGACCCAATTTGACATGCTAACAAATCTAGCATTTTCGACAACTGCATGCTTGACCATACTTCGACTACAATATACACTACTTCGACAACAGCATGTGAACGGCCTTCGACTGCATGCTAAACATCTGTCGAACTGTCGAACCAAGAAGCTATCTTCGATCATACTAGAGTTTGATCCAATATCTCACAAATCTCCACCTTAGAACAAACTCTATAACATCAAGGAACATACTAGCTTTCTTCATGCAGCTTTATCAACTGCATATAGTGGAAAAACTTGCAACTGGGCAATGTCTTGGTGATCATATCAGCAACATTATTATCTGTCAAAACCTTCAGCACTTGGACTTCTCCACGCTCGATTACCCCTCTAATGAAATGAAACCTCACATCGATGTGCTTGGTTCGCTCAAGATAGGCTGAATTCTTTGAAAGGTGTATTGCACTTTGACTATCACATTTAACAGTGATAACTTGACCTTGAAATTTCAGCTCCTTTGCAAAACCTTCAAGCTACAATGATTCCTTCACAGCTTCAGCTAGGGCGATATATTCCGCTTCAGTGGTTAATAAGGCAACAACCTTCTGAAATGTTGCTTTCCAACTAATTCTTATGCCAAACATAGTGAACGCGTATCCAGAAATAGATTTTCTAGAATGCATATAACCTGCATAATCAGAGTCGACATATCCTTCGATTGCTGCTTTACTATCTTCACCCAAGATTCCACCATAAATTAGGACTCTGTTCAGAGACCCATTTATGTACCTTAGAATCCACTTCAATGCTTTCCAGTAAGCCTTTCTAGGATTCGCCATGTACCTGCTTACAAGACTTACTGCATATGTTATGGCGGGTCTTATACAAACCATAACATACATCAAAGAACCCACTATATTAGCATATGGAATGCTATTCATATTAGCTCTTTCGACATCAGTACCGGGACACTAATCTATACTCAGCTTGAATTAAGGGTTTGTCAGAGTCACAACAGGCTTTAAATTCGACATACCAATCTTTTTTAGAATCTTTTGTAGGTATGCCTCTTGAGATAAGCATAATTTTGACTGCTTTCTATCTCTTCCGATGTCAATCCCAAGAATCCTGGATGCAGCTCCCAGATCCTTCATGTCAAACTCCTTATTAAGTTCAGCCTTCACCCTCATTACATCTTCGATAAAATTGCTTGCTATTAGAATATCATCCACATAAAGCAACAAAATAAAAAATGAATTACCAGGTCGAAATCTGAAGTAAACACAGTGGTCGAACTGATTTTTAATGAAACTTATGCGTGCCATGAACTTGTCGAATCTCCTATTCCACTGTCGAGGAGATTGTTTCAGTCCATATAAAGATCTCTTCATCCTGCATACATAATCTTCCTTCCCTCTTTTGACATACCCTTCAGGTTGCTTCATCAGGATTATTTCATCTAGATCACCATACAAGAACGTAGTCTTCACATCCATCTGTTCTAGTTCGAGGTCGAACTGTGCCACTATGGCAAACAACATTCAAATAGACTTGTACTTCACAACAGGAGAGAACACATCATTGAAGTCGACACCTTCTTTCTAAGTAAAACCCCTAGCGACCAATCTTGCCTTGTATCTCTTCGACGCCACTCCTTCGATTCCTTCCTTAACTTTGAAAATCCACTTACAGCTGACTAACCTGGCTCCAGTAGGTTTCTTGATCAGTTCCCAGGTGTTGTTATCATGAAGAGATTTTATCTCATCATCCATGGCCTTTAGCCATTCAGTCTTATTTTGACTCCTTATAACTTCCTTATAGTCTATAGGTTCTTCGTCTAGAACCTCACTTGCAGAGTTAAGGCATAAGCTATAAGATCTGCATACCCAAGTCTTTGAGATGGCTTGATGACTCTCCTCGATCTATCTCTTGTCAATAGGTAGTCATCGACTGTTTCTTCAACTTCCTCAGTATCTGCTGCTTCTTCTTCGACTTCATCAGGGATATGCAATTTAGCATTAACATGCTCCGCCTCAACAAGAATCTCTCCCTGTTCTAGCTCTTCGTCAGCATCATCTGTTTTCTTGAAGGCCATCTCAACTTCATTGAAAACTATATCTCGACTAGTGATACACCTCCAGTGACCTGGCTTTAAGCACCATAACCTATAGGCTTTGACTCCTTCAGGGTATCCCATGAACATGCATTTCAGAGCTCTAGGTTTAACCTTGTCTTGCCTAATGTGAGTATAGGCCACATAGCCAAATACTCTCAATTTGTCGAGATTTGGTGAATGTCCCGACCAAACTTTTTCAGGTGTCTTCATATCTAACGCAGTCGAAGGACATCTGTTTATCAGATATGTTGCTGTCGAAACAGCCTCAGCCCAAAATACCTTCTTTAACCCATCACTAGTCAACATGCATCTAACTCTTTCCAAAATAAATCGATTTAAACTTTCTGCCAAACCATTTTGTTGTGGAGTACCTGCAGTAGTTTTATGCCTTGTAATATCCGAGGCAGCACAAAAGTTATCGAACGCCTCATTGAAAAATTCAAGACCATTGTCTATTCTCAACCTCTTGACCTTTTTGCCAGTCTGATTTTTGACCAGAGTCTTCCAACCTTTGAAATTCTCAAAAGTTTCATCCTTAGTCTTTTGGATGAATACCCATAACTTTCTGGAATAATCATCTACTATGGATAGAAAATACCTTGCGCCTGAATGTGATGGACACCTCGCAGGCCCCCAAAGATTAGCATGGATGTAATCAAGGGATCCATGTGTTCTTTGTTTGCCTTTATTGTACTTCACTCTGCAAGTTTTTCCAAGTACACAGAGTTCACAAAATTTCAGCATTTCGACTTTGTCTCCACCAAGTAGATTTTGTTTCCCCAATTCGACCAGACCCCTTTCTCTAACATCTGTCTTCGACAAAGGTTTCATGGATGCAACATTTGTCGAACCACTTACAACTTCAGCCTCAAGGGTATACAAGCCTTGTTTCTTCACACCTCTCAAGACTTTCTTCGACCCCTTCATGACTCTTAGGATACTTTTCTCTCCTTGAAAAACATATCCCTTCTTGTCGAATTTACCAAGAGAAATCAAATTTCTCATCATGGAGCTTGAATCTCACAGATCCAATACTTGTAATTTTACAAACTTCATTATTTCCCAGCAGCACTGATCCATCATCTTGGTCACACAATTCCTCAAACATGTTCTTGTTTGGAGTCATATGCCAAGTACATCCTAAATCCATAATCCACTCTTTGCAAGAGTTGATGCTCGAAACCACAAGGACATCAGATGATTCATAATCATCTTGCACAATAGCTACATTGCCATTGTTCTTACCTCTATGGTTATTCAGGCGCTCAGGGTACACTTTTCTTGTATGACCCTTCTTCTTATAGTGATAACATCAAATGCCATATGCATCACCACTATAAGACTTTTGCTGACTTTCTTGACGAACTTGTCATTTCTCTTTGTGAGTTTTGCCTTGACCGACAGGCCATCACCAATCGAAGATGGCTTGTGCTCCTTTCGTTCATTCAAATCCTTCGAATACAGTGCTGACTGAACTTCTTCAAAGGGCAAAGACCCTCTTCCATACAAGAGAGTTTCTTTGAAGTGAGCATGTGATCTGGACAAAGTACATAGCAGCAACAGCGCTTGATCTTCATCATCAATCTTGACATCGATATTTTCAAGATCAAGAATCAGTTTGTTGAACATATCCAACTGCTCAGCCAAAACTTTATCTTCACTCATCTTGAATGAATACAGAGCTTACTTCTGGTAGAGGCGATTGACCAACGATTTGGTCATGTACAAACTTTCGAGTTTCGCTCATAACCCCGACGTCGTTGTCTCCTTTGAAACTTGTCATAGAACATTATCACCAAGGCTCAATAAGAAGGTGTTGTGGGATTTCTCTACCATACTCGTTCTTTCTTTTTGCGTTAACGTAGCGTCCATGGCTGCAACACCCTTCAATGCTTCCAAACAACCCTGCTGAACTAGTAGGGCTTTCATCTTCAAGCGCCGCAAACCGAAATCGTTCACTCCGGTGAACTTTTAAATCTCATACTTTGTTGAAGTCATCTTCCTCCATGCTCACCGCACCAATTTGTTGTGAAATCCGATGCCTTTGAAACAAAGTATAAATTGTTTATTTATGATCAAGAAACAAACAAGGGTAGAAAAGATGATAAAAGAAGAAGAATGACAAGGATTGGTTATAACTGCTATTTTTTACTTTCTCTTTAGATGAGATTACAAGTACTCAAGAATAAAAACTAACCCTCTCACTCTAATTAGGATTTGCCACACTTAAGATGAGAGACTAGTATGTTATTTATAATAAAACCTAAAATACTAAACTAATGGGCTTTTTAATAATTACCCATTACAAGCTAACTTAGGGTACAAGTTAACTTAAACACTTAGACGTAACAAACATGCCCAATTCGACATGCTAACAAATCTAGCATTTTCGACAACTGCATGCTTGACCCTACTTCGACTACAGCATACACTACATCAACAATAGCATGTGAACGGCCTTCGACTGCATGCTAAACATTTGTCGAACTCTCGAACCAAGAAGCTACCTTCAATCATACTAGAAATTGATCCAATATCTCACAGTGTACACACACACACACACACACACACACACACACACACATATATATATACACACTAGAAGAAATTTAAAGTTTTGCGACACACGAATTGCGACAGTACCCTCAAAACTGCCCTCCCCCGTTAACCACGATAGTTTATGGGACAATATTATGCAACAACCGCTGATTTTTATATGCTGCATGTGTTTTCAACCTCCTGAATTTCACACTTCCGCTTTTAGGTTTCACAAACAGCGCTTGTTTCTCTCAAAACCCTAAAAATTACAAAAAAAAAACTCACATTTGTATATCACACACATTGTTCTCAGCCTCTCACTTTCATTCACTACTTCCTCCTCTCTTCACTCACCAGTCATTGCCATACTCACTGTGACATGAAGATTTAACATATCTATTCCATCACCCGCGAGCAATCTACCCCTTAGTAAAATTCTACTCCCTTAACTAATCAAATTTGCCTTATCACGAGGTTTTCATTCTTTCTCAGTTGCAGAAATCAATTTGAGTATTTAATTTTTTAAATAAATTGAATCTTTGGGAGGGATTTGGGAATAGGATCAATGGTTAGTGAAAATTGGTTTCCGACAATAAGTGTTTTCCTCTTATCCTTTCAAAATGGTGGGTCTTTCTCTCTTCTCTCATCTAAATCAACCAAAACCACCTCTCTTCACTCTTCATTATATGCTCTTTTTATTATTTTTCTTTCGTGTGTACGATACTTCTCCCTCTCACCGTCGTCACAAGTTTCTCCTAGCAAGTATGACACACTACAGTTGAGAAGCATATATTGTGACTTCCCTTCTTGTTGATTATTTAGATAGTTAACCTAAAATTGCGAGAATAGTTTAGGTTTTTTACATTTTATTTTTTATAATATATTGTTTCTTAATATTCTTTGGTCTGTTAATCTGTGCTATTTTACAAAACGTGTAATCATTTTGTTTTATAGTTTCAAAAGTATTAATATCATCCAACTTTTTTGACATTATAATTAATAGTTGGTTGTTCTAATTATTATGGATTTTGTATTGTTGGTGTTTTGCTGTTTATTTTTCCTATTATGATAACAATTTTCTTTCTATTGGTATTGTTGTCCTATAATTGGGTTTTACATTAATTTTGTTTTATGCAGGCTTATTTGTAAAACTAATTTCTAATCCATCAAAATCACCCACATATCTTTATTGTGATATGCTAGAACCCTCTCAAAAAGAATTTTCAGCCAATTTTATTTGTAAAAGCCCTAATCACCATGCAAGAACAAACTTAGGTTAAGAGTTCATAAAAATGGAATCAAAACCTAAAGGGAGCGGAAAACCCACCTTGATCCTTGTTTCTGATTTTAAGGAGAGTGGTGGATGAAGATGAAAGATATGAGTTGGATGCTACTACTTCCTTTACTTGAGACTTGAGAAATTCACCTCCTTCAATGGTGAAAGTTCCATTAGTTTTGGTTTCCCTTCTTTTCTACATTTCCCAAAGTTCTCGTGTCACTACCCTTCTCTATAACTTGAAATTTATCTTTCTATGTTTTGATAATGAATGAGAAAAATTCTCATTTTTACTTTTTATCAAGGGTTTATATATCTCCCTAGAAAAAGACTGTTTTCCCCTCCAAACAACCCTTATTTCCCCTTTTACCCCCTAACACTTCTACTTCTAATGAGTTCTCACAACACCTCTAAAACCCTTTCTAAGTGAATGATTAATTTGCTACAATTAAATAAGAAGAGTTTAAGTGTGGAGATGCATAACCCACAATGTTAGTCATTTTGAATAATTAAAGGTTGACAAAATGTGAGGTGTTGCACTATGGTATCCAATATGATTTTTTTTTTGTTAAAACATAATGACTTAAACTCGAATCTCATTTTTTTGAAGGATTAACATTAAAAATTAGTGTATATATATATATATGAATTAAACCATAATGCTTAAGAATGACTCCAAAATTTTGAGTAATCTAAATGTAGTTGGAATAACATATATTTCTACTAAAGACATGTATACAATATTTGATCAAAGTAAACCTATTTTTTTGTATTTATTAATCTTATTTTTCAAGTTGATCTATAAACTTTAATATATGTTTGATTTCAATTTTGGAAGAGGACATTGATTCTAGATATGTATAATTGATTTTGACATGTTTTGCTTCTCTAAGGAAGAATTAATTTTGTCTCCACGATAAATTCTATTTGAAATTATAATTTATATCTTATGAATATAAACGTGATTTTTATATTGAAATTTATTGTTTAACTCACTTTTGCCTAAACATACTCAAACATAAATCACTTTATTTTCGACTAACATTTAACCATAATCAATTTTACACAATTAATACATTAAAGAAGTTAATAATATAATTTCTAGTATAGTTTTTGTGGAACAATAAAAACAATATTTAATGATCATGATATTAGTTTTGTTCTCTTATAAAAGTTTGTAATATAATTTTAGAAATAAAAATATTATGATTAATTAGTCTTGAGGTACTTTAAGATAATTTAAAATATCACTTTGGTTTCTTATCTAATAAATAATATATTTTAATCCTTTAAAAACTATTTCACTAACCAATTTGATTTTATATTTTAAATTTTGAGAAAAAATATTAAGTTGTGATGATGCGACAAACTAGTTAGCAAAAGTAAAGAAAATAGTGAGTCAGCAATTCATAAAAAAGAAGAATCTATTGTATTTTCTGTTAAAACAAGCTTTGTTCATGACATATTTTTCTTGGGTTTTGTTGATAACAAAATTTTAATAGAACAGTGGTTTATTTGATGTGTGTTACATATGTGCAAGTTCTAATACTTGTAAATATTATAGTCGGAGTCTGTTCTACATTAAACACACTTTGAGAGTTGCTGAATTGCTAGCTTCTGGTGGCAGAATCTGAAGAACACTTGCTAAGTGATGTCTGGCGTAGACTCTTAAGCTGAAGGTCTCAACATTAGAAGAAGCAACATAATTGTCTCTGGACTTAGTGAATGTAAATTGGCTTTTGGTACCATTCAGAGTTGGTGATAAAGCCGAAGATGTTCGTACTGCAAAAAGCAAGTTGTATTGTCAAATCAGTTTGTGAGCTAGAGTCTACAGGTTGCAAGGCTCAAGAAAGGCTGGGATGCTTTATGGATATCTACTCTCAATGTCTCTAATAGTAAAGAATCTCTTGAAGACTCAAAGGTTAAACATGTTACACATTAGATCAATATCTTCTGGTGTATCTATCTTCAACGGCTCTTGTACTATGGAGTAACAACAAAGAATATTGATCAAGTTACCTCTTCAACGTCTAGTTTCTGAAAAGGCTATACATATGGCTGAAGGTTCAAACTGAATCTTTAACAAGGATTAACCAGAAGAATGAGTAACAAGATCAGCAATTATCAACACATTGTATATGCAAAATTTTTTGATGTAGGTTGTAATTGTAAAAGCCTTAAGATTACTTACACATTGAATATCTTAGAAATATTAAGTGATTTAGATATTTGTTTTGGTGATTTCCCGTACCTCTGATACTTGTATCATGTACACCTTGTTCTTTATTTTGCTGAGCTTATTCGGTAATTTAGATAAAAGTCTTGTATCATTGGGATACAAGCAAGGAAGTCTCGAGACAAGATATTTAAGCCACGTAAGTCTATTGTTATGTGCTTGAGTTGTGAAAGGTTTAATCAACTAGGTTGATTGAGCAAAAGTCTTGTATCATTGGGATAAAAGCAAGGAAGTCTAGAGCCAAGATGCTTGAGCCACGTAAGTCTCTTGCTATGTGCTTGAGCAATGAAAGTATTAATCAAGTGGATTGATTGAGCAAGAATTCTTAAGCTAGAGTGGCTTAAGAAGGATAGCTCGGTACATGAAATTTGGAGCAGTAATTCTTGATATGAGGGGTGCAAACAGGGAGGCTCATTTCATGGGACTTGGAGCAGAAGTCTTGAGTTAGTGTAGCTTGAGCAAGAGAGCTTAATACATGGAATTAGAGCAATAAGTCTTGACCAGAGGGGTTCAAGCAGGGAGGCTCGTCTCATGGGACTTGTAGATGAAGTCTTGGGCTGAGGGCCCGAGCAAGGAAGTCTTGGGTTCGTGGAACCTGAGCAAGAAGTCTCGAGTGAGGAGCTTGAGCAGAAGTCTTGGACCTTGGGTATGAGCAAGTGTAAAAGTCTTATGCAGAATGAATAAGAGATTCTAATCATGACTTAATTATAGTGAAAATCTCTTGTGAAGTAAGAGGACTGGACTACTCTCTGTTTAGGAGGAACCATTGTAAATCTTTGTGTCTTCTGCTATTATTTATTTGATTCTGTTAACATCGTGCTGCTAAGAATTAACCAGAATTTGAACACCAATTTAGATTCTGAACTCTGATAGGATGCAAACTAAGAAGACAGAAAACATAATTCACCCCTCCCTTCTTGTGTACTTTTCTCACCTTCAATTGGTATCAGATCCTGGTTTATGCTTAACACTTAATAGTGGCGCAAATAATGATCCAATAAGAAAAGTATGTCTGTCAAAGACTTTCCCTCATTCAAAGGGTGATTCCACTGAATTTGAATGATTGAAAATCAAAACATATTTTTAACTCATTGATCTTGATAAAAGGGGTTATAAAGGTCTATAAAATATCCTTTCAAACATTATTATTATAGAAGTTGATGGTGTGGAAATAATCTGTTTGAAAGTCTCTATCACCAGCTCAGAAGAATCTTATTGAATATCTTCAGAGGTAGTTGTATTCTGGTAGGTGCTCTATCTCACTTCTGAGTATGTCAACATCATTGATATGTCTGATGCCCAGACTATCTTGAAATCTTTGTGCTCAGATTTGTGGGAATCAGTTTTGAAGATTGTCGAATTACACTTCATCTCATCTTTCAAGCAAATTCTGAGAAGATTGGTTTAAATTCAAACTTGAGGTCACAGTTATTCAAGAAGTTATACAACTTGAATTTATTGTGCTCTGTTGGTTTGTACTGCAAATCTTCAAAAAAAATAAATGGAATTAGATGATGAAAAGTTATCTAACTGATCACCTTTCCTAAAGCTTGGTTCTTTGAAATGTCTGATGATGAGGGGTTTATATTTCTTGTCAGAAGTACTTCTTAACTAGTTGGATGGGTTGTAACATCTGTTTATAGAAGAGTAACTTTAGAAGCTTCTGAAATACTTATATTTAAACTGATTTCCCAGATCTAAAAGCAAGGAGAAACACTACTAGATCCTAATGTCAGTTAATCTTCACTGCATATTATTTTGAAGATGATATTAGTGCAGGATTCAAATAAAAGAGTAATTTGCCTCTATCAGTCATTACTGCTTCTGAAGAAGCATCTGAGTCCTGAAATAAAAATCAAGTATTGAAGAGAAAGAGATTATGCCAAATCTATCTTGCTTCAATATTTGATAATAAGGAGTTTGCTCTTTAAGGTGATATCTTAAAGGACTTCATTGCTCCTTGATTGAGGGTCATCATGGAATTTGTATTCAAGGACAGGTCTATGAGAAACCTTCAATTTTTCTTTGTGTTCTATAGGCAATTAGATGATGGTGCTTTAATTTGTTTTATGCCATTCTCTGATATCTAACATCATTTGGTTCTTTGCTTATCAAAGATGTCAAATTCTTGAGTCAAGGCAATGAAATTAATGATTCTGCTAAGAACAAGATCTTGTTCATATTATGATTTATTCTAGACAGATACTCTAGAATAAATCATGGTACTACTTTTAGTATGTGGCATAAGGCAAAGGAAAGCATGTCTGAACATTTATGTATGGTCTCATAGAAATATGAGTGTCATTATTTAAATGTATTTGCTGTAGATATCAAATAAAGGAGCAGAGGCATCTTCCATGGCATTTATCAAAAGGTTGATTACAACATTTAATGGAAGAAGAGCCCACAACCCAGACTCAAGTGCTAGAGGTACTGAGTTTGGTGAGAGAAGTTGAGTCATTGGTTTAACAACCATTGAATTTGAATCCACTCAAAGTGGTGTTTAGACTTTATGGTCATGTCTGAATACTGATACGAGTCTGACCGAGAAAATAACAACAAAAAAAAGGTATGCTTGTTCTTTTCTGGCTTATCTCTTGATTCAATGAGATATTTGTGTAGGTGTAAATATAAAGTTTCTATTAGATTTCTAGAGAAGATCTTTTGAAAAAGGATCTTCAAACATCTTTAAGAAGAAACTTTGTTGTATTTATCTATACTAAATATTTTATTAAGCTAGATGATGATCATATTTATGGAAACATTTTCCTCACTTTTTGTAATGTTACTGTTGTTTAGTAGCTGCCAAAGGAAACAATTCAATATTCATCTATCACTCATGACTCTTGTTTCAAGAGGAAGTGTTGGTTCTGAATAGAATCTTGGAGACTTATGACTGACAAAAGATATCTCTCTCAGTCTAGTTCTACTAGACTCTGATGGATGATAACTTTTGAAAGTTGTCAGATTCTAAGGTTCATAAGAGGATTCTTTACTTCTAATAAAAAATTTTAAGTAAAAGGTTTTCCTAATACTTAAATTTTCAGAAAGATGAAATTCATCTAGTGGATTCAAGAAATCAGTTGGATAAGAACCTTTGGGTAATGATGTTTTCTTTTTGGATACATATTGTCATTATCCCCTGTCTTGTGAAACATCATTTTGTCCTTCTTTTGACAAGATTCTTATTCCTTTAGGAATCTTGTTCAGTTCTTTTGTTTTTATTTTCTCTGTGGTTGTGTGCTGATCAAGCCAAACTTGAGATGAGTTTCCTAGTAAATTCTTCTTTGAATTAACTGGTAGTCATCAATGAAAAGTTTGTGGATTTAGATGAGTTGCTTAAGTTAGACTTTAACTTTTGAAAGATTGTTCCTGAACAAGGATGGAATGGATACTTTAAGATGCTCTGTTGTTTCACTTATCCAGATCTTGTTAAAGAGTTTTGGATAATGTTTCCATTATTAAGCTGAATTCTGAGTGTGTTATTCTCTCTAAAGTAACTGGTGTTTCTATAACAGTAACCTCTAAAGCGATTGCTAATGTGATCAATTGTGAGGAGATTGGAGAAATCAGAGGAACTCTTGTTTGGGAACACTATATTCCTACTTGGCGTATTGTTGTAGATCCATCTAATACATCAATGGTCTCAAATATTTGTCCTGATGCAGTTATTTGGAAATAGATTCTGAATTCAAACTTACTTCCTAAGGATAAGGATTTAGACCTTATGGACCCTATTGAAAAAGATCTGCTTTTACTTCTCAATTCAGACTTGCAGATTGATCTTCCTCAAGTTATGTTTGACTATTTGAAGAAGACTATTTCTTCCTTTCACAAGGGAAAGATTTTCTTCATTTCTTTTGGACGAGTTCTTTTAGAATTACTTATTCAGCAGAGAGTTATCATAAGTTCAGAGGCTGATTTGTCTAAAATCTGGAGAGACAAGTTTGAAGCTATCTATGAAAGATTCTGATGTTAGATTTCTGCATTGTTATGCCTTGTAATTGTTAGAATCTTTGTATTAAGTTATCTTATTATTAATTAAAAGTTTGTTCATGCTGTTGTACAGTTTAACTATTGAATATATTTATTTTTGGTTGTTCAAAAGAATTAAAAGTAATGGTAGTAAGAACTTATTGTTTGTAACTTTTGTCATTAATAAGAAGGAAGGTATTACAAATTATTTAGATATTCTAGTCTGTTGGATTGGCCCTAAGGTATTCCCTAGGATCATCGGACATGTCCAGATTATCTAAGTAATCTTGCCATTCTTCTTTGGCAAAATCCAAAGCCTCATTTCTCAGTTGATTTCTGCGTCTGGACCCAAAATATCTTCTTCTGTGTGTCATCACAAAGGATGATGAAGAGGTGAGAGCTTTTGAAGTCATATGCTTGCTAGTAGATCCTTCAACAACTGCCTTGTTTTCATTTCTCTGAGTTGCTGCCTTCAGTATGTCTGTCTTTCTGAAATCTCTCTTTGGAACCTAGATTTATTTTTGTTTATACATCTTGATGTTTTGAGGATTAAGTGATTATGAAAGTATGTCTGCTATGAATATCTTAAGTGATAAATCTAATCAATATCTTAAGTGATAAATATTGGAAATGTTATAAAACAGTCTGACCTATTAAAGATTCTTTAACAGCTATGAGTATTATACTTAACTCGTTTAATTGTTGCTTCTGGTGCCAGTTTTACTTCAATAATGTCTATTAGAAAATCAAAGGGAAGCTATTGAAAGTATTTGCATGCAATAACAAAATTTGGTCAAAAAATAACTTTTCATTAATTGAAGCAGAAGGATTATAAAATATTGATTCGTAAGGAACTGCTAGTGCTTAGTATAAACCCCTATTTAAGTCATCTTAAGCTCTATGATGATAACAGTTGTCATAATCTATGTCTAGTTCATCCTCATCAACTTCTTCCTCTTCTATCTCTGGGATTGGACGGTAGAACATCTTGTTGGACTATTTTCTTCTCTTTGACCTCTTCATTATCTTCCTTATGGGCTTCATCACAGCTTCTGATGAACCTACTCTTGTAGGTTGTGTTGGAGCTACTGACGTCATCTCTTCAGAAGTGAGCTTTTTAGAGGGCACAAGCCTAGTGGTGGATGACTCAAAAAACCGCTCGTTTCTGTACATTTTGGACATCTTATTTTGTAGAGCTCTCAGAGATTTCTGTTACTAGAGAAGTCTTATGACTCTCAGCTAATGACTCCATGACTCTAGTGGATGTTGATGAAAATGAAATAGGTTTAGATTAGTTTTAAAATAACTTCTGAGTAACTCAAACGACTGATTTAATCCTTGCTAGATTCTTGGAACAGTAACGACCACTAAAAATTTAAAGCATGCACTATACAATCCTTAATGACCTCATGTTACTTGATCATTTTTCAATTCCTTGGAAACTGATCCTGTAATGATGGCATGTGACGCATTTATGACTATAATTCTTTTCTTCTTCTCTTTTTATTTCTTTTTGATGTGACAAAAGGGGAATAAATAGTGGTAAGTATTTAATTAGAAACTGAATCCATTGAGTATCTATTCAGTTATAGATATTGGACATTTATAATTTTGTTATTTATATTTCTGTTTTTATGGTTATCTTGCCCGGGAGACACATTTTAACTTTCTTGTAAATAGAACTAAGGAGGAGCATACTAACCTCAGCCTTAACCTATCAGACTCAGAAGGAGCTTACAAACCTCGTATTCTGATGTTGCTAAAGGAAGTTAAAATATTATTTTTCGTTTTCTTAAATATGGAACTAAGAGGGAGCTTACAAACCTCAACCTTAGAACTATTTGACTCAGGGAGAGCTTACAAACCTCAAACTCTGATGTTAATAAGAAAAATGAATTACTTTTTCTTGAAAATAATGCCTAGTATGAAGTCTACAGAACTCAACTTTGGGCTATTAGACTCAGAGGGAGCTTACAAACCTCATACCCTGATGTTGCAGAGAAAATTATAACTGCCCAACATTGTCCTTTAAATACTTGTGTTTGTCATCATAAAAAAGGGGGAGATTGTTAGAACAAGATTTGTTCATGACATATTTTCCTTGGATTTTGATGATAACAAAGTATTAAAAGAACAATGGTTTATTTTATGTGTGTTACATGTGTGTAGGTTCTAATACTTGTAAATATTATAGTCAGAATCTGTTATACATTAAGCACACTTTAAGAGTTGCTGAATTGCTAGCTTCTGGTGGAAGAATCTAAAGAACACTTGCTAAGTGATGTTTGGCGTAGACTCTGAAGCTGAACGTCTCAGCATTAGAAGAAGTAACATAATTGTCTCTACACTTTGTGAATGCATATTGGCTTTTGGTACCATTCAGAGTTGGTGATAAAGCTAAAGTTGTCCGTACTGCAGAAAACAAGTTGTATTGTCAAATCAGTTTGTCAGCTAGAGTCTACAGATTGCAAGGCTCAAGAAAGGCTAAGATGCTTTATGGATATCTACTCTCAATGGCTCTAATAGTACAAAATATTTTGAAGACTCAAAGGTTAAACATGTTACACATTGGATAAAGATCTTCTGGTTTATCTATCTTCAACGATCCTTGTACTATGGAGCAACAACAAAGACTCTTGATCAAGTTACCTCTTCAATGGCTTGTTTCTAAAAAGGCTATAAATATGGTTGAAGGTTCAAACTAAAACTTTAACAAGGATCAACCAGAAGAAGGAGTAACAAGATCAGCAATTATCAACACATTGTATATGCAGATTTTTCTGATGTATGTTGTAATTATAAAAGCCTTAAGATTTCTTACACATTGAATATATTAGAAATATTAAGTGCTTTAGGTATTTGTTATAGTGACTTCCCATACCTCTGATACTTGTATCATGTACACCTTGTTCTCTATTATGCTGAGCATATTCAGTAGTTTAGATAAAAGTCTTGTGTCATTGGGATACAAGCAAGGAAGACTCGAGACAAGATGCTTGAGCCACATAAGTCTTTTACTATGTTCTTGAGCTATGAAAGTCTTAATCAAGTAGGTTGATTGAGCAGAAGTCTTGTATCATTGGGATACAAGCAAGGAAGTCTCGAGCCAAGATGCTTGAGCCACGTAAGTGTCTTGCTATGAGCTTAAGCAGTGAAAGTATTAATCAAGTGGATTGATTGAGCAAGAAGTCTTAAACCAGAGTGGCTTAAGCATGATAGCTCAATACATGAAATTTGGATTAGTAAGTCTTGACCCAGTGTGGCTTGAGCAGGAGAGCTCGGTACATGGAATTGGAGCAGTAAGTCTTAACTCGAGGGGTTCAAGCAGGGAGGCTCATTTCATGGGACTTGGAGCAGAAGTATTGGGATGAGGACCCGAGCAAGGAAGTCTTGGGTTCTTGGAACCATAGCAAGAAGTCTCAAGTGAGGAGGTTGAGCAGAAGTCTTGGACCTTGGGTCTGAGCAAGTGTAAAAGTCTAATGCAAAATGCATAAGTGATTGTAATCATGATTTGATTATAGCGAAAATCTCTTGTAAAGCAAGAGGACTGAACTACTCTCATTTTGTGAGGAACCAGTATAAATCTTTATGTCTTCTGCTATTATTAATTTGATTCTGTTAACATTCAGCTGCTAAGAATTAATCAGAATCTAAACACTAGTTCTAATTCTACACTCTGATCAGATGCAAACTAAGAAAATGGAAAATACAATTCAACCCCCATTCTTGTGTACTTTTCTCACCTTCATTTTCTAGGGTTCAAACTTCATCTTATTCAAAATACATTTACATGACATAAAGTCATAAAATCTCCATTTTCCTTTCCACCTTTAAATCCCAATAACAAAAAGTCATAAACATCATCTTCTTCTTGTTCAAACTTCATCTTCTTCAAAAGCCATTTACATGACATAAAATCATAAACATCTTCATCTTTCTCTTCCTTTACACCTTCAAATCCAAACAACAACAACAACCCAGAATAACAATAACCCGTTTTGCCTCCAAATTAAAACTGTTATTTCATGAAACAACAACCCTTCACCCTTCACAAATTTGTCTCATATTTCATCTGTTGGTAAGCCACCGCTGTGCTTCTTGCATGAAAAGAAATTGTAAATATGAAACTTTGGGTTCTAAAAAATGCAGTAGCTCATGTAGTCAATGTCATTGTTTAAAAAAAATAAAATTAAAACTCGTATTTTATTCTCTATGTTAAAAACAAACAAAAAAACTTAGATATTGTCATACCCTAAATTTTGACCCTAAGATCCCACATCATTTGCATATCATATGAATATACTTTCATGCATCACTAACCCAATAAAGAATACAAAATTTGTTGCTTGTTTCATTTTTTACTGCAAATTAGGGTTTTGAGCCTCATAAAGGATTCAGACAAAGGATCAATCTAGAATTGGCTCGATCTTCAACCTATCAAGTCTCTCATTTATCCATAAAGATCAAGAGGTCTCCTTCATTAAGAATCAAGCACAAGTATACATCTTTTCAAGTGGATCAAGCCCCAAGGCCATCTGAGGCACCAAATTAGGGTTTTGGTTTATCAAGGCCACCAAAGAAAAATTTTCATCTGAGCATGAGCCAATACCTCAAGATATGATTCAAGGAGCTCAAATATACATTGGGAGTCGATTCATAAGTTCAAAATTGCCTCAGAGGATGCATCCATTAAAAATCAGGAATTAGGGTTTCTCTGCACAAAATTCATCTGATACCCAAAGTCAAAGTTTGACTTTTTTGGTAAAATTGATAATCAAGGACTATTATTCAAGAAAATATGATCCATAGTTACATTTTATCAAGGATTGATCAAGAAATCAAGGTTACTTGCAAAAGAAGCAAAATTGGAGGAATTGAAAATTTCACTAAGTTATGGAAATTCATGTTCAAGCACCTAACTTTACAAGGCCATAACTTGTGATCTAAGCAACCAATTTTTGTACTCCAAAGCTCAAATGATAGATCTTCTTCCATACAACAAGATTGCTAGGCTGAGTCACCCCTAAAAAATGCATAGATTTTGAGATATGAAGCCATGAAGTTAGGGTTTCAAGACTTTTTGAACTTTGACAGTTAGAAATTTTTTTAGGTAGAATCTGTTTTGTGTTTTAACCAACTTTGAGGCCATTTTTCTCCAAAATACAGGATGAATCAAGACCAAATGCAAACATCAAAGTTAAAGTAGGATATCCTAGCTTTCCAAAGTACAAGAACATCCATTGATTCTACTTGATCAAGGAGATATGATCCTCACAACATGCCATAATCAAACTGATTTTTAAGACATCATTGGTGCATTACTTGTGTCACACGATTTTCACCTTTAAATTTTGTCATTCTATAAGCCTTGTCATCCTCTAAGATCAGAAAGAATCTTGTTGAATCACATAATATCTTCAAGTTTAAACGATAAGTCAAGGATTTTATCTCTTAGCATGTGAGAAGCATCATTGCAAGGCCATGAAGTCAAGTTTGTTTTTGTGCATTTATGTGAAACATTGAATTGGCATGAAATGGACCACACCAGTTCAGATATGTTCAAAAACAATAAATGTTCAAACCTGCAAAATGCCAATTGAGTTAAGATTCTAGTCATGCTATAGAAGACTAATGGTACCTTAGCATTTAAGTTAAATCTACATGGCTATATCCATTGGACAATAGCATGCTCCCTCATCCAACATTATTCATCCAAAACAAATCAGTTCTCCTATAAATAGAGGTCATTTTGCATCAATTCAGATACCCCAAAACAATATCAAAGCTTGTTTTCTCACATTTCCTCTCTTGTTTCAAAGTTGCATAGTTCAAAAGTTGAGAAATCGAATTTCTCATCTCAGAGCTTGAACCACTCAAACAATCATCCAAACACATCACAAATCATCCCTTGAAGGTGTCAAACCTTCATCTTCATCCCAAACCACCAAAATCAGAAAGTCAATTGTCAAAACCTCATATCTTTGATTTTTTGCATTTTTAAAGACATGTCTTGATTCTGTCCATTTCAAAACCATCCAACAGTTTAAACACGCTCTAAATAACATCCTTAAACTGTTCCAACAATATTTTCTCAACTGTAACATCATTTGGTTTAGTTTCCATTTTTGCCACTTTTGACAAATTTGCAAGAAGGAGCTAGAGTTTGTCCAAGAGGTTTTCATTTGGTTCCAAGCATCCAAGAAGCTTCTTTGAGGTGTATTAGAGGTGTCCAAAGCATTGGTTTACTTATGTAACAAGTTTCTTGAAAATTGGTAAGTGAGCTTCAAGAGGTAAGCTTCCAAAGAACTTGAACTTTAAGAAATATGTGTTGCTTTGATGTACATTGATCATGATCATATTATAGATGTTATTTATGTTGTGTTTGAACCATTTTGTGACACTATTATTAACTGTGTGATGATATAGCATAGAACTTGTAAAACCATGTCCTTTTAAGAACCACTATTGGGTTTTAAAATAGAGACACTTTTAGCTAAAACTAACACCACCACTGTGATCCTCATGAAATTTCAAGCAAGTTGCATTTTTATTTCACTTGATTTCATTAAGAAATAAGAAAGTTATGGGGCCTTTTGCAAATGGACACAAACCTGAATTTTGCCCAGCTATCCATAGCCATGGCTCCTTTGTTCAGGTCACTAAAGCATGACCACCCTTATTAATTAATGGGTGTGGTTTGATACATGGATGTATCACCACCCCAGTGGTTAAACCTGGGCGCCCTATGTAACCTTGTACCACCAGAACTGGGGTTCGAATCCCTCTCGCCCCAGTTCTTTTTATTTTTAGGATTTTTTTAGTGAGCAACACATATAATATCTTGTTTCCATTCTTAGTCACGAATTGTGTGTGGTTGGGTTGGCTAATGTTTTGATCTGTAGGTGAGGGAACCTGGGTTCAACACCCATGGGGACCCTTTCAATTATTTTTTATCACTTTGTTTTCCTATTTTTCTTCACAATTCCAAACTATCATAACTTTCTCATTTTTTTTTTATCATTTTGAATCCATTCTTTTTGCAAATTGTTCATGATAATGTCTATTTTCTAGTTGTGAAAAGAAAATATCAAAAATAATTATTTTTCTCATATTTATGAGTGCTTAAAGTGTGTGACTTTTTAGGGTTTTCTTAAGACTTCTTTTAAATATTTTAAATGATACATTGCCTTTTCTTGCTCACAATGCATTGTTTGAACCATATACACCTTGAATGAACCTTAAATAAGGTTGTGAATTTGTAAATCTTTGTTCTTACTTGATTTTAATGTATTTTCAAGTATATGTTTCCATGTAAATATATGTTGAACTTTGTCCATACCATGAGACTTTTTGCTTGATATTTTGCCTCAAAATGTGGTATTCCTTCCATGTTTATACCACTTTGATATATACATATGTATTTATGTTGATTATACCATGTTTATGTGCTCCTAAAAACACTTGAACTTTGTCTTGAAAATACCTTTGTATACATGTTTGTTTGTATGAACCTTTGTGATGTTTCCACTTTGTTCAAGACCATGTTTGAACCCTAATACCCATGTTTGGTTGTTATCAACTTGTCATTAACATGATCAACTTGTATCCATGCTTAAATGTTCAAATATTTGCTTCATAAACTCTTACCATGATAAATATATCTCTTTGAAATGCACATCATCTTATCACATTTTCAAATCTTGGGCCTCTGTCAAGAGTGTAAGACCCATTACATTTTCAATCACAATTTTAAACACTTTGGGCCTCTATTAGAGTGTAAGACCTATCACTTTTCACATTTTCAAAATCAATTATTTTAAATCTTGGGCCTCTTCTTAGAGTATGAGACCCGTCACTTTTCACATTTTCAAAATAAATTACTTTAAATCTTGGGCCTCTGCTAGAGTGTAAGACCCATCATCTTTTCAAGTCAACCATGCCTAGACATGGGCCTCTGCTTAGAGTGTAAGACCCAACACCTTTTTATATAGAATAATCACGGGCCTCTATTCTAGTCTTTCAACATCATCTTCTGTTTCCAAAACAAGAATAATCTTAGGCCTCTGCTTAGAGTGTAAGACCCACTACCTTTTCTTTTCTTTTCAATAAATCTTAGGCCTCTGCTTAGAGTATAAGACCCAACACCTTTGTGAATAGAATAAAAAATACACATCAAACCCTAAAGATGCAAAATTTGCCATGAATTCAAACATGTTATGTCTATACATGTTAAAATCTTCAATGATGTTTGTTCATATTTTGTTAAGTTTCTCTTGACATTTATATCATCCTTAGCTTAGACATAGGTCAAACAATAAGATCCCTTCAAATCACAACTTAGTTCAAACAAATAGTTCCCTAGCCTCCTCTTGGGCCTTATACAAGCATCATTGCCTCCTCAGCAAGATAGCCTCATCTTGAGCTTCATACAAAGAGACTTGGGAAGTCTCATTCAGTTCCCCATAGCCTCCTCTCGGGCTTCATACAAGGACCCTCAGGCTTCTTAAAAGCATAAGTCAAGTATTAGTCATCTATACAATAAATCTTTTAGCCTCACCATCCTGGTTTTTGTACAGGATACAAATAAATCTTTTAGCCTCATTCATCCTGGGCTTTGTACATGATACAAATAAAAATCCCCAAAAGAGTCACTCAAATCCTCAGTATTGAGTCAGTCTCTTCAAATCTCCTCAACAGTTATTAGCCTTCTCTCAGGCTTTTATACAGATAAAACTCCCTCAGTCAGTCAGCCTCAATCTTGGGCTTTGTACAAGACATATAAAACTCCCCAATTGAGTCATTTTTCAATCTTTTTCAACTTCATATCTTGGGCTTCAATCAAGATACCTAAATAAATCCATCTCCCAACAGATGAGACCTTGAGTCATCTATGTAGAAAAGATATCTCTTCTAATCACTACAATTCAAATCAAACAATCAAAACTTTTTTTCCAGATAATTGATGTAAGTGGCATTCTTGTTGATTCAAAATCCAAGTTGGAGTCCCTCCTTTATCTTGGTTCAAAAACTTTTCTTTCATCTAACTGATATAAGTGGCACACTTTTCGATCCTATATCCAAGTTAAAGTCCTTCTACTAGTATGTAAAGAACTCATAAAGGAAAAAGTGGCATTGCTTAATACAATAAGTTTAAAGCTCTCCTCCCTTATGACATCACTCTCAAATGATTGTAGTGAATATGTGAGATATCTCCCTTTAAGACGACAATTTATCAAATCTTTCAAGCGCTCTTTTAGCTTCATCATCTTGGGCTTTGAACAAGATACAAAACAAAATTTTTCCTCCCATAGATTAGGAGGAACTACGAATGCTTTGATTTCCCATTTCTCTTTATGGGAATATGTAGGCATAAGGTCGTAAGATCTTAGTGAGCACACTAATAAAAAACCTTAGGTTTAGGTACCTTCCCAAAAACAATAGAAAACCAGAAAAACAACAAAAAATTTTCCTCAACTTTCACAAAGGAGAAACTTTCCTAATTAAAACAATAGACAAACTTAAGCAAGCAAGTAATTCAACAGTAGAAATATATACAATCAAGGTTCCTATAGATTACTATAGATACTCAGGGTGTTAATAGCTTTCCTTTGTATAACCAACCCCCGATTCCAGATCTCTTAGCATTTATAGGAAAAACACTTGCGAGCAGGGTTACTTTAAGATATCTTCCTCTTCCTTTTAAGCTTCATAGGATAAATATTAGAAATCAGAAAGTAGCACCAAATGCGGTAGTGGTCGCGTCACAAAAACCGGAGCTACAGAAAAATGGTGACTCTGCTAGGGATGTCTCATCTATTCTCTTAAGAGGGTCAAGCCTTGCATTGCATATATTTTACTGTTTCAGTTGCTTATTTTCTTTCTCATTTGATATCATTTGCTACTTTCCACCATACTATCTGTTTATTTGCCATACTTGTTTAAATTACTTTTATCTGGGAATGTGATTAATACATATGTGGTGAGTCAAAAAGTCCTCAGTGGGCTTGAGAGCATATTTATAGATAAGAGGTGGCAAAATCAAGAAAGCATATAGGGAGTGAGTCCCGACCAAGCTAACTTAAACATCCACCAAATCAGTAGAGGTACCCTTTTGGAATTACTAATGTTGAGCGGGACATCCACGAATACCATACTTTTTCCACTGGGAACCCGTGAAACTGAGGATTAATAAACATTTAACCATTCGGACAATTTAGGACGTAGTGCGGTGGCTATCGGGAATAGTTGATATGCGATACTAGACTCGAATGAGAACTATCTTGGGGATATTACAGCTCTCATGAGTCAATCAATTTTCTGGTAATATCCTAAAAGAGGGGTCAATGATTTTGGGAACCTTGTTAGACCCCTTTCTATATGTACAGAAAGAACCCTTAGCACATACCTTCGGGATGGGTAGATCCATGACTCCATGCTCGTGACGATAAACCCTTAAACCCATGTTTGTAAATATTTGTGTTTGTGCATACATGCATTCATTAATTTTTTTTTCTCTCCAAGTTTTTCAAAAGAACTAAAAAAATAGATTGTTGCAAATATCAGAAATTGTGCTATGGATTTTGGTAGAAGAAAAATTCAGAAGTACACCTTCAGAAGTTCAAGACTTGAAGACTTGAGAAGGTTGGGAAGGTTGATTACTAATCTCGAAGCTTTCAGAGCTAAGTATTGAGGGATTTTGTCCCTTTTAAAGTCAACTTGGTGGAAGGAGTCCTATCTACATTGGTTCAGTTCTATGATCTGGTGTACCACTGCTTCACATTTCCAGATTATCAGCTCACACAAACATTGGAAGAGTACTCTCTGCTGATTGATTTACCCATTTCTGATCAAGACCCATTCTCTGGGCTGGAAGAGATTCTCAAAGATCAAGCCATTGCAAGAGCTATCTCCTTGGAAGTGTCTGATATCAAAGCTCACATGACCACCAAGGGAGGAGTTCAAGGTCTACCAGCTAAGTTTCTGATGGAAAAAGCCCTATACTTTGCCAGCATAGGAAACATGGTTGCTTTCGAGGATATCTTTGTTCTACTCATCTATGGGTTATTCCTTTTTCCTAACATTGACAACTTCGTCGACATCAATGCTATCAAGATATTCCTAATCGTGAATCCAGTCCTAACTTTGCTTGCAGATGCTTACCACTCAGTGCATCTAAGGAACTTATACAGCGGAGGGATGATTACATGTTGTGTACCATTACTTTACAAATGGTTTATTTCTTACTTGCCCAAATCTGTTGCTTTTTGGGATCTCAAAAATGGTATGCGATGATCGTAAAAGATTATGTCCCTCACTCACTCTGACATAGATTAGTACAATCGGGTCTATGACAGAACAAAAATCATTGACAGTTGTGGAAATTTCCCCAATGTACCCCTCATTGGTACTAAAGGAGGGGTCAAGTACCACTCAGTTTTAGCCCGTTGTTAGCTGGGATACCCTATAAAGGACATACCGTATAACATTTATTTGGAAGGTCTTTTATTAAAGGAAGGATAAAATGACAGAGCACTTAAGGAAGAAATTATGCATGCCTGGCATCATATTCATAGGAAAGGAAGAGAATCTCTGGGAAAACCAAACTGCATCTCTGCGGAGCCTTATCTCCAATGGGTACAAGCCAGAGCCATCAAGTTAAAGATGCCTTACCCTCGTCAAAAAGTATTTCCCCTAAAGGAATATATCCTCTACTTTATGAACGACACAGAGAAACTTTAGGTCACTTTTAATAAAACTCAACGTGAAAAGAACTCTTGGAGGAACAAATATCAAATTGTCAGCTTAGAGTGCACAAAGATTCAAGAACTACTAAAGGAAAAGGATGCTCTGATTGAGATACTGGAGCAACATGCTGTAGAAAGTCAAGAGGAATGGAAAAGTTTACTTTCTCCTTTCACCTGGAAGAGGATCATCGACCCGCCAACGGTTGAAGAAGCCCGATCAAAGAGGCAAAAAAGAAGTCAGCAACAAGCATCGGGACCTTCTTCAAGGATTCCTTAGGATTCATAGGCCTAGTTTTCCTTCCTGCACTTTGTAAAATAATGTACTTTTCTCTATAAGATATTGTAATCCTTTGAATTCAATAAAAAGTTTCCGTCGTTGTATGATATTTGTAAAATAATTGTTAAAAGTTCTTTTAAAAAACAAAACGAAAAAAAAAGAGCATTTACATTCTTTGCACATCATGCATCATTCTAGCATTTCACATATTTTTCATAAAATCTTACACATTTATCACACTTTAGAGTCAAACTATCTCATTCGTACAATACTCAGGCCAATCTTCAGAAAAAAATGGACGATCTTGAGGAAGAAAACAGAGAGCTAAGAGAGGAAGTTAATACTTTGAAACAAAGTATGGAAAAACTCAACGTCATGATTGAATCACTGGCAGCAGCTCAGGATCAACCAGCTCAAAGGACTGTGATCCTAGAAGTTGTGTCTGCGCCAATATTTGAGGTACCCGTTAGTCTTTCTCAATATAACATGCCTAAATGTTTTCTCTGGGGCATGCCTTTCAATTTTGTGTCCGAGGGATATAAACCTCCGGTGACTGAAGACCCAAGGGCTACAACCAAACTCTCCAGACCTCAAGGTTACAAACTTCAGGTAAATGAAGATGCGAGAGCTACGATAGAGACTATACCTGAAGGTTACTGACTTCAAGTCACTGAAGCACCAAGAACCGCAACAATAATGTCTGTACCATAACCTGTGATACATACTACTCTAGAGGAACAAATCTTTCATGCCACTCCGAGCAAGGATATAGAAGTATATGAAAGAATGAATGAATTCCAAGAACAATTCTTGGAAGTGCATAAAGAACTTCATGTCATTCGCGAACAGGACTTGTTTGGGAAAGATACTGCCGACCTCTGCTTAGTCCTAAATGTAAAAATACCGTACAAATTTAAGGTGACCGACTTTGAAAAGTAAAAAGGAAACTCTTTCCCTCAAATTCACTTAGTAATGTATGCTCGAAAGATGTCTACCCAGACAGAAAATCAACAGTTACTAATCCACTACTTTCAAGACAGTTTAATTGGTGCCACACTCAAATGGTACATGGGGTTAAACCGTACAAAGATCAGTACCTTCAGAGATCTTGGAGCTGCTTTTGTTCAGCAGTACAAGTACAATTTGGATATGGCGCCTGATAGAGATCAACTCAGGGCTATGTCTCAAAAAGATAAGGAAAGCTTCAAAGAATACACCCAAAGATGGCGTGAAATTGTCGCCCAGATCTGTCCTCCTCTCGAGGAGAAGGAGATGACCAAAATCTTCTTGAAAATTTTGAGTTTATTCTATTATGACCGAATGGTCGTAAGTGCGCCTAGTGACTTCACCGAGATGGTGAACATGGGAGTACGCCTTGAGGAGGTGGTCCGAGAAGGTCGATTGGTCAAAGATACAGAACCATCCAGTAGTAGCAAGAGGTATGAGAGCACTTTCCAAAGGAAGAAAGAGCAAGATATCTGCACTAACTCACAAGGCAAACACAGACGAAGATACCAACCTCGGCAGATAGCAGCGGTATCTCCTATTATCAACTCAGCGCCAGTCCCAACATATCAACCACAAATTTCTCAAAATCAGCAAATTCAACAACCACAATATCAACAAAGGCGGCATCAGCCTATTCAGCAGGCTCGCCCGCAATAACACAACAATAATCGTGTTCAAAGGTCACCGGGTTTTGATTCTATACCAATGCCATATGCAGAACTATTCCCAGTTTTGCTAGCAAAAGGACACATTAAAATCAGGACTCCTCCTGCCATTCCCGAGAGTCCCCCTTATTGGTTCAAGGATGACCAATTCTGTGTTTATCATCAAGGAGCACTAGGGCACAACATTGAGAATTGTGTTAGTTTTAAATCTGATGTACAAAAACTTGTCAAAAATGAAGTTTTGTCTTTCAAGGACACTAATCCAAATGTTCAAAGTAATCTGCTACCTCAGCATGAGAAAGCTTCTGTAAACTTAATTAACAAGAGTCCTGGCAACAGTTACCAAATTCATGATGTGCGCTTACTAGAAACAAATCTGGTTAAGATGCATTTCCTACAAAGCGGGTATGGCCATGTGCCACCTCACAACTATAATCAATGCAACATTTGTTCCAAGAACAACCAAGGGTGCAACGTTGTACAGGCAGCCCTTCAAGAACAAATAGACTTAGGCTGGATCCAAGAACACAGAATCCGTGGAGTAAACATGGTTTACGGATGTCCTGGTATTATTCAAAATTTTGACATTCGCGTAATGAATATAAACTTGGTGGCAATGCACTCTAAACAGAGTCAACACCATCAGCTATCGTTGCACGATTATATCACTTGTTCAATTTGTTCAAAGGATAACCAGGGGTGTTCTTTTATGCAAGAGGCTCTCCAACGTCAAATAGATTTAGGATGGATTCAAGACTATCACGGAAGGAATGATCATCATATTAACATGATTGATGAATGTCCAAACAAAGTTACGATCTTCGACATTCGCCTGATGAACACAAGTTTGGTAGAATTACACGCCAAATAGGTTCGACTTAGCTTTTTAGCATCACACAACTATCAGGATTGTAAAGTTTACTTTGAGAATGATCAAGGTTGCGCGCTCGTACAAAGAACTCTTCAACAATTATTAGATCGTTGGTGGTTTCCAATATACCAGAACACAGAGACTCATCAAGTCAACATAGCTGATGAAGGCCCAAGTAGACACGAAAGCCGTGACATTCACTTATTAGAAACAGACTTGGTAAGGATGCATTGCATACAGAGTGGATACGGCCGAGTACCTCCCCACAATTATGAACATTGTGGGATATATTCAGAAAATAACCAAGGATGCTACCTGAAAGCTCCTGTGGTTTGACAAAATTTTGGTAAAACATATTGTTGGTAAAGATGAAGAAATCTAGCCATGGAAAAAGATGTCAGAAGATATCCCAACCTGAAGACACGACATCTTGGACTAATATACTGATTTAGCAGGTTTTAAATCTATAACGAATTTGCCCAAGAATTGATGCGCTTTTTAGGAGTGGATCAAGGACCAAAGATATGATGCCCAAGATAGCTGAAGCCTATATAAGAAAACTTAGACCTAGGGTTTTACATATACCTTTTGTAACCTAGTTCTTGTTTGAAAAATAAGGGTTTAGGGTTTTGAGAGTCTTTGGTTCTTTGTATTGTAAGTCTCCCCTTATATCGGTTTGATGTATTGTGGTAAACATATGGTATCACACAGATTTAGAAGCTTTCAGGTAATGAATCGTGTATTGTTCTTGGATGAAGCTTTGGTGCAAATCTGAGTTAGCTTGTTGGTCAAGTTTGCTTGACAGAACGCAGTATTTATAGAGATGAATCAGTTACTAGTGGCGGTAACTGTAAGAGATCACAGGTTATGATTAGAGGAAGTGAGTTGTGGTTCTCATATCAAAGATGGTGGCATTTGATAAAGATTTCATTGCGTAGTGATTAGGAGATAAAGTTGTAAATGGGGGAGTTTAGCTTTATAATAATACTACAGATAGTGGAGTCTTCTTCCTTGATTGGTATCCCCTGGAGTAGGTGAATTGCACCGAACTGGGTTAACATATTCTGTGTTATTTATCATTCTGCAATTTAAAGTTCTGATGTGTTCTTAATAAACATGTCATAACAGATGTTGTAACATCTGTTATTTAGAGTATCAACTGTTTGTGTTCTGTCCTTGTTTAATAATTATGCAGAACAATGTCTTGACATGTGTTAGGACATCTGCTATCTGTTATGCCAAAATTTCAATTGGTATCAGAGCAGGCATCTTGTCTGTTTCTGGATGAGATCTTTGGGAGATACTTTTTGGCGCTTTAAACAAGGAGGAGTTTTGGAGATCAGATCATTAACTCAGACATACTCAAGGGTATTAATGAATGGGATAGATGTTCTGGATCGAAGGTAACAACTTGGTGGTTGTTCATGTTTTCTGAGGAGATTCTACAACAATTGCAGGAGACGTGGCTAGCTCTCTTGTTGGGGTATCTTATAAGATGTTCTGACATCTTATTAGGGCATGTTGAATTTGTTCCTTGGTGGTTCTGCTGCATATGCTTCTGATGGAAGAACTCTGGTATTTATGGGATTTTGGGGTTGTTACTGAAGACAGATGGTGGAAGATCTCAATCGTCGGCCTCTATATTTGAAGATATCTGCATCTTTTCATTCCAAAATCAGGAGCGATGGAATGGAGAGAGTTGTTGGTAGATGTCTGTTATAGTGACTTGGTACTTGGAAGCTTGGTTCCATTGTGCATCTTGAAGTCAGTTGAAGAAAAGGGGAGTTGAGATTAGGTTATCAAGTTCTTGCTCTAGGAATTTGATAAATTATTGTTCGCCTAAGTTGTCAAAGACACTTGAGAATTCTCTCAAGTCCACTCATAAATGTATCTTTGTCGTGCATCTGGAGTCTTCTAGTTACTCTTCTGACCAGAGGGTGTTTCTGCTAAACACAAATCTGAAGAAAGTGGAGGTGATTTATTTTCACCGTCCAAAAGTGCAAGGAAGGATTCATCTTTCTTAATCCTAAGGATGAATCCAATCTGAATGGAGATTTCAGAACGGTTGAGGTAAATAAGGTTCATTCAGAGATATTCTTAATTACTTGAGTCAAGGGTGGCAACCTTGGTATCTCAACACTTTGTTTGTCAAGAAAGATACTTGCAAAAAAATTGAATAATTGATAAGTGTTCATGGAGTGATCTGTTGGAGTATGGCTTTAGCAGTGACATAGGGTTATTGAACAAGGATTTAAGATCAATTGCTATTTGTGATATTCACAGGTATTTAATTGATTATTCTTGTATTTGAAGTTCAAGATTGCTGATGTTCAACAAGATGTTGAAACATCTCTTCATCTGGGCTTGTGCAGAATCATGGGAGAGGTACTGCATACACTTTTGGATCTATTTATCTTGGGTGTTGACCTAAGAATCTGCTTCTGTTTGGTGTGGCAGAAGTAACTGATCTCAAGAGAGTTTCCTGGCAAGAAACTGGTCTAGACAATGGTGATGTTGAAGATGAAGAAGAAGACATCATAATCTTGATAAATAGTTCTTGGATCAGTTTATTTCTGATCTAGGAGTATTGGAGTGCAGCAGGTGTGTTCCAGTTGTTACTAGAAACATCTGGTGCTTATCTGGAAAGTGTCCTGGCAATAGACTTGTCCAGAATATGGTGCTGGTGATGGCACACCTTAGGTCAGTTTATTTCTGATCTAGGTACATAGGAGCATGTGAACTTAGGTCAGTTATCTCTGACTTTCTACAGCTTGCTCTACTTAAGGAAAGTGGCATTCTTTGGTATAGTTGTGGTGTAGTCTATAACTACATCTTTCTGAAGAATCAGACTTGGCACGTTTGAGTTCTTTGGAGTTGTGAAACAGATATTCATCAAGGTGTGAGCTTTAATTGAATACCTGTGATATGATTAAGTAGGATGGAGGTTGTCTACTCAAACTTGGTTGTTGAATCAAGTCTATAAGAACATGGAACTCCTGTTTTGTTATAGGGAGGAGGTTCTTCTAAGTGGCAGAAGGAAGGACTGAATTCCTCAGCTGGATGTCTGATCAGATGTCATGACACCAAGCAGAAACTTCAGAGTCTTAGTTGATGTTGTGGCGCATCATCGTAAGATAAGTTGATCTTCTTTGAAATAAATGGAATTAACGCTTCAAAAAGGTCTATCTCATGCAGTTTGCGGCTTGGTGTATCCAAGATGGCTTGCTATGGAGTAAGTAGATCATGTAACTTTAAGATTAGGTTTCATTGGTGGATCAGAAGGTTTTCTCAAAATCTGAAGGAAAGTTAAGATTAACCAAGCAGTGGCATTTGGTTTATCTTTATTGTGCATTCAAGCAGGGAACTTGGAACTAATTACTCTTGGGCAGAAGGGTAGTTGGTTGAAGACTTAAGGAGGTTCTGGTTCAGTTCTATCTTGGAGCTTGTGGTAGAAGTTCTAAGTTGATTATGCAAGATTACCTTCTTTTGGTGGATGAGAGTTTATTTCTCTCTTCGGTTATCTGAATTTCTTATTGATCAAGCGGGTGGCGCAGTGTTGTTTGAAGATCTTCAGTTGGATTACTATGCAGATAGTAAGTCCAATGATAGAGCATATCAGAACAATGTTGGTTGGTGTCTGTGATATGTGAAGGATGTCCAAACTGATGTTATAACATCTTCTTGGTTGGTTATCCTTGGAGTAGGATTCTAAGTTCTGTGTGTGGAACTTGACACTCACATCTTGTCTAAGAGATATTTATCTTGTCATACGAGAGAATGATGAGTAAAGGACTGTCTTAGAAGTCTGATATGAATGTGGTATCAGACAGAAGTGGATAAGTTTGATAAGCTGAGAAGTTCTGGAGCACGTGTATGATATCTGACATCATGAAGAAGTTAACAAACTAAGAGGTAGTGTATCTCTTTGAGGAATGTGCAGCATTCCAGAGTCAATTGGATTTTATCTCAAGGAACATGGATATCTGTACATGAGAATTCAGGAGGAATTCGTATGGCGTATGGATGGGTTCAGGGAGAGAGGGATCAATGGGGATTTTGATCTCAATCCAAGAGTTTATTGGGTATAGGATGGTGATCCTAGGGTGATCTCACAGTGATCATGATGGTGATCATGGAGAATCATGTGAGTGGATATTGTTTCTTGTCAGAAGAAGCAATGGTACAAGGGGTGATTGTGTTCAGCAGGTTGTTGGACAACGAGTGAGCTCTTGAAGATATGAAGATGTGTCTTATATTTTCCATTCATCAACATAAGTGTTCATTGAAGGAGCACTGGTTATCTTGGTCATGGGGAGTTGTCCCTTGATCTCATATCTGATGCTGCAGGAGTGCATTTCAGAATCAAGATTGTTTGAGGGGGTTAAACAAGCTTTGGAGGATGATATGTTGAGAAGGATGTCTTGACATTGCTCTGCTGTTGTAGGTTATGGGGGACTTGGTAGTATAAGGTAGGTTCAATCATTGGAGAGTCAATAGATTGAATCAGTAGTGTTCATGCTTCTTAGGAGTGTTCTGAGAATCATCGTGTGTCTGGGAGAATTTATTTTTCTTTGCATATTAGAATTCAAATTCAATGGGTATCTACTATTAAAGTTTAAGAAGATATCATGATCAAGGTGACTAATTCTGGATGAATGCAAAATTGTGACTAAGCTTCAAGCTGTGCATGTCTAAGATTGATGAGACAATGCTATGGGGTATTGATCAATACAGAAGTTTTTGATAGACAATGTCTGACATGATGTCAGAACATTGTTAAGGACATGCTTTTAAAGTAATTGGTCCTTTAGATGGTGTGCCTTGGACAGTGGAGGACATGCGCATGCAAAACACGTTCTTCGTTACTTGCATTATTTTTGGACGGTTTTCTTTAAAGAAGAAACAGTCAAAGCATTCTTGGCCGATGCGCATTTGTTTTGGTGATGTTACATCCTTCGATTAATGATTTCATTGAATTGACCATCGTTATTTTCAATGGTTCGTTACATTCGAAGGAAATTTCTTGGGTATTTAAGGGAGTCCTTGGATTAGTTTGTCTCAGGCTGTGTTTTCTTTGTGGTGTGTTCCAAATGTCTTTTGTTCGAGTCTAGATAAGTATTGGTTGGGTATGGGAGTGTCTTGGCTACTTTTGCAAATTTTTGGCTAAAAAGGGGGAGTGTGAGTCACTGGTACAGGGGATGCGTGTGTTATTCTTACAGTTGCTTTGCAAGGACATTGAACAAGATGATTGCTTTATCATCTTGTCTGTGTTTCCTTTGTGTCTTCTGACTTGAGTTATAGAACAGGTCGTGCCTTGTGACCTTAGTTACATGCTCTATGTACTCAGAACTACGAAGTCTACAACTGTTCTCTGGAGGGGGTGTGTTTGATAGGAGTGTCCAGTGTTCTTATGTTTCAGACTTCCTTCTTGTTTCTTTAGGAGTCTCAACTTTTGCACCTTTTTCAACTTCACTCACCCTAGGATCATTCTTCCTCTCTGGTGAGGTTATACAGATTCATGGGTTAAGGGGGAGTTTCTGTTATCTTCCTCCTCATGTACACTAACATGAATTCGGTATGCACAATATTCCAATCATAACCGCCACTCAGACTAAAATACATTCAGGAGTATCCTGGGTTTATTGTCCAAAAGGAGTTTTAGCGAAAATTTGTCAAAAGGGGGAGATTGAAAGCTCCTGTGGTTTGACAAAATTTTAGTAAAACATATTGTTAATAAAGATGAAGAAATCTGGCCATGGACAAAGATGTCAAAGAAGATGTCCCAACCTGAAGACACGACATCCTGGACTAATATACTAATTTAGAAGGTTTTAAATCTATAACAAATCTGCCCAAGAATTGATGCGCTTTTTAGGAGTGGATCAAGGACCAAAGATATGAAGCCCAAGACAACTGAAGCCTATATAAGAAGACTTAGACCTAGGGTTTTACATATACCTTTTGTAACCTAGTTCTTGTTTGAAAAATAAGGGTTTAGGGTTTTGAGAGTCTTTGGCTCTTTGTATTGTAAGTCTCCCCTTGTATCAGTTTGATGCATTGTGATAGACATATGGTATCACACAGATTCAGAAGCCTTCAGGAAATGAATCATGTATTGTTCTTGGATGAAGCTTTGAAGCAAATCCGAGTTAGCTTATTGGCCAAGTTTGCTTGACAGAACGCTGTATTGACAAAGATGAATCAGTTACTAGTGGCGGTAACTGTAAGAGATCACATGTTGTGATTAGAGGAAGTGAGTTATGGTTCTCATATCAAAGAAGGTGGTCTTTGATAAAGATTTCATTGGGTAGTGATTAAGAGATAAAGTTGTAAATGGGGGAGTTTAGATTTATAATAATACTACAGATAGTGACGTCTTCTTCCTTGATTGGTATCCCCCAGAGTAGGTGAATTGCACCGAACTGGGTTAACATATTCTGTGTTATTTATCATTCTGCAATTTAAAGTTTTGTTGTGTTCTTGATAAACATGTCATAACAGATGTTGTAACATCTGTTGATACTTTATGTTGATATTCAAGGTATCAACTATTTGTGTTCTGTTCTTATTTAATAATTATGCAGAATAATGTCTTGACATGTGTTAGGACATCAGCTATCTGCTATGCCAGAATTTCACTACCTCGTACGAGCAGCTCTCCCGAATCAGGTAGACCGAGGAGAGATCCAACCAAACAGAAGGGAGATTATCAGTCAATCAATATGGTGCAAGATTGCCCAGGGCAGTACACGGTTCATGATGTCAAACACATTGAAACATCATTGGTCAAATTTCACAAACGCTTGTGTGGACTTAACTACTTTGGTCCAAATCACCATGATCACTCAGCTTGCAGAAAATTCCGCAGAAGCCAATATGGTTGCCTCCGCATCCGAAATAAGATTCAAGAACTACTAGATCAAATGACCATTACAGTCTTCAATGAAAGAGAATCCATTAATTACGGAATTAATGAAGATGTCTTCAACATAATTCCTCTGCTCAGTGAACCAAAATGCTTGGAGATCCTTTTCGACAGTGGAAAACTTCCCGATATCCCCAAGCTGGAACCAATAGAGATTGCCTATGACAACAGGAAGAGTCACATAGTTCCTTTGGTCATCTACTTTCCAGGCCCGGTGCCATATGAATCAGAGAAAGCCATTCCTTACAAATATGGAGCCACCATGATGGAAAATGGAAAGGAAGTCCCGCTGCCATCCATTGTCAACATCGCTGATATAAGCCGTGTCACCCGAAGTGGTCGAATCTTCAACAGAGGAATAGAAGAGCCCACAAAAGAAAAAGAATCTCAAATCAAAGTTCCTGATAAACAGATTGGCCAGTCAAGTGGTATAGATCAGGTGAAAAACAACGATGAAATTTTAAAACTAATCCAGAAGAGTGAATACAACATTGTGGATCAGTTATTACATACTCCTTCTCGGATATCTGTATTATCCCTTCTACTGAGTTCGGAAGCTCACGGGGAAGCTTTACAAAAGGTTTTGGAACAAGCTTTTGTGGAACAAGACATAATAGTGAATTAGTTCGATAACATTGTTGCTAACATCACTGCCTGTAATAACTTAGGCTTTAGTGATGAAGAGCTCCTAGAGGAGGGTAAAAATCATAACATGGCACTCAATATCATAATCGACTGCGGGGACGATGCTCTAGCAAGCGTACTGGTAGACATTGGTTCATCCCTAAATGTCATGCCAAAATCAACTCTTGTACGATTATCTTTTCAAGGCACTCCAATGAGAGACAGCAAGATCATAGTCAAAGCTTTTGACGGATCCAGAAAGACAGTTATCGAAGAAGTTAGCCTTCCTATAACCATTTGCCCTCACACTTTTCAAATCACCTTCCAAGTAATGGATATCCGACCAGTATACAATTGTTTATTGGGACGATCTTGGATCCATGAAGTAGGAGCAGTCACCTCAACACTTCACCAGAAGCTGAAGTTTGTAAAGAATAACAAATTGGTCACCGTATGTGGAGAACAAGTTGTAATAGTGAGCAATCTATCATAATTCTCCTACTTTAAACTAGAAGAAGTTATTGGAACTCAATTCCAGGCACTTTCTGTGAATAACAAAAGCAATCAAGAAGGGGGAACATCTATTTCCTCATATCAAGACGTTGTTCGACTGGAGAAAAACGATACCACTAAAGGATAGGGACAAGTTGTGATCCCTACTGATAACAAAACAAGGAAAGGTCTCGGTTTTACACTAGCCACTACCAGGACTACAAGAAAGAACTGTCGCGGTGAGAATCGGATACCATAGCTATTATGTTAACTAGGATCACAAATATTAAGGTTCACCACCGTCTTTGATTTATCCCAAAAGAAAGGTTCAAGAACGAAAAAAAAAACCTAAGAGATCTAGAGGTTCGGGGGTTGGTTACGCCTAGGGAAGGTATTAGCATCCTAAACGTCTGTAGTACTCTACAGGAACCTCTTGTTATTATTTATGTTATCTATTACTTGCTTGCTAAGGGTACGTGCTAAGGGAAATACCTAAGGGTTAGTATCTAAGTATACTCGCCAAGACATCGCATCTTGTGCCTACGTATCCTAACGGGAGTGGAATCAGAGTATTTGTAGTTCCCATCAAAGAGGGTGAGGAACTCTTGACGGTGGTCAAGGTTCCAAGGGGAGGTAGCGTCTATGGCAAGACACTAAATAGAGTGCGATGACTCTAAAGTTAAAATTAAGTTGAAAATGGTAGAAAGTGTCCATGGTAGAACACATAAAGCATAGTGGCTCTGATCCTAAGGTTAGGATAAATGGTAAGGAAGTTAACCTAAGCAAGACATAGAGTTAACGGGGGAAACCTTTCCCTTAGAAATTTGAACAGCTAATCATGAAGTTAAGATTGAAAGGGAAACTATCCTATAAGTTTATCAAGAAACAGAATCCACTTGCCGGTGATAAAACGTAAGAGGTCACAAACCAAATGAGAGAGTTATATGTAGACTTAAATTAAAAAAAAAACATTCTTAAATTGAAATATATTGAAATCAAAAACTAATACTAATAATTAAAATAAAATATCAAAAATTAAACTAAAAGAATTAAAATAGATAAATAAATAATAAAATAAAAAATGAAAGGATGGATGGGCCGGCGGGTTTCTAAGCCCACACGGACCCATCAACACCAACAGAACGAAAAAAAAAAAGTGAGAAGCTCAGTTCATCTCTCATGACCCTTCTCTCTCTCGCAACCCTTTCTTTTCGCCCTCTCATTCGCCATTGTTCTTCTTTCTTTCTCTTCGCCGGAAATGAAAATAATGCGCCATTATTCTCTTTTCACTCTCTCCGCCGTGTACATCATCATCATCACCTCCGCTTTCTCAGTCTCTCGCTCAATCGTTCGCAACATTAGAAGACGCAAGCTCACGCATACGAACACTCAACTAATCAATTAGAAGATGACAGATTGCAATTCACAGATATACGATTTAATTTTTACGAGTTTAATCTAAAGAAGTGCGTACCTTCAGGGATTCGACGCGGCGATTCGACAATTATGACTTCCAGGTACTGATTTGAATCCTCTTATGTTCGTTGTTATTGAGGTTGTCGCCTTCTTTTGCAAACCGTGTGACCATGAACCTTCGTGTACTTTCTGTGATGCTAACACTGCTGCGTGTCGTTCTGCCTCTAATTATTGATGCCGCTGCTCTGCTCTCCTTCGTCATGTGTGTAATTTCGTTCCTCCTGCAATGCTTATGTGTGGTGCTGCTCGCGTGCTGTTGTCCTTGGTTGTGACGATCTTGTCGCGTAACTTGTGTGGGCTCTGCGTGTGAATTGATGTTAGGATGATGATGTTGAACGGGTTTTGGTATTGTGTATGGTTTCCTCTGTGGGTGTGAGTTTGTGAACTCTGGTTTTTTTTGTCAATGTGAATCTTTGTGATGTGGTGGTTCTTCTGTTCTGTGAAGGTGAGTGTATGGGATTTTTCTGATAAATGTCTTCTTTGTGTCTACTGATGGGTGTATGAGGATTTCTGCGTGTGTCTTGGGGGAATTTTTGTGATATGAATTTGTGAACTGACGTGAATTTTGGATATTGGTTTAAACTGATGTATGTGAAAATTTTCTGTGAACTCCCTTTGGAAGAAAAAGTTGTGTATGGATTCTTTTCTTTGTGATTTCCTCCCCCCCCCCCCATCGTATTCTATGTGTCCCAATTTATATACCTTATGACATTTAAGTTCTCAATCAATTGTGTGAATGCCAACTTGATGAACTTTCCCATTTTTCCGATTCTGTCTTGAGTAATTTCCCCTTCGGTTTGATTTTGTCTGATCATGCTTGATATTATTGATGATGTTGATTTTACTGCTGCTGAAACATGACTCAAACTTTCCATTCCTGCTTGATATTACTGCTTGGAACGTGTGTAGAAATGCTTGTGTGAATGTTTTATTTCCAATTTTGTTTAGGAAATAATTGATGAATATTCCTGGATATTGTTGGTGCAGTTTTGTTGACCTTTTGTTTATTCCCGTGTACAGGCCCTTGTAATAACGATGGACCCACCACTTAATGGGCAGTGCTATTAAAAGACTGCAGTAACATTGCAGGAGTACAGATAGTAACATCACAAAAATGTCCTTGGGCAATTGATTGTGAAAAGTTTTGTATTGTCTCCTTGGGCTTTGTGAAAAAGGCTTTGTAACATGTGAATTCATAGTGACATGGCTTTATAAATCCAATTTGTAGATTCTGAACTTTAAGATATGAAAAGGTGTTGGGATTTTGTGTTTGATTTTGTAAGCCTTCCCAAAAAATTGAATTTTCTTGATGACTTGAATAATTTGAAAATTTGAAATTTAGAACTTGCAAATCTTTGATCATGAATAGTCTTGAGATTAAAACTTATACTTGAACCTTACATCTTCATGATGGAGCATGAATGATTACTTCCAAAATTCATGGAGAACATTGTAATTTGGACTTTGTAGAAAAATAGTGAATCCTTTTGAATTTGTGAAGAATATGGTCATTGAATTTCACTTTAAGAATTTACAACTTCAAACCATCAACAAGGAGATCCAAACTTCAATCTCTAAAAGAACATAAATGATGAACTTGCACCATCAAAGAAAGAGTTGGATGATGACGAACCCGACACACAAACCATGAAGATATAACTTGCCACAAAAATCACAACCAGCCCTTAAACGACCATGCTCAATACTAATAATAGGAAAACCATAAATCTCTGGGGCATACACTGAAGAAATCTTGGGACCACTTTGGATCAGAATCCATTGGTCACATCTTGAAACACTTGATTGTGAGAAAGAGGACTATCTCCACTTGAAATTAAAATTCCTGCACAAATCAGTTAGTGATAAAGCATGCAAAATATGCAAAATGATGCACAGAGAGGTGAAATCTTATGGTCAAAAATTAGGGTATGACAGATGCCCCTATTTAAGTTTCTTCTATCCGGAGATATGGAGATTGAAATCTTCGTCTCGACGAGATAGGAGAGACTTAAATATAAACATGCACAATTTTTGGCCCTAAGATGCCACAAATGCATATGTTATGATATGATATGATGTGGAATGAATGCAAAGACAAGGATCCTGGAGACATACCCAAAGCAATAACTGTACGGGTGAAGAATTAGAAGACATATCAGGAAAAATGTTAGATGGTAAAAGGGAAATGTCATTCCGGAAAAGTATCAGAATAAACAAAGTGAAATATCTGGAAAAACATCATCCAAGAATGGCATTGGATGAAAAAGACACCAAACATCCAGTAATGGCTTTGAATGAAGGGATAATCACAATATCTAATAATGGCTTTAGATGAATGTGAATAGAAACTACATTCAAGAATGGCATTGAATGTAAAGAAACCAGTCATCCAATAATGGCTTTGAATGAGAGGTACAATCACAATATCTAATAATGGCTTTAGATGAATGTGAACAGACACTACATTCAAGAATGACATTGCATGTAAAGAAACCAATCATCCAATAATGGCTTTGAATGAGAGGTAAAATCACAATATCTAATAAAGGCTTTAGATGATTGTGAACAAAGACTCGGTCTGGAAGAAACATCAGAAAGAGGGACACATCCGGAAGAACAATAGATGGTAAAGAAACCAAACCTCCAATAATGGCTTTGAATGAAAGGAAAACTCACAATATCTAATAATGGCTTTAGATGAATGTGAACAAAGGCTACATTCAAGAATGGCATTGAATGCAAAGAAACAAATCATCCAATAATGGCTTTGAATGAGAGGTATAATCATGATATCTAATAATGCCTTTAGACAAAGTGAAAAGGTAAAGAGACCAGACACCCAATAATGGCTTTGAATGAAAGGTACAATCACAATATCTAATAATGGCTTTAGATGAATGTGAACAAAGGCTACATTCAAGAATGACATTGAATGCAAAGAAACCAGTCATCCAATAATGGCTTTGAATGAAATGTATAATCACAATAGCTAATAATGGCTTTAGATGATTGTGAACAAAGTAGATAGTCATCCAATAATGGCTTTGAATGAAAGATATAATCACAGTATCTAATAATGGCTTTAGACAAAGTGAACAAAGACTCGATATGGAAGAACATCAGAAAGAGGGACACATCCGGAAGAGCATCAGATGGTTAAAGAAACCAGACATCCAATAATGGCTTTGAATGAAAGGTAAAATCACAATATCTAATAATGGCTTTAGATGAATGTGAACAAAGGCTACATTCAAGAATGACATTGAATGCAAAGAAACCACAACGTCCAAGAAAGCATTGAACGAATGTGAACAAGGAGATACCCAAGAAAGCATTGGATAGAAGGAATCACAGTATCCAAGAAAGCATTGGATAAATGTGAACAAAATCTGTTTGGTAGGTGCCGAGTAAGTTGGACTTTGACCACAAGGTAAGACGTGGATGACAACACGACCAATGGAGAATGCAAATGAGTGCAAATGAGGATGACACTCTTGCTATGCACATGTATATGAGTTATGCTATGATATATGATCAAACTAAAATGTAGATGTAATGCAGACATCGACGACATGGCTTGACTCTTTTGTGGAGAAGATAAGACTGGAAGACTGATTCCTCGACACGGAGATCACTGTCATTCTGCTTAGGGCTAGAGATGTTACTGAACACATCTCTTCCATACTGGTAAACTGTATCAATTTGTTGATCCTTGTAGGAAGGATGGAAAGCTGCTTGGGAATTCTTCAAGTAAACTACCCCAGATTAGCCGACTACTGTACATGAGTTGATAATTGCTTAAGCTGGATTAATTCTGTAAATGACCATTTCACTGTGCGCTTGGAAAGCTTTCCCCAGCCTGAGTCTTGAAAAGTCTTCTGTATAAACCAATTTTGAGAAGGACTTGCACTGAACCACAAATCTTGAACTGATTCTCAACATGATCTGGAAAGAACTTGCCCCTGATTGGATCACCGACCAAGTTTCTCAAATGTTTGAAAATTCCTTGAGAAGAAAGCTAGTTTGCAAGCAAAAGTATTCATACAAACATGGTAAATGCAAAGTTCATGCAACTTTTGAAATCAAAATCATTTTTGGAAAGATGCGAAACACAATGAGTCATCGGTCAGAACACGGTGGTTCAAGACACTAAAGTGAAAAGTTTAAGCAAAAGGTGTAGTGCCAAAACAAATGATCTGCAAAGATCTTTAGGAGTCAGTTTACGCAACCTTACTATAGTATGCTTTCAAAATAACCTTGCTTCAATTAGGTTTTTTGAGGGTTATAACGCGGTCTGGTTCACGGTTTAAGAAACAAAGGATAAAGGCTCAAAGTTTATTTGTACCCACCCAATCTTCGTGATGATCTCCAGTCCTACACTCAGTTAACTCAGACTTTGCACTCAGGTTCCCATAGGTTAGGGATTGCATTGATGATGATGGTTCAGAAGTTAAGGGACTTTTGAGGTGACAGTCACTACTTCCTTATAACTCTTGGTTGTTTTTTTTCATTGAGGATTTCATGGTAAGGATTTAAAGATTTATCCTTTTTATTATCCCTAATTTTTTCCTGAACTGTTTCTCGTGAATCTTACAATCAGCGGGATGCCTCGATTTTTTTGCCTAAGTCTCCTTCATAGGTTTCGACTTAGCGGGCTTTTTCCTTTTTTGATTTTTTTATCTTTTTTTTTGAAAGAAAGTGACTGCCTGGCTTAATGATTACGACGAACCATCATCGGCTTTTGACTTGAAGGACATCTTCGACACTTGCTTGTTGCGTTTGAAGGAAAAATTGAGAATGCAACCTTTTTGTTGAAAGATGTCTTGCATGAAACTCTTGTATTTGAATGCACAATCCAGTTAACTGAGAACTACCCTGCCCCAGGTTAAGATTGCGGGTTTTTATTTGTAAAGAAAAGAAACTCCTACTTCAAGGCTCAAAGGGGTTGACGAGGGTTTATCTTCCTTATTTCCCCAGTGTTTGGTAATTGAAACAATGCCTTACATCTTCAGCAAAGTTTTGATTTGAAAGCATACCAACAGCAATTATGAGTATTTACGTTATCATCATCCTCCCTCTAATCTTTGCATAATCGAAAAGAAAGTGGAAAAGAGATAATAATTTTGTTTTTGTTTTTGTTGTTTTTTTTTTTGAAAATGAAGGCATAAAGATGTAAATAGCAAACACAAATGAATTGAATCCAAAAGTCGCAATGCTCATTTTATTAATTATGAAAGTACAAACGTGATTTTAAAGCAAACAGCTAATACAAGATAAGGAAAATGCAAACAACAAGAAACAAAAGTCTAGTGACTAGTCAGAAACAAGAGTGAGTTGTCCTGTCTGAAACACTGAAGCCTGCTGAAGTCAGCTGAAGCCTCACTTAGCGTGCTCTGGCAAAGGATTGTTCTTGACATTCGAATTGGTGTCACGAAAGGAGAGAATACCAATTCTGATCAGCTCTTGTACTCTAGCCTTCAATGCAAAGCAATGTTCCAAGTCGTGGCCTGCGGCACCTTCATGGAATGCACAATGGAGATCAGATCTGAATCCAAGTGGAAGTGGATCTGGAGGAGGAGGCAAAGGCCTTGTAGTAATCAAACCTTTCTGAACCAGCCCAGGATAAAGTTCAGTGTATGTCATTAGGATAGGATCAAAATTATTCCTATTACGGTACTGGTTCTGTCCAACAGTCGGACGTTGAGGGGTTTGAGCTGGTCGTGGAGCAGCAACAACAGGAGTAACAGCAGCAATATCAGGGTGGTTAGCATACTGTGGTCGAGGACGAGGCCTTCTGGTTTCAAACATAACAGTATTGGTCTGATCTTCTCTCTTCTTCTGGAAGTTCCCATAGGATTTCTTCGCTCCATTAGAAGATTCAGCAGCTTTGGATACTTTACCATTCTTAAGTCCTTCCTCGAGTCTCTGCCCAATAGTAACCAAATCAGTGAAGCTGGATGAAACACTACCAATCATTTTCTCCCAGTAGAACGGAGACAAGGTGTCCATAAACAGTCTAATTAATTCTTTCTCTGCCAAAGGAGGTTCAACTTGGGAAGCCAACTCTCTCCAGCGCTGAGCATATTCCTTGAAAGACTCTTTATCCTTCTGAGACATGTTTTGCAGCTGACGGCGATCAGGAGCCATGTCGAGGTTATACTTGTATTGCTTCATGAAGGCATTAATAAGATCCTGGAAACAGTGAATGCTGTTCTGTTCAAGATTCATATACCATTTGAGAGAAGATCCACTCAGACTGTCTTGAAAACAATGGATAAGCAACTTCTGATTCTTGGCATGAGCAGCCATCTTTCGGGTATACATGACCAAATGAGCTCTTGAACAAGAATCACCTTTGTACTTCACAAAATCGATAGCCTTGAACTTAGCAGGCATAACAAGGTCAGAAACCAAACCCATGTTTTCTGACAGCTTTAAGTCTCTTGTCTATAGTTTGAAAATGTTCACGGACAATTGCGGGTTTGACAAAATCTTCATGGTCTTCACCCTGAGCATTGGCAGCATTGTACTCATAGAGAGGGTTTTCAAAAGGAGGCCGAGTAGTCTGGGCAACAACATGAACCACAGGTCTAGGCTCGGAGAAAACTGGAGCTTGAAACACTGGTCTGGAAGTCTGACCAATCATAGCAGTAGATGCAAGAGGTGGTGAGTAGTTGGGAGGCAAACCAAACTCTGGCCAAGTTGAAGGTGGCACCTGAACATGTTGAGGATCAGCAGTTGAAACTTCTTGGATGACAGTCCTTTGGGGTTGCTCTCCTCTAGCAATCAAGACTTGGAGCATTTCAGGGAGCTTTGCCATGCTTGACTTAAGGTCGTCGATCTCCATTCGCATCTCAGCATTGTGTGCTTCTTGCTCTGGCATTATGCGTCTGTAGTTAGCTCTAGTCTGGTATCGATGTCGAGGAATCAGCTTGACAACTCACAGGTGACACTGAAAATAAAGATAGCTGGAAATGAGCTGCTGGACAAACGGACACATGCAATGAATCATGTAAAGATGCAAATGATATGCAATGCGATGCAATGGTTTCAAGGAACTCAAAAGTAGGTTGCAAACACTTCGGAAAAAAAATTTTCATTTTATAATCCAAGATTTTTATTGATTTTGCAAAGTGTAGCGAGCGATTTTGGACGCGGTTCTTAAGCGCTGGTCGCTCTCTGCGGTTTGAGCTTAAAACTACAGGTCGATTCAGTTTTTATCCTATTGTGAGCTGAATAAGGAAGGGAAATAGATGTCTCCAATTAACCATGCTTTGCATACTGATTTTAAACAGCGGTCTGTTAGGTTACGGATGCTATCAATGTGGGGGGGCCCTTGTACTGGTTATTTGTATTTTCGCCAATACGGTTCTTCTTTCTTTCTAGGATCTTCTAGCGGGGAACAAGGATTAGGATGTCAGGACGGATGTTTTTGAATTACTGCTTTTCATTAATGGAGATATGGGATTTGGGTTTTTGTTTAGTGTGCTCGCTAAGATCTTTTCTTTCGATCTTATGCCTACGTATTCCCGTTTACCGAAACAGGGAAATCAGAGCGTTCATAGTTCCTCCTATTCTATGGGAGGAAATGATTGTTTTTGGTGTCTTGTTCAAAGCCCAAGACGTGAAGCGAAAGGTGATTTGTATCTTGTTCAAAGCCCAAGATGTGAAGCTAAAAGGTCTCAACTTTAGAGAGAATTTGTCATCTCTAAAGAGGGGGTTGTATGTCACAACTGTTTATAAAGGAGAATTACTTTAACCGGGATATGTGAATCCGGCAATGCCATAATTTCCTGAGAAGGGGTTTTTAACCTGAAGGAGAAGACTTTAACTCAGTGTAGAGCAATGCTATCTTTCCCTAGGAATTTCTCATGCTAAAAGAGTGACAGTGGCATGGATGTAGATGATCCAGAGGCTTGCCGCTTACAGCGATTAGATGAAGGGAGTTGTTGATGTTTGTTTACTGTGAACGAGGCACAGTTTTGATGCTAAAAGGTTAATTGGATTAACCAGTGGTTTTCTTATATAAAGCCTAAGAGGAGGCTATCATGTGTCTCGTACAAAGCCCGAGAGAGAGGCTAAAAGGTTTTGACTCAACGATGGAGTTTTTTGGTATCTCGTATAAAGCCCGAGATGGAGGCGATTGGACTCAACAAGAGAGTTTCTTTTTTTGTATCTCGTATGAAGCCCGAGGTGGAGGCTGTTGCTTGTTTGGCTCAATAAGAACCATTTTGTATCTCGTATAAAGCCCGAGATGGAGGCGAAAAGGGTGTCTGACTCAACGAGGGAGTCTCTTATGTGTCTCGTACAAAGCCCGAGAGAGAGGCTAAAAGTTGTTTGACTCCGCTGGGGGAAAATCATTGTACAAGGCCCAAGAGGAGGCTAGGGTGACTGTTTCAGTTGAGTGACAGGTCCAGTATACTGATTTTCAAGAGAAAGTCAGTTCTTATATGAGCAACACTGTACTCAGGGATTTGATTCAAGGATCAGGGATATTTCCTTCTCTTTGTGGGAAATCCGAAGGGTATTGAGACTGTCCAAGTCTACGGGTTTCCTTCCTATTTAACGAAGGGGTCACTTGAGAATGTCTTTGAGACTCAAGGAAGTTAGACTGTCCAAGTCTAGAGTTTCATCTTTTGTACTATGGTTTGAGAAACAGTAGTAGACTCTTTGAAAGGACTGTTCTATGCAGATGACTAGGTTCTGTTCCTATACCTCTAGGAGGTCGTCGGGACAATTTGTACGAAGCCCAAGAGTAGGCTGGAAACTTTTAAGAAGTCGACGGGTCCTTGTACTAAGCCCAAGAGGAGGCTATCATTCCCGGAGGAAGAGATCATTATACGAAGCCTAAGAGGAGGCTGTGAATACTTCTAAGAAGCCGTAGGGTCCTTGTACTAAGCCCAAGAGGAGGCGGGGTTGCTTTTAGGAAGCCTGTGGGTCCTTGTACGATGCCCAAGAGAAGGCCGGTGCTTTTAAGAAGCCCGTGGGTCCCCAAACCCTGAGAAATTCAAGGCAATGCTATTCACCGAGAATAGATCAAAGTCAAGAAAGTTCGAGAATTTGGAAGAAACTCAAAGATGCCATTCACGGAGAAGACATTCATCTTGGGGAGTAGAGTTTCTTGACAATTCCTAATGAGGACAGCCGAAGAGAAGACTGTATCTGGGGATCCTATTGGGGATCTAGTTGTCTATTTCTACAAATAAACGAAACGGCCTCACCTAGTTCTAGACGTAGTTGCCGGGGAAACTCTAAATATCTATACTATTATTACACAGTTGATATGAGTTTATGAAAGAAGACTTACAGTGAAACAGCCCCACAATACAGTTATATGTATATGAAAGTGGTAAATGAAAGCAATAACCACTTACTCGGTTGTAGAGCTTCCATGCTGTTTGGTTAGTTGTTCAACAAAGAAAGATTGAAAACAACAATATATTCAAAATCAAAGGAGAAAGTGCTTTGAAAAAGAAAAATTTGGGGCTTACAGCTCAAGGAGAGGCCCAGGGTTTCATCAGTGAGCGCACTGTTTGAATTTGTACAGAGAGACTTATACAAGTGACTGAGGCCCAAAAAGTTTTCTGTACAAAGGGATGGGTCTTACACTCTCTCAAGAGGCCCAAAAAGTTTTAAAGAAAAAATAGTGGGGCTTACAACACGAGGGTAGGCCCAGATGACTTTTCCGTTTGAAATGGCGATCGCGCCGAGGTTTTCTTTTAACGCAGGGGGACTTATACAATAAGTGAGGCCCAAATGATTTTGGTTAAAAGGGGATTGGGTCTTACACTCTATTAGAGGCCCAAAAGTTTTGAATGGGTCTTATAGCTCGAGGAGAGGCCCAAGGGTTATTTTGAAAAGGCGACGATCGCGCCGTTTGTTTTTGACGGTATCGGGACTTATACAATGCATTGAGGCCCAAAATGTTTTGGTCAAGAAAGGATTGGGTCTTACACTCTATTAGAGGCCCAAAAGTTTTGAATGGGTCTTATAGCTCGAGGAGAGGCCCAAGGGTTATTTTGAAAAGGCGACGATCGCGCCGTTTGTTTTTTACGGTATCGAGACTTATACAATGCACTGAGGTCCAAAATGTTTTGGTCAAGAAAGGATTGGGTCTTACACTCTATTAGAGGCCCAAGTGAGTTTTGAAAATGACTTATGAGGGTTGAATTAATCCAAAAACCCTAATTTGTTTTCAAAAATGTATTTAATTGAATAAAAATTCAATTAAAATGATCAAAATTGTTTAACATGTGAAAAACAAATTGTGATCTTGGATTAATGCTTCAAAAATTAAGTGTTGACCTACAAAATAATTAGAAAGCATTAAAAGTTGCAAAATCAATGTAGAAAAAATATTTAAAATGTCAAAAACAATTAAAATATTAATTCTTTGCAAAAATATCAATTATATGAAATAAATAATATTTTTGGGATTTTTTGATAAAATAAAATATTTTAACATTTTTGTGAATTATTAAAAAAAGAATCAACTCAAAATCATTAAAACTCAGAGAGAAATTAATTTTTGAATCAATTAAACAAAATCACAAAATTCAAATATTTGAATTATTCAAAAATGGCGCCAAGAACAAGCTGAAGAACACGCGCGTGTTCTGGGTTTCTCAGATTTGCATTTTCTATCCAATCTCCCTAAATACTTGATTATATCATGCAATCCACATATCATTATGCTCGTTTCAACCTCACGATCATGTCTATGTCCATTAATTTCATTTAAATTAAACATACAACAAGAAATCATGAAGAAACCTCAAGAACCCTAATTTCTGCATGAAGGCTAGGATTTTTGATACACGATTCAAACAATGCAATTATTTGAGGGAAAACATTCCATGCATGATTATGAACATATGGCCAAATTATTGTGCGAGGAAATATGCATAGATTGAGAGATGACCAAGTATGTGCTTACCTCTAGGCCGTGACAGCAAGTGCAATGTGATTTTTGATTTGGAGGTGTTACAGATGAGTGGTGATGATCTGAACAGCTTCCCTACACCCTATGGAGTGTTTTTGAATGGTTGGACTTGATTGAAATTGGCTGGATCACTTTGTGGTACCTCAGCTGCAACTTGGTTAAAACCTTGAGAAACCAGCTGGTGATTTTGTGAAATTGGTGTTTCAGAAGTGATCTAAGTGTTTAATCAGCTCATATGTGATGTATGTGAGGTGTGTGAGTGATTGGTTTGATTGGAAGAGCTCTCAAACTCAAAACCCGATAGTGACTTGCCTTAGAAGGCAAAATTGGAGTGAAAGAAGAGATTTTGAGGAAAGCATCTGTTTGATGGCTTTGGTGTACTCAAACTGATCACAATTGAGCTCTATTTATAGTAGAGCAAGTTTGTTTTGCAAGGAATAGTGCATGGCAGCTGGTAAGTAGGTTTGGCCAATGTTGGCAAATGAAAATCCAAGTCTCCTCTAGCCATTGACTAGAGGTTAGGGCACAGAGCTTTAGTCCCCTTGGTCTTGGATAAGTCTTGACTGATTTCAGATGAGAATGGCTCAGTCCATGCCACCTTGATGCTTCCATTGAATGCTTCAATCCAAATTTGGAGTCTTGTCCCTATTTTGGCCATTCTAGGTTCAACATGCTATTTCTTGTTCCATGGACTTTGGAGGATTGACTCAGTGATTCTCCCCTTTAGATTCAATCCTCAGATGTGTCCAAGTGGATAGGAGCATTTGAATTTGGCTGATTTTGGCAAATCGAGCAAAATTGCAAATTCTGCCTTGCCTTGACAGATTTCAGCAAGGCAACTTGCCAATGTCATATCTCATGGTGTAAGTTGAATTTGACAATGTTCTTGACCATTTTGGAAAGCCCTTACATGATACAACAACTGTTTAAACAATTTTGGTTTTGATCTCTTTTGATTCCAAGTGAAAAATCCCTCTACATTTGGCAAAAAGTGAAGCAAAATCTGACTTAGTGAAATTTTCACTAAGTGTTGGAACAAAGTGTGATTTCTTGATTTTGATCACTCCATAACTCAAAATCCTTAATGAATTGGCCTTAGGTCTAGTTGAAGTTTTTGTAGAGGGTAATGAGGGCTACAAATCCATCTTTGGATGAGAAAAAATGGCCATGTGGTTTAGGAGTTATGATCCTCCAAAGTTAGGGTATTAGTGGTACTTTTTCCATAACTTAGAAAAATTTCTAAGTTTTATGGTTACCCCTTTTACAAGTTATCCAACTTTCTTTGATTTTTCTTGATGAATGATGATTCAAATCATACATTAACATCATTTTAGGGTTAAAAATCCATTTTAGTGAAAAATCTCAAAAAGTCAAAGTTGACTTTTGTGCACAGTTGACTTTTTATCAGATGAATTCCAAACTGTGCAATTCTTCATGAAATCATGTCCTTGACCTAAATCAAACTTGATTGACATGTTCCAAGGGTTTCATAGGGTACATTAAGGCATGTTCTAGGGTTTGGGAGAATGTCCTGGTCAAAAGTCAAAGTTACAGTTGACTTTTCTCGCGAAACCCTAATTGTGGTGCAGATGAACTTGAGACTTGTTGCTCAAGCTTCTTGGATTAATCCATTGTTCCAAATGGATCAATATACTTCATTAGAGACCCTCAAATCATGTCTTGAGGTCTTGGCTCTTGATTTGTCCCAAAAGTCAACTTAGGGGTGAATTAGGTCAAGAAACCCCAATTCCAGATTTTTGATGTATGCATCCCCTGAGGTCAAATTGACTTGATGCTTGGGTCCATGAGGTTCTATGGAGTATATTAGGTTGTGTTTTGGATCATTGCCTTGTGCCCAGATGAAGATTTCCATCTGGAGGCTCTGGTCGACCAAAACCCTAATTTGGTGACACTGTCGATCTTGAGGCTTAATCCACCTAGAAGGGAGCAACCTTGTGCTTAATCCTTGAAGTGGGAGTCCTTTTTGATCCATTGTGGATGTTTAAGAGGTTAGACAAGTTGAAGATCATGTCATTCCTTGATTGATCCTTTGCCTAAGGCTCTGAGAGGGCTTAAAACCCTATTTCTGATTGTAGTGGATGCTCACCCATCTTTGGGGAGACTGACAAGGTATGATGGTTCCTCCATATTATGATGATGATTTTCACAATGATGGGAAATCTTAGTGGTCAAATTTTGGGGTATGACAGATGCCCCTATTTAATCTTCTTGGACCCGAAAGTGTGAATGGCGAAGGTATTCGGGCATTCGGGGTGCAAGAGGATTAAATATCGGAATACCCGAAATTTTGATGGTGGTTATGAATGGTAGCTTGCGCATTCATCTTCTTTTGCTAAGCAATGATGCTTAGAAAAGGTAAACTTCCCCTCGATCCTGGTCTTCAGCCAAGGAACTGGTCTCAGTTGCAGAAACAAACTTCCCCTCGATCCTGGTGTCCTACCAAGGAACTGGTCTCAGTTGCTTATGTAAACTTCCCCTCGATTCTGGTTTCCTACCAAGGAACTGGTCTTAGTTTCTTTTGTCAATAAACTTTATTGACAAGGAACGCTATTTGTAGCGGCTTTCCTTCAAACTTCTCACCGAATTTTCTTGGGGAGATGCCATTTGAGTGGAAAAAGTTTTGATGTCAGACTTGCTGGGGAAACCAGTCGTCTGAGTTGTAGAGGTGCACAAACTTCTCTGTTGGAGAAGCCATTTGTCGATTCTACTGGAGAAAGCGAGTCTCTTGAGAGACTGTTTCCACTTGGGATCTTACATCATACTTTTCTCGGGATCTTCTCGGAGAAATGCCATATGATGGGGTCCAATTTTGAGGTGTCGATGACCTTTTCATCAGCGGATTTTCGGAGCGAAACTGATGTATTGCCGAACCTTTGCTTAAGAGGCTTTCTCTGGGGATTTTCCTTAATCCGAGAAAGCAAGGATATCATCTTCAATGGCGAAGAGTGACATCTGTTGAAGGTTCTCTGGCTCTTCAGAGGTTCAAGTTATCAAAGTGGTCAAGTGCCGACTCTGACTTAAGGATACACTGTGGTGAGGTTGTTCAGACACAACGTTTCCTGACAAGGAAAGAACTGACAACTCGATTGAGAGGACTTTTATCACTAGGGGACACCACCGGCTAGAGTGATAGCGATGCAATATGAAATGTGAATGCAAATCAATAATGCATGATGCATGTATGTTTATGCTGACAAAACTGACGCGACACACAAATTACAAGATGAACATGACTGGATACTCGGACATCGCGGGGCGTATAGAGATATCGCTGGTTCAAGATAGCAATTCCACCTTGCTTATGAGAGATAATCCCTGCGGGGAATACCGTTGATCGGGCTTAGGAGATGAGAACTCGGCCGAGGATGTCAGACGACTCATGGTCTCTGACATTATTGATCCTTCATTCAGGCGTACTGGGTTAGAAGGAGTACTTTAATTCTGCACTTTGGAGTTCGCTTACTTCTGGAGAAGCGGTTGATGTTCTTCTGATGTTCCACAGTCAAAAGAAATACCATCTTTATTTTTAAAAGCAGAAAAAGTTTAACAAGTAAATTCATTTTGTTTTATTTCAAGAATCATTGACCATATTAAAATGTCGTTCTATAAAGCTAAAACAAATAAGAATTGCAAACAAAACACAAGGGCTCAAATTTTATTGATAGGATGGAAATCAGCCAAGCGCGTGATTCCAAAGAGTATTTACAAAGTTTGAAAATGGTAATTTACAGGGAAAAGGGCTACGTTGAAACATAACGATCACTATCCTTCTACCAACTTTGAATTCTGGGCATCCTGAGCTTCTGTCGAAGATGACCTTGACTGGAGTTTTCTTCCGATGATGTAACTGCTGCTGCTGAGGGATTTGCCTCTGTTGAACATAGTTACTTGCCATTATCCCTAATTTTTCCTGGATTGTACTATGAGATTTCCAATCCATCGGGATGATTTTTTTTTTTTTTTTTAGTTTAGGCGAAGTATTTCTTGACTACATCAACATTCGTGGGGTAGGCAAATTCCTCTCCATCCATGGTTGCAAGTCTCAAGGCGCCGCCTGAGAAAGCTTTTGTGACCACATAAGGGCCATCATAAGTCGGGGTCCATTTGCCCCGAGAATCGGTGAGAAAAGATTGAATCTTTTTTAGCACAAGGTCTCCTTTTCGGAAGACACGAGGTCGGACCTTTTTGTCGAACGCCCTCTTTATTCTCTATTGATACAACTGACCGTGGTATAGTGCCGTTCTTCTCTTTTCTTCGATCAGATTCAGTTCGTCATGTCGACTTTGACACCATTCAGCTTCGGTGAGCTTAGCTTCCATCAATACCCTGATTGACGGGATCTCTACTTCTATGGGGAGCACTGCTTCCATGCCATATACTAGAGAGAAAGGGGTAGCCCCTGTTGAAGTGCAGACAGTTGTACGATAACCGTGAAGAGCAAAGGGTAGCATCTCGTGCCAGTCTTTGTAAGTTATAACCATCTTTTGAACGATCTTCTTGATGTTCTTGTTAGCCGCTTCTACCGCTCCGTTCATCTTGGGTCGGTAGGGAGATGAGTTATGATGTTCGATCTTGAACTCTGCACATAACTCTTTCATCATCTTATTGTTTAAGTTAGATCCATTATCAATAATGATCTCGCTTGGAACACCATAACGACAGATGATATTGTTTTCTATAAATCGGACCACCACTTGTCGGGTTACATTGGCGAATGACGCTGCTTCGACCCACTTGGTGAAGTAGTCAATGGCTACAAGGATGAACCGATGTCCGTTCAAAGCCTTGGGTTCAATCATGCCAATCAAGTCGATTCCCCCATATGGAAAAAGGCCACGGGGAAGAGAGAACTTTGAGATGTGATGGCGGTACATGAATTTTGTCGGAGTATATCTGACACTTGTGACACCTCCTTATGTACTTGTAGCAGTCGAATTCCAGGGTCAACCAGTAATACCCTGCTCTCAGAATTTTTCTCGCCATTGTGTGTCCGTTGGCATGAGTGCCAAAGGATCCTTCATGAATTTCTTTCATAAGCATGTCTGCTTCTGGTCTGTCTACGCATCGGAGCAAGACCATGTCAAAATTTCTCTTATAGAGAGTGTCACCGCTCAGGAAGAAGTTTCCAGCCAATCTTCTGAGGGTTTTCCTGTCTTTTCCGAGTGCCCCAGATAGGTACTCTTGTTTCTGTAGGAAGCATTTGATATCGTGATACCAAGGTTTATCATCTATGACTGCTTCAATTGTGAAGACGTAAGCGGGCCGTTCAAGGTGCATTATGTCGATCTTAGGTATGTCATTCCAATGACCTACACTAATCATGGAAGAAATAGTGGCTAATGCATCAGCCATGTGATTCTCATCACGAGGGATGTGATGAAACTCAACTCTGTTGAAGAAGGGTAGCAACCTTCTTGCATAATCTTTGTAAGGAATCAATCCTGATTGGTACGTGTTCCAATCTCCTTTTATCTGATTGATAGGGCTGAATCGCCGTATACGTCTAAGTTTTTTATCCTTAAATCAATTGCTTCCTCGAGACCCATAATACAAGCTTCGTATTCGGCCTCGTTGTTCGTACATTTGAACGTAAGTCTAGCAGTGAAAGGAATGTGGGTACCCTGAGGGGTAACAATGATTGCCCCAATTCCATTTCCATAATGATTAACTACTCCGTCAAAGATTAGTCCCCATTGGGAACCTGGTTCTGGCCCTTCACTGGGTAGTGGTTCATCGCAGTCTTTCATTTTTAAATACATGACATCTTCGTCTGGGAAGTCAAACCTGATTGATTCTTGATCGTCAATCGGTTGATGAGCCAAATGATCGGCTAAAATACTTCCTTTAACGGCTTTCTGAGCGTGGTACTCTATGTCATATTCTGATAATAGCATTTGCCAACGGGCAATCCTTCCCGTAAGAGCAGGTTTTTTGAAGACATACTTGATTGGATCCATTTCGGAGATTAACCAAGTAGTGTGACGAATCATGTACTGGCGAAGACGTTTGGCTGCCCAAGCCAAAGCACAGCAAGTTTTCTCAGGCATCGTATACCGAGTTTCACAGTCGGTGAATTTCTTGCTTAGATAGTAGATGGCAGACTCTTTCCTTTTGGTTTCGTCTTGTTGGCCAAGTACACACCCTATTGAGTCCTCTAGGACTGTGAGGTAAATGATCAGTGGTCTTCCTTCCACTGGAGGTGATAGAATCGGAGGATTCAACAGATATTCCTTAATACTGTCAAAGGCAGTTTGACAATCTTCTGTCCAAATGCAATCCTAGTTCTTTTTGAGTAACTTGAAAATTGGCCCACATGTCGCGGTCATGAGGAATATGAATCTGGAGATGTAGTTCAAACGTCCCAAGAATCCTCTGACTTGTTTTTCAATTTTCGGAGAAGGCATTTCTTGAATGGCCTTGACCTTGTCAGGATCAACCTCAATTCCTTTCTGGCTGACGATGAACCCTAGTAGTTTCCCTGAACGGACACCGAAAGTGCACTTGTTGGGATTCAAGCGGAGCTTGAATTTTCTTAAACATTCGAAAAATTTTGACAGATGTTCAACGTGCTCACTCTCTGTTCTCGATTTTGCAATCATATCATCGACATATACCTCGATTTCCTTATGTATCATGTCATGAAACAGAGTAGTCATGGCCCTTTGATAGGTTGCCCCGGCATTCTTCAAACCGAACGGCATTACCTTGTAGCAAAAGGTGCCCCATGGGGTAATGAACGAAGTTTTCTCCATGTCTTTCGGCGCCATTTTGATCTGGTTATAGCCCGAGAATCCATCCATGAAGGAGAAAATTCTGAATTTTGCTGTGCTGTCTACCAGCATGTCAATGTGCGGTAAAGGAAAGTCGTCCTTTGGACTTGCCTTGTTCAGATCCCTGTAATCAACACACATTCTGACCTTTCCGTCCTTTTTGGGAACGGGTACGATGTTGGCTAACCATTGAGGATATTCAGATGTAGCGAGGAAACCTGCGTCAATCTGTTTCTACACCTCCTCTTTGATTTTGATGGCCATGTCCGGGTGAGTGCGTCTCAACCTTTGCTTTACTGGCGGACATTCCGATCTTAACGGTAAGTGATGTTCCACGATACTGGTATCCAACCCTGGCATATCCTGATAGGACCAAGCGAATACATCGGGAAATTCTTTGAGAAGCTTTATCAAACCTTCTCTGGCAGTTGGACTGAGCAGTGCCCCAATCCTGATTTCTTTTCTCTCTTTTTCGGAACCCAAGTTTACCGTTTCCAACGGTTCTTTGTGCGGTCCAATGGACCTTTCCTCTTGTCTGAGTAGTCGGGAGATCTCCTCTAGAATTTCGTCGTCATTTCTTCTTCAGCCTCGCATACCGGGAACTCAAAGTTGGGAGAAGGCATCGGATCGTATGTTTCAACGGGGTGTAAAACAAGCAATCTGCATGACGTTGTGATTCGTGTTTAGAAGAGATAGAGAAAATGCAAGTGTGTGCAGTGTTTTTTATTTTACTGCTTATTTTTATTTGAATGTTTTTTAGGATTACCATTTTCTGAAAAAGCAAAAAGAGAAAACAACAAATAATGCGGAGATTACTGAACGACGTTATTTTATTAATGATCAGTCGATCCTTGAAACTACAGCCCTATAAAACAAAACTCTGTCGCTTCGGGCAAAGCGAAGAGGGAAATTTACAGAAAACGAGCCCTATCAAAACATCCATTTCACCTGGGCAGGGTGAAAGGTTAAAGATGGCAATTACTTTGACTGATGAACGATCTTCGGAATCTCGACAGCAACCCATTGGCGACGAACTCCTCGGTGAATCACAAAGTCTGGCACCTTCCTTGATTTCTCTTCAGAAATAACGCTGATTTCTAGTGAAGTAGGATCATTGGAATCTGTCTCCCAGGTAGAGTTGTCGTAGGAGAATTCCTCTGTTGCATTCTGCAGAATATTTGTGCTCTCAGCTGTATCTCCCCATCCAGTTGGCTGGATATCTTCGAGCTTGATACGAGAGCTTTCGGGAGCGGTGTACTTGACCATATAGTCGTATTTTCCACTTGGTTCTCCCAGAGTGTCCCAAACTTCTTTGGAAATAGAGGAGTCATCTCTCTCGATGACGTTGACCTCGGGAAAAGCATAGTTGATGAACTCAAGTCCTGCGAACTTTGTGAATTCATCTTCCTGTTGAGTAGTTTCTGAATGACCCGAGTGTTGATCCCATGACATGGTGGGGACACGGGTATTCTGTTCGACGACGGTCAGCTGATTTTCATTGCTCGGCTGACTTTCTTGCCCCAAGTTTCCTGGATAAGGTTGCCACATTGGCAGACCATCCATTGGGCCATAGTAGGTGTAGTCAAAATTGTCTTTCATCGGAGTGTCTTCCTCTAATGAATTTGGCGGAGCATGGCATCCTTCCAGATTACAATCCCCGTAGATCATTTCGACATCTGATCTTGGTATAAATCTCGGACTTTCTGTAGGAAAGCAAAAAGGCATAGGCACCTCTTCCTGAGACATATAACCGTCCTCGTTAAGATAGGACTTCCACTCTTCATCTGTGTCAGAGGGATCTTCTTCATTGATAGCATGAACTATCTGAGACACTGGGTGAAGGAAACCTCCACTGTGGAATAAGTTTTGAAGGGGATGAAGACTTTCATCGTTGGCAGCTGTCCGGGTACAGGTTGCAGAAAAACCAAGACCCTTCTTTGTTTTATTGTCAATAGGAATGACAAGCTGTCCCCATCCGGTTGTATCGGTACTCTCGACCGCTTTGATAGCATCTTTGTATGAGGAAATCGAGGTTCCTCCTCTGAGTTGATTGTCCTTGCTCACCGACAATGCTTGGAACTGAGTTCCAATAACCTCCTCGGGTTCTATACCAGCAGATGATGACAAGCTACTCACAAGCAAGGCTTGTTCTCCATAGACTGTGACAAGTTGATAGTTCTGAACGAACTTTAGCTTTTGGTGGAGGGTTGAAGTGACCGCTCCAACCTGATGTATCCAAGGTCTTCCTAATAAATAACTATACGTTGCCCGGATATCCATGACCTGGAAAGTGACTTGGAAAGTGTGAGGACCAATAGTTATGGGAAGATCAACTTCGCCGATAACCGTTTTTCTGGATCCGTCGAATGCTTTGACGACAATCTCGCTGACTCTCATTGGAGGGCCCTTGAATGATAATTGCATCAAAGTGGACTTCGGCATAACATTCAGGGCTGACCCTGTGTCTACCAGTACGCTGGCTAAAGCATCGTCCTGGCAGTTAACTGTAATGTTGAGCGCCATGTTATAACGGCGAATTCCTCATCACTAAATCCCAAATTGTTGCAGGAAGTGACGTTAGAGACAATGCTATCAAACTGTCTGATTGTTACATCCTGTTCCACAAAGGCTTGCTCCAAGACTTTCTGCAGAGCCTCCCTGTGGGCTTCTGAACTGAGTAACAGTGATAACACCGAGATCTTTGAAGGAGTTTGTAACAGTTGATCGACAATGTTATATTCACTCCTTTGGATGAGCTTCAGTATCTCATCATTATTTTTCGAAAGGTCGGGATTACTGGACTGACCAACTGATAGATCGGGAGCTTCTAACTGAAGTTCCTTTTCCTTGTTAACTTCCCCAACCCCTCGGTTGAAGATTCTACCACTCCGTGTTACTCGACTGATGTCTGCAATGTTCACAACGGAGGGTAATGGAATTTCCTTTCCATTTTCAATTATTGTTGCACCGTATTTGTAAGGGATTGCCTTAGCTGATTCATACGGCAGCGGTCCTGGTAGATAGATGACTACTGGAGCCTTTTGATTTTTCTGACCATCATAAGGAATCTCGATTCGTTCCCGGTTGGGAACTTTAGATTCGTCAAGTAGAGGGATAATGGCAAAAACATCCCTGGTATGGTGATGACCAGAGATTGTGACAACATCCTCAACTTGCTCGGCAAGGTAGTTCGGCGACCAGTTAGTGGGTCCAGAACCCGGATATGGACGAATTTCTCCACGATCGACCTGACCCTGAATAGCTGCTCTCACAAGGTAACACCCTTGGTTACTTTCTGAACAGACACCACAACTGTCGTAGTTGTGTGGTGGCACCTGGCCACGCCCACTTTGAATACAATGTAACCTCACTAGGTTAGCTTCGATTGATCGGACATCCTGACTTTGACGCCGAGTAGGATTCCTGTTACTGATACTAATCTGCTGAGTATCTTCATCCATGTAGATTGGCATCCACCAATGATTTAACAAGTGCTGAAGTGCCTCCTGGACAAGGGTACAACCTCGTTCGTTTTCACAACCCGCTTTACAGCTTTGATAGTCATGTGATATTAAGAATCCAAGCCAGACCTGCTCAGCATGTAACTCTACCAAGATGGTATTCATTACGCGAATATCGAAGATCTGAACCATGTTGATTTGATAGGAGTTCCTATCATGGTAGTCTTGGATCCATCCAAGATCCATCTAATGCTGGAGGGCCTCCTGTATGAAAGAGCATCCCTGTTTGTTTACCGAGCAAATCAGACAAGAACTATAATCGTGCCGCGGCAGATTATGATACTGGCTTTGCCTTGAGTGCATCGCCACTAAGTTGACATTCATTGCACGGATGTCGTGGTTCTGAATGACGTTAGAATTCGTGTAGACCATGTTAACTCCACGAACTCGGTGCTCTTGGATCCATCCGAGATCCATTTGTTCCTGTAGAGCTGCTTGCACTACCGAACATCCTTGATTGTCTTTAGAGCAGATATTACACTGATGATAGTTATGAGGTGGCACATGGCCATATCCACTCTGTCTACAATGCATCTTAACCAGATTAGTTTTTAACAAGAGTACATCGTGAATTTGATAGACATCGTTAGTCTCTTTCTCAATCAGGTTGACGACAGTCTTCTCATGTTGAGGCAGCGGGTTCGTGAGAACATTAGGATTCGTATCTTTGAAAGATAAGACCCCGCTCCTAACAAACTTTTACACGTCAGACTTGAAATTGAGACAAGTCTCAATGTTATGCCCTGAACCTCCTTGATGATAAGGGCAAGTTTGATCCACCTTAAACCAAAAAGGCGGATTTTTCGGTACTGTAAGAGGAGATTTAGTCTGAATGTGCCCCTTAGCCAGTAGTAATGGAAACAGTTCTGCATACGTTACGGGTATAGGATCAAATCCTGGTGGCCGTGTTGTACGGTTGTTATTATATGGGGGACGAGCCTGCTGAAGAGGCTGTTGTGTCCTTTGCTGGTCAGGTTGGCTCTGCGCAACCTGAGGTTGATACGTAGGAATAGACGCAGGGTTGATAGCAGGAGTCACAGCTGCTACCCGGCTGATAACGTCGTCTTTGCTTTCCAAGAGAGATATTCCCGATATCTTGCTCTTTTTTCTTAGGGAGAGCACTACCATATTTTTTAGTACCGTTCGTCGATCCAGTGTCTTTTACCAAACGTCATTCTCGGACGGCTTCCTCAAGACGTACGCCCATGCCGACCATTTCGATGAAATCACTGGGCGCACTGGCAACCATTCGGTCATAGTAAAATGAGCTTAAGGTCTTTAAGAAGATCTTTGTCATCTCTTTTTCCTCAAGAGGCGGACAAATTTGAGCGGCAATTTCACGCCACCTTTGAGCATACTCCGTAAAGGTTTCCTTGTCCTTTTGCTACATTGATCTGAGTTGATCTCTGTCGGGTGCCATGTCCATATTGTATTTGTATTGTTGGACGAAGGCAGTACCAAGATCTCTGAATGTGCTGATCGTAGCACGGTTTAAACCCATGTACCATTTGAGTGCGGCACCGGTTAAACTATCCTGGAAGTAGTGAATCAGTAGGTCTTGATTCTCCGTCTGAGCTGACATCCGCCGAGCGTACATCACCAGATGGCTTTGAGGGCAAGAGTTACCCTTATATTTTTCAAAGTCGGGCACTTGAAACTTGTGCGGAACTTTCACATTTGGGACCAAGCAGATATCTGCGGCGTCTTTTCCAAATAGATCCTGACCGCGAATGGCTTGCAGCTCCTTCTACATTTCGAAGAACTGTTCCTGGAATTCATCCATTCTATCGAACATAGTTTCCTTCTTACCAGAAGGTGTTTGTGGAATCTGTCCTTTCGGGACAGTGTGCACCACAGGGGGTGGGACCGTGACTACGGCAGTGAGTCTTGGCGTTTCCCGAAGTTTGTAACCTTCAGGAGTCTTCAGTATGGCCCTGGCATCTTCGCTTTCCCAAAGTTTGTAACCTTCAGGACCAGCGGCTTCTGTTGTGATTCCCTGATCTTCAGTGATCGGCGGAACATATCCTTCCGGGATATAGTTAACAGGTATGCCCCAAGGACGATCTTTCGGTATCTGATACCTTGGATCATACCTCTCCACTATGGGCGTTGAGGTGATCTCTGAGATCACAGTTCTTTGTAGCTGAGCTTTTGCCATGGCTTGCATGTCGTTACGAGGCTTTCTCATATCCTCTCTCAGAGCGTCGATCTCTTCTTTCAATTCTCTGTTTTCTTCCTCAAGATCATCCATCTTTTTCTGACGATTGGCCCGAGTATTATATGAATGAGACAATTTGACTCTAAAATCGAGACACAAACATGAGATTCGTAGGGAAGAAGAATACGTGATGTGAGAATGATGAATGCAATGATTATATTAATTGTTTAAGGTTTAAAAATAAACTTCGACAATTAGATTGCAAATACCAAACGATGGGGAAACCCCTTTTTATTGAATTCAAAGGATTACAGAAGTGGAAATACAGTAGATTACAAAGTACAGAAACAGAAACCTAAACTAATGGGTCATGGGTCCTCTCTGAAGAGAAATCAGGTGTTGATTCTGGTATCTTCCTTTTCTTTGACCGGGGCTCTTGGGCCGTTGTCGGGTTGTCATTCCTTTGCCAAGTGAAAGGAGCGAGCAGATTCCTTTGGTCATCTTGATTATCTACAGCATGTTGCTCCAAAATTTCAATCAGAGCATCTTTTTCTTTCAGTAATTGCTGTATTTTGATGCACTCTATGTCGAGGGTGCGGTACTTGTTCTTCCAAGACCTTCTATCCTTTTGAATTTTGTTGAGAGTAACCTGAAGCTTTTCAGTTTCCGTCTTGAAGCACATGACAGATTCCCTCGGCGGAAGAATTCCGTAACGAGGATAAGGCATCTTTAGCTTGAGAGCTCTAGTTTGTACCCAATGGAGATAAGGCTCCACCGAGACACATTCTGGTTTTCCCAGAGACTCTCGTCCTTTCTTATGAACATGCTTCCAAGCGTGCACTATTTCCATCTTTAGTGCTCTGTCGTTTTCTCCTTCTTTGAAGAAAAGACCTTCGAGATGAACACCCAGTGGGATGTGTCTCATCGGGTATCCAAATTGATGGCGAACTAATACCGGATGGTAGTTTATTCCTCCTTTAGTTCCAATAAGGGGTACGTTGGGGAAATTTCCACAACGGTCGATGATTATGATTCCCTCATAGATCCTATTACACTAATCTATATCAGAGTTGGTAAGAGACATGATCTTTTGCGACCAACGTAAGGCACTCTTACAATCCCAAAAAGCAGCAGACTTGGGCAAGTGAGAGATAAACCATTTGTAAAGCAGAGGTACACAGCATGTGATCTCCCCTCCGCTGTACAAATTCCCCAAGTGTACAGAATGATATACATCTGCGAGCAGAGTCGGCACAGGATTTCCAATGAGAAAAACCTTAATAGCGTTAATATCGACGAAGTTATTGATGTTGGGAAACAAAAATAACCCGTAGGTGAGCAAGACAAAGATGCTTTCAAAAGCACTCACGTTTCCTATATTGGCAAAATATAGGGCCTTCTTTGTCAAGAACTGGGCTGGCAAACCTTGGATGCCACCCTTAGTGGTTAAGTGAGTCCTACTCGTCCAAATGAATTGCTCTTGCAATAGTCTGATTCTTTGGAATTTCTTCCAGTCCAGAAAATGGAGCTCGATCTGTAATGTGTAGATCGATCAGGTGAGAATACTCCTCCAGTGTTGGTGCAAGCTGGTAATCTAGGAATGTGAAACAGTGATAAACCGGATCATAAAACTGAACGAGCACATCCATGATTCCCTCAATCACATGGACTATTAATAGTGATAGCAAACCTCCGTGCTTGGCTCTAAAAGCCTCTAGGTTAGTGATCATCCTTGCTAACCTTCTCAAATCCTCTAGTTTTGGAACCTTGAAGGTATACTGGTGAGTTCTCCTTTTACCGAAATCCATTAGTGCAATCCTTTTCTCTGATATTTGCAATCACATTCTTAGTTTAATTTGAAAAAAAACAGAGAGACTAGAAGAGAAGATTTTTTGAATGTTTTAATGTTTTTTAGATGAATGCATGAATGCAGCACACAAAAACATAGAAAAAACATGGGGTCAAAGGGTCGTTGGCATGAAGTCAAGGCTCTACCCATCCCCAAAGGTTTATACTAGGGTGATTTTTGTACCTGTACTCATTATCATTAGCTCCTCCCAGGAAAGCAAAACAACAAGCGGATCGCCAGCGAGTTGTAGTGCAATCTTAGAGTAAGTGCCATTCACCGAGAATAGATCACCAGCCTCAAATGAGGGTAGTATCGCGTAACAACTATTTTCGATAGTTTCCGCACTACGAAAGGGTTTGGCTCCTCAGCTTCTCAGACTTAACAACCGGCCCATTGGCTAAGAGAGTGAATGGGTTGCGTTGGTCAGCCTCCACTGAGGTTGATGGTCGACCCCGTCGCCATCACTTATCTTAAGTGTATACTCATTATTTCCACATACGGCATCACCCGCATTTCCATTAGCAGAAAAATAAACACATATTCAATTAGGAAAAGCAGTATATATATTTGTCCTAAACATCCTAGCCCTTTAAAGCTATGAATCCTAAGTTCCTGACAGAAAATGGGTTCCCCGGCGGAAGCCCCAATCTGTGGTATTCACACAAGTGAAGAGAAAAAAGGTTTGTCCAAGATTTTCACCTTAAACGTTTAAGAAAGAATTTTATGCCCCACGGTGGGCGCCATTTTTTCTGTAGCGAGCGATTTTGGACGCGGTTCTTAAGCGTTGGTCGCTCTCTGCGGTTTGAGCTTAAAACTACAGGTCGATTCATTTTTTATCCTATTGTGAGCTGAATAAGGAAGGGAAATAGATGTCTCCAATTAACCCTGCTTTGCATACTGATTTTAAACAGCGGTCTGTTCGGTTACGGATGCTATCAATGTGGGGGGCCCTTGTACTGGTTATTTGTATTTTCGCCAATACGGTTCTTCTTTCTTTCTAGGATCTTCTAGCGGGGAACAAGGATTAGGATGTCAGGAACGGATGTTTTTGAATTACTGCTTTTGATTGATGGAGATATGGGATTTGGGTTTTTGTTTAGTGTGCTCGCTAAGATCTTTTCTTTCGATCTTATGCCTACGTATTCCCATTTACCGAAACAGGGAAATCAGAGCGTTCGTATTCTTGGGAGGAAATGATTGTTTTTGGTGTCTTGTTCAAAGCCCAAGACGTGAAGCGAAAGGTGATTTGTATCTTGTTCAAAGTCCAAGATGTGAAGCTAAAAGGTCTCAACTTTAGAGAGAATTTGTCATCTCTAAAGAGGGGGTTGTATGTCACAACTGTTTATAAAGGAGAATTACTTTAACCGGGATATGTGAATCCGGCAATGCCATAATTTCCTGAGAAGGGGTTTTTAACCTGAAGGAGAAGACTTTAACTCAGTGTAGAGCAATACTATCTTTCCCTAGGAATTTCTCATGCTAAAAGAGGGACAGTGGCATGGATGTAGATGATCCAGAGGCTTGCCGCTTACATCGATTAGATGAACGGAGTTGTTGATGTTTGTTTACTGTGAACGAGGAACAGTTTTGATGCTAAAAGGTTAATTGGATAAACCAGTGGTTTTCTTATATAAAGCATAAGAGGAGGCTATCATGTGTCTCGTACAAAGCCCGAGAGAGAGGCTAAAAGGTTTTGACTCAACGATGGAGTTTTTTGGTATCTCGTATAAAGCCCGAGATGGAGGCGATTGGACTCAACAAGAGAGTTTCTTTTTTTGTATCTCGTACGAAGCCCGGGGTGGAGGTTGTTGCTTGTTTGGCTCAATAAGAACCTTTTTGTATCTCGTATAAAGCCCGAGATGGAGGCAAAAAGGGTGTCTGACTCAACGAGGGAGTCTCTTCTGTGTCTCGTACAAAGCCCGAGAGAGAGGCTAAAAGTTGTTTGACTCCGCTGGGGAGAATCATTGTACAAGGCCCAAGAGGAGGCTAGGGTGACTGTTTCAGTTGAGTGACAGGTCCAGTATACTGATTTTTAAGAGAAAATCAGTTCTGATATGAGCAACACTGTACTCAGGGATTTGATTCAAGGATCAGGGATATTTCCTTCTCTTTGTGGGAAATCCAAAGGGTATTGAGACTGTCCAAGTCTACGGGTTTCCTTCCTATTTAACGAAGGGGTCACTTGAGAATGTCTTTGAGACTCAAGGAAGTTAGACTGTCCAAGTCTAGAGTTTCATCTTTTGTACTATGCTTTGAGAAACAGTAGTAGACTCTTTGAAAGGACTGTTCTATGCAGATGACTAGGTTCTGTTCCTATACCTCTAGGAGGTCGTCGGGACAATTTGTACGAAGCCCAAGAGTAGGCTGGAAACTTTTAAGAAGTCGACGGGTCCTTGTACTAAGCCCAAGAGGAGGCTATCATTCCCGGAGGAAGAGATCATTATACGAAGCCTAAGAGGAGGCTGTGAATACTTCTAAGAAGCCGTAGGGTCCTTGTACTAAGCCCAAGAGGAGGCGGGGTTGCTTTTAGGAAGCCTGTGGGTCCTTGTACGATGCCCAAGAGAAGGCCGGTGCTTTTAAGAAGCCCGTGGGTCCCCAAACCCCGAGAAATTCAAGGCAATGCTATTCACCGAGAATAGATCAAAGTTAGGAAAGTTCGAGAATTTGGAAGAAACTCAAAGATGCCATTCACGGAGAAGACATTCATCTTGGGGAGTAGAGTTTCTTGACAATTCCTAATGAGGACAGCTGAAGAGAAGACTGTATCTGGTGATCCTATTGGGGATCTAGTTGTCTATTTCTACAAATAAACGAAACGGCCTCACCTAGTTCTAGACGTAGTTGCCGGGGAAACTCTAAATATCTATACTATTATTACACAGTTGATATGAGTTTATGAAAGAAGACTTACAGTGAAACAGCCCCACAATACAGTTATATGTATATGAAAGCGGTAAATGAAAGCAATAACCACTTACTCGGTTGTAGAGCTTCCATGCTGTTTGGTTAGTTGTTCAACAAAGAAAGATTGAAAACAACAATATATTCAAAATCAAAGGAGAAAGTGCTTTGAAAAAGAAAAATTTGGGGCTTACAGCTCAAGGAGAGGCCCAAGGTTTCATCAGTGGGCGCACTGTTTGAATTTGTACAGAGGGACTTATACAAGTGACTGAGGCCCAAAAAGTTTTCTGTACAAAGGGATGGGTCTTACACTCTCTCAAGAGGCCCAAAAAGTTTTAAAGAAAAAATAGTGGGGCTTACAACACGAGGATAGGCCCAGATGACTTTTCTGTTTGAAATGGCGATCGCGCCGAGGTTTTCTTTTAACACAGGGGGACTTATACAATAAGTGAGGCCCAAATGATTTTGGTTAAAAGGGTATTGGGTCCTACACTCTATTAGAGGCCCAAAAGTTTTGAATGAGTCTTATAGCTCGAGGAGAGGACCAAGGGTTATTTTGAAAAGGCGACGATCGCGCCGTTTGTTTTTTACGGTATCGGGACTTATACAATGCACTGAGGCCCAAAATGTTTTGGCCAAGAAAGGATTGGGCCTTACACTCTATTAGCGGCCCAAAAGTTTTGAATGGGTCTTATAGCTCGAGGAGAGGCCCAAGGGTTATTTTGAAAAGGCGACGATCGCGCCGTTTATTTTTTACGGTATCGGGACTTATACAATGCACTGAGGCCCAAAATGTTTTGGTCAAGAAAGGATTGGGTCTTACACTCTATTAGAGGCCCAAGTGAGTTTTGAAAATAACTTATGAGGGTTGAATTAATCCAAAAACCCTAATTTGTTTTCAAAAATGTATTTAATTGAATAAAAATTCAATTAAAATGATCAAAATTGTTTAACATGTGAAAAACAAATTGTGATCTTGGATTAATGCTTCAAAAATTAAGTATTGACCTACAAAATAATTAGAAAGCATTAAAAGTTGCAAAATCAATGTAGAAAAAATATTTAAAATGTCAAAAACAATTAAAATATTAATTCTTTGCAAAAATATCAATTATATGAAATAAATAATATTTTTGGGATTTTTTGATAAAATAAAATATTTTAACATTTTTGTGAATTATTAAAAAAAGAATCAACTCAAAATCATTAAAACTCAGAGAGAAATTAATTTTTGAATCAATTAAACAAAATCACAAAATTTAAATATTTGAATTATTCAAAAATGGCGCCAAGAACAAGCTGAAGAACACGCGCGTGTTCTGAGTTTCTCAGATTTGCATTTTCTATCCAATCTCCCTAAATACTTGATTATATCATGCAATCCACATATCATTATGCTCGTTTCAACCTCACGATCATGTCTATGTCCATTAATTTCATTTAAATTAAACATACAACAAGAAATCACGAAGAAACCTCAAGAACCCTAATTTCTGCATGAAGGCTAGGATTTTTTATACACGATTCAAACAATGCAATTATTTGAGGGAAAACATTCCATGCATGATTATGAACATATGGCCAAATTATTGTGCGAGGAAATATGCATAGATTGAGAGATGACCAAGTATGTGCTTACCTCTAGGCCGTGACAGCAAGTGCAATGTGATTTTTGATTTGGAGGTGTTACAGATAAGTGGTGATGATCTGAACAGCTTCCCTACACCCTATGGAGTGTGTTTGAATGGTTGGACTTGATTGAAATTGGCAGGATCACTTTGTGGTACCTCAACTGCAACTTGGTTAAAACCTTGAGAAACCAGCTGGTGATTTTGTGAAATTGGTGTTTCAGAAGTGATCTAAGTGTTTGATCAGCTCATATGTGATGTATGTGAGGTGTGTGAGTGATTGGTTTGATTGGAAGAGCTCTCAAACTCAAAACCCGATAGTGACTTGCCTTAGAAGGCAAAATTGGAGTGAAAGAAGAGATTTTGAGGAAAGCATCTGTTTGATGGCTTTGGTGTACTCAAACTGATCACAATTGAGCTTTATTTATAGTAGAGCAAGTTTGTTTTGCAAAAAATAGTGCATGGCAGCTGGTAAGTAGGTTTGGCCAATGTTGGCAAATGAAAATCCAAGTCTCCTCTAGCCATTGACTAGAGGTTAGGGCACAGAGCTTTGGTCCCCTTGGTCTTGGATAAGTCTTGACTGATTTCAGATGAGAATGGCTCAGTCCATGCCACCTTGATGCTTCCATTGAATGCTTCAATCCAAATTTGGAGTCTTGTCCCTATTTTGGCCATTCTAGGTTCAACATGCTATTTCTTGTTCCATGGACTTTGGAGGATTGACTCAGTGATTCTCCCCTTTAGATTCAATCCTCAGATGTGTCCAAGTGGATAGGAGCATTTGAATTTGGCTGATTTTGGCAAATCGAGCAAAATTGCAAATTCTGCCTTGCCTTGACAGATTTCAGCAAGGCAACTTGCCAATGTCATATCTCATGGTGTAAGTTGAATTTGACAATGTTCTTGACCATTTTGGAAAGCCCTTACATGATACAACAACTGTTTAAACAAGTTTGGTTTTGATCTCTTTTGATTCCAAGTGAAAAATCCCTCTACATTTGGCAAAAAGTGAAGCAAAATCTGACTTAGTGAAATTTTCACTAAGTGTTGGAACAAAGTGTGATTTCTTGATTTTGATCACTCCATAACTCAAAATCCTTAATGAATTGGCCTTAGGTCTAGTTGAAGTTTTTGTAGAGGGTAATGAGGGCTACAAATCCATCTTTGGATGAGAAAAAATGGCCCTGTGGTTTAGGAGTTATGATCCTCCAAAGTTAGGGTATTAGTGGTACTTTTTCCATAACTTAGAAAAATTTCTAAGTTTTATGGTTACCCCTTTTACAAGTTATCCAACTTTCTTTGATTTTTCTTGATGAATGATGATTCAAATCATACATTAACATCATTTTAGGGTTAAAAATCCATTTTAGTGAAAAATCTCAAAAAGTCAAAGTTGACTTTTGTGCACAGTTGACTTTTTATCAGATGAATTCCAAACTGTGCAATTCTTCATGAAATCATGTCCTTGACCTAAATCAAACTTGATTGACATGTTCCAAGGGTGTCATAGGGTACATTAAGGCATGTTCTAGGGTTTGGGAGAATGTCCTGGTCAAAAGTCAAAGTTACAGTTGACTTTTCTCGCGAAACCCTAATTGTGGTGCAGATGAACTTGAGACTTGTTGCTCAAGCTTCTTGGATTAATCCATTGTTCCAAATGGATCAATATACTTCATTAGAGACCCTCAAATCATGTCTTGAGGTCTTGGCTCTTGATTTGTCCCAAAAGTCAACTTAGGGGTGAATTAGGTCAAGAAACCCTAATTCCTGATTTTTGATGTATGCATCCCCTGAGGTCAAATTGACTTAATGCTTGGGTCCATGAGGTTCTATGGAGTATATTAGGTTGTGTTTTGGATCATTGCCTTGTGCCCAGATGAAGATTTCCATCTGGAGGCCCTGGTCGACCAAAACCCTAATTTGGTGACACTGTCGATCTTGAGGCTTAATCCACCTAGAAGAGAGCAACCTTGTGCTTAATACTTGAAGTGGGAGTCCTTTTTGATCCATTGTGGATGTTTAAGAGGTTAGACAAGTTGAAGATCATGTTATTCCTTGATTGATCCTTTGCTTAAGGCTCTGAGAGGGCTTAAAACCCTAATTCTGATTATAGTGGATGCTCACCCATCTTTGGGGAGACTGACAAGGTATGATGGTTCCTCCATATTGTGATGATGATTTGCAGAATGATGGGAAATCTTAGTGGTCAAAATTTGGGGTATGACACAAAGGAAAGAACAACCGAGTTCCTTGAAACCAAAGGGTTATGCATGAATGTATGGATGCATAAACACAGGTATACACATATACACATATACAGGTAAACAAGCAAGGGCCTGGGTTTGAAGATCACGAGCATGGAGCCAAGGTCTAACAATCCCAATAGGTGTGTACTATGGTTTCAAATGTACCTGCCGAACGGGTTCTACAAAGTTCCCAGAGTCTACAATCCATCTTTCGGATATCATCGATTTCCCAAATCACTTGGTAGTCAATAATATTCTCAAGAGGATCTCGTCCGAGTGTAGTATCGCGTAGCGACTATTTTGGAAATAGACTCCCGCATAGTCCCCGCACTACATCCTAAAAGGCCAAGTGGGGTTAAAGGTACTACGGTCCTCAGTCTCACGGGTTCTTGGTCGAAATTAATATCGTTTTCACAAATGGACTCGTTCAAACAACATTAATTTCAAAAGAACCTAAACTGAGCGATGATTTTCTCAATTCAACTTTTTAGGAATCGACTCCGTCAAAGTATCCTTGACCATATCATCTCCTATCATAATTGCACTCAAGTCCGGGTGTAGGACTCCTCACCACTCAAGAACCCCTACACACAGCAAAACCAGGCACAACAGATATAAACAAGCAAAATAATAAATAAGCAAGAAAAATAAGAATATTAAACAAGTTAGGCCTAACCCTCTAAGTTAAGATCCCCAGTGAAGTCGCCATTTCTGTCGCGGTGAGAATCGGATACCATAGTTATTATGTTAACTAGGATCACAAATCTTAAGGTTCACCGCCGTCTTTGATTTATCCCAAAGGAAAGGTTCAAGAACGAAAAAAAAACCTAAGAGATCTAGAGGTTCGGGGGTTGGTTACGCCTAGGGAAGGTATTAGCATCCTAAACGTCTGTAGTACTCTACATGAACCTCTTGTTATTATTTATGTTATCTATTACTTGCTTGCTAAGGGTACGTGCTAAGGGAAAGAACTAAGGGTTAGTATCTAAGTATACTCGCCAAAACATCGCATCTTGTGCCTACGTATCCTAACGGGAGTGGAATCAGAGTATTCGTAGTTCCCCTCAAAGAGGGTACGGAACTCTTGACGGTGGTCAAGGTTCCAGGGGGAGGTAGCGTCTATGGCAAGACACTACATAGAGTGTGGTGACTCTAAAGTTAAAATTAAGTTGAAAATGGTAGAAAGTGTCCATGGTAAAACACATATAGCACGGTGGCTCTGATCCTAAGGTTAGGATAAATGGTAAGGAAGTTAACCTAAGCAAGACATAGAGTCAACGGGGGAAACCTTTCCCTTGGAAATTTGAATAGCTAATCATGAAGTTAAGATTGAAAGGGAAACTCTCCTATAAGTTTATCAAGAAACAGAATCCACTTGCCGGTGATAAAACGTAAGAGGTCACAAACCAATTGAGAGAGTTATATGTAGACTTAAATAAAAAAAAACATTCTTAAATTGAAATATATTGAAATCAAAAACTAAAACTAATAATTAAAATAAAATATCAAAAATTAAACTAAAAGAATTAAAATAGATAAATAAATAATAAAATAAAAAAAGAGTAAATAAAATAAAAAAAGAAAGGATGGATGGGCCGGCGGGATTCTAAGCCCACGCGGACCCATCAACACCAACAGAACGAAAAAAATAAAAAAATAAAAGTGAGAAGCTCAGTTCATCTCTCATGACCCTTCTCTCTCTCTCGCAACCCTTTCTTTTCTCCCTCTCATTCGCCATTGTTCTTCTTTCTTTCTCTTCGCCGTAAACGAAAACAATGCGCCATTATTCTCTTTTCACTCTCTCCGCCGTGTACATCATCATCATCACCTCCGCTTTCTCAGTCTCTCGCTCAATCGTTCGCAACATTAGAAGACGTAAGCTCACGCATATGAACACTCAACTAATCAATTCGAAGATGACAGGTTGCAATTCACAGATATACGATTTAATTTTTGCGAGTTTAATGTAAAGAAGTGCGTACCTTCGAGGGATTCGACGCGGCGATTCGACAATTACGACTTCCAGGTACTGATTTGAATCCTCTTATGTTCGTTGTTATTGAGGTTGTCGCCTTCTTTTGCAAACCGTGTGACCATGAACCTTCGTGTACTTTCTGTGATACTAACACTGCTGCGTGTTATTCTGCCTCTAATTATTGATATCGCTGCTCTGCTCACCTTTGTCCTGTGTGTAATTTCGTTCCTCCTGCAATGCTTATGTGTGGTGCTGCTCGCGTGCTGTTGTCCTTGGTTGTGACGATCTTGCCGCGTAACTTGTGTGGGCTCTGCGTGTGAATTGATGATAGGATGATGATGCTGAACGGGTTTTGGTATTGTGTACGGTTTCCTCTGTGGGTGTGAGTTTGTGAACTCTGGTTTTTTTTTGTCAATGTGAATCTTTCTGATGTGGTGGTTCTTCTGTTCTGTGAAGGTGAGTGTATGGGGTTTTTCTGATAAATGTCTTCTTTGTGTATACTGATGGGTGTATGAGGATTTTTGCGTGTGTCTTTGGGGAATTTTTGTGATATGAATTTGTCAACTGACGTGAATTTTGGATATTGGTATAAACTGATGTATGTGAAAATTTTCTGTGAACTCCCTTTGGTAGAAAAAGTTGTGTATGGATTCTTTTCTTTGTGATTTCCTTTCCCCCCCCCCCCCCCCATCGTATTCTATGTATCCCAATTTATATGCCTTGTGACATTTAAGTTCTCAATCAATTGTGTGAATGCCAACTTGATGAACTTTCCCATTTTTCCGATTCTGTCTTGAGTAATTTCCCCTTCGGTTTGATTTTGTCTGATCATGCTTGATATTATTGATGATGTTGATTTTACTGCTGTTGAATTATGACTCAAACTTTCCATTCCTGCTTGATATTACTGCTTGGAACGTGCGTAGAAATGCTTGTGTGAATGTTTTATTTCCAATTTTGTTTAGGAAATAATTGATGAATATTCCTGGATATTGTTGGTGCAGTTTTGTTGACCTTTTGTTTATTCCCGTGTACAGACCCTTGTAATAACGATGGACCCACCACTTAATGGGCAGTGCTATTAAAGGACTGCAGTAACATTGCAGGAGTACGGATAGTAACATCACAAAAATGTCCTTGGGCAATTGATTGTGAAAAGTTTTGTATTGTCTCCTTGGGTTTTGTGAAAAAGGCTTTGTAACATGTGAATTCATAGTGATATGGCTTTATAAATCCAATTTGTAGATTCTGAACTTTGAGATATGAAAAGGTGTTGGGACTTTGTGTTTGATTTTGTAAGCCTTCCCAAAAAATTGAATTTTCTTGATGACTTGAATAATTTGAAAATTTGAAATTTAGAACTTGCAAATCTTTGATCATGAATAGTCTTGAGATTAAAACTTATACTTGAACCTTACATCTTCATGATGGAGCATGAATGATTACTTCCAAAATTTATGGAGAACATTGTAATTTGGACTTTGTAGAAAAATAGTGAATCCTTTTGAATTTGTGAAGAATATGGTCATTGAATTTCACTTTATGAATTTACAACTTCAAACCATCAACAAGGAGATCCAAACTTCAATCTCTAAAAGAACATAAATGATGAACTTGCACCATTAAAGAAAGAGTTGGATGATGACGAACCCGACACACAAACCATGAAGATATAACTTGCCACAAAAATCACAACCAGCCCTTAAATAACCATGCTCAATACTAATAGTAGGAAAACCATAAATCTCTGGGTCATACACTGAAGAAATCTTGGGACCACTTTGGATCAGAATCCATTGGTCACATCTTGAAACACTTGACTGTGAGAAAGAGGACTATCTCCACTTGAAATTAAAATTCCTGCACAAATCCGTTAGTGATAAAGCAAGCAAAATATGCAAAATGATGCAGAGAGGTGAAATCTTATTGTAAAAAATTAGGGTATGACAAGAACGAAGACATTCTCCCTATTAAAGATTTCTTCCACAACGGAGGTTTCCTCCATCCTGCTTCCCAAGAGGTCCACACCATCGAGGGAGATGACTTCAAAGACAATTCTTCTGATCCAGATGAAGAATGGAAATCTTACTTCAACGATGAAGGCTATATATCACAAGAAGAGACGTACATGCCATATCCACAATAAAACCCCAAACATATACCAAAATCAGATGTCGAGATGATCTACGGAGATTACGATACTGAAGGATGATGTACTCCTCCCAAATCATTAGAAACTGATATTTTGATGAAAGATAACTTTGACTCTAGCTCGGATGATCCCATGGATGATTTACCTATTTGGGAGCCTTATATGGAAGATCCAGGATATCAAAGCCAGCCAGAGAGTGCATATTTTCCAGATAACTATAAAAAAGATTAATTTGTTCCTTCAGAAGCATGGAGGCCTTACTCAGAAAATCCTGAACATATCAAACATCGTCTCACTGAAGTCGCAAGAATTACTGGACAAGAATTTACCAACTTTGCATTACCTGAAGTCAATGTCATCGAGGAAGACAACCCCTCAGAAATTTGGGATACCTTGGGATAGCCAAGCAGAAAGTTTGATTTTCTAGTAAAGTATACTGCTCCTGAAAGCTCTCGTATCTTGCTTGAAAACATTCAACCAACTGGATGAGGAGATCCTCCTGATCAAGAAGATACATGTGAAAAGGCAACAAAAAATTTCTCTGCTAATAACTCTGCATGGGAAGAAGACTCTAGCGATCCAACATCGCCAGAAGTCAATGTCATTATTGAAGACAATCCCGGAAGGAAAGTACCAGACTTTATAATCCACAGAGAATTTCTTCACAATTGGATAGTTGTTGATGTCCTGAATATTGTTCACATCTCAAAATAAATACCTCATCTTTATTTTGACCTCTCACCTTTCCCGGGTGAAAGGATGTTTTATAGGGCATTGTTTCCTGTAAATATTTCCCCTCTACCTTGCCCAGGGTAGAGGAGTTTTGTTTTATAGGGCCTGTGTTTCAAGAATCGACAAATCATAAATAAAGATGTCATTCTGAATTCCCGCATTTATTGTTGTTTTTGCTTTTTTCTTTTTCAGAAAATGGTAATCCTAAGACAGACAAAAATAACAAACATTTTTTAAAATACACTGCACGCCACTTTTTGTATTTTTTTTCTATCTTTTCTAAAAAGTATCATCAACCACATTATGTAGATTAATTGCTAAAAACCTCATTGAAATATATGATCCAACACCTTCTCCCAACTTTATGTTCCCGGTATTCGAAGCCGAAGAAGAAGAGGACGAAGAAATTCCAGACGAGATCTCCCGACTACTCAAATAGGAGGAAAAATCCATTCAACCATACAAATAACCATTGGAAACAGTTAATTTAGGTTTAGAAGAAGAAAGGAAAAAAGTTAAGATTGGAGCACTGCTGAGTTCAACTGTCAGTAAAAGTCTGGTACAGCTTCTCAGAGAATTTCCAGATGTGTTTGCTTGGTCCTACCAAGATATGCCAGGGTTGGATACCAACATTGTGGAACATCATTTACCATTAAATCCAGAATGTCCGCCAGTCAAACAAAAGTTGAGAAGGACTCATCCAGATGTGGCCATCAAAGGTCAATTAAGAAGTTCAAAAGCAGATCGATGCAGGTTTCCTTGTCACATCAGAATATCCTCAGTGGCTAGCCAACATAGTGCCAGTTTCCAAGAAGGGTGAAAAAATCAGAATGTTTGTAGGCTACAGGGATTTAAACAAAGCAAGTTCGAAGGACGACTTCCCCCTACCACACATTAACATGTTAGTTGATAGCACTGCAAAATTCAAAGTATTTTCCTTCATGGACTACTTTTTAGGCTATAATCAAATCAAAATGGTGTCACTCCCAGGATTTTCATCCAGGTAAAAACGCGAAAGTGGCGCGGAACACAGAGTCTCCAGCAATGTATATTTATCCCAAGAGAGGGAAAGGGAACACCGCATAAACATGAGGAAGAGAGAAAGGAATGGTCATCGCAACCATAGCCTGGGTTCGGGAGCCGGTTACGCGAGGGGAAGGTGTTAGCACTCCACGCGTCCATCGTACTCGATGGGATCCACGCTTGTCGTCTAATCTAAGGGTGAGTTATCCTAAAATCTATGGCTGTACTGAAACGGGGAAGGGGGAAACAAAGACAGACTCGGTAGGACGTCGTCGTCCTAGGCCTACGTACTCCCTTTGTGCAATGGGAAATTCAGAGTCAACGTAGTTCGGACCAAGTTTTTTTTGTGTTTTTTTATGAGCGACGTTAAGTTCGCGTCCGCCAGTTAGGTCGATGCCTGTTTGCGACAAAACGGAAAGTAACGTGCCCTTTTTTGAAAATAGCCTTAAGTTTGACAATACCGAAGGACAAAAATGATTTGAAGTTTGTTTGTATTTTTTAAGACAGAAGTGACTTGAGTTAGCTCATAACTCACCTTGAACCAAAGTCTATGACACGGGAACGAATGCGTCGCATGGTCGTCCCCAATGAGACGTATGCTCAACACTCTAGAAGAGAGAAGGGGGACCCCTCAATCTTCACTTCCTATGTTTAAGGCTTGTGTGCAAGGCAAGTTGACCTTATTAAGTATCTTAGAAGGGTTATGAGATGAGAAGAGGGACTCAAAAGAAAAGAAAACACTAAGGGGAAATCTATCCTAATGTTATCATGCAAAGGATTGAAAGCCTAATGTCTCTCCTACCTCAAACTTAATCGGAAATTAAGTCGAGCTAGGAATCCTAAGGGATCATGTGAACAAACACAAGTAAACAATAACCAATTCAATCACAGACAAAGTGAAATCCAAAACTTAAAGGAAAAGAAATAAGATGAAGAAAAGAGATGTCAAAGCAACATAAGTGTAAACCAAACCAAAAACAGCAGCAACAACAGCGCTTCAGCATAGCACAACAGTGTATTCCAGCAATCACCAAGAACAACATTTAACAGCTCCTATTTCCAGAACATAACAGGTGTAATATCCAGCAGGACAGAATAGCAGCATTTAACAGCACGCATGCACAGAACAGCAGTGTATGTAACATAATTTCTTCACTCAATCAAACTTAGCATGATTCATCAAGAGTTAGTCAAAATGCCTCAAGAATTCAACAAGATAACATGCATAAAAAATGCCTCAAGATATGCATAAAGAATTAGTCAAAATTAATACCAAAGAATTAAACACACTTGTATCCGGAAACTCATGAAAAAAATCTTATCGAAAGTCATCGATGTAGCTAAACAAAATTAATCCAAGAACGTCATGAAAGTTAAATCCAGGTAAGAATTAACTCAAGAAAATCAAGAACAATCTAATCAAAACCCATCACAAACTAATAAGGAATTTTTAATCAAAGATTTAACAAGAATTAATCAAAATTTAATAAGACTTTACATCAAAACCAAAATTGAAACTTAATCAAAGCTCAACAAAATTAAGATCCAAGTTAAACCAAAATTAAGGTCTAATTCTAAAATTCAACGAGGGCTAGAATTAACATTCAACCAAAATATAACGATCTTAAATAAAAAAAATCAAATCTAACTAAAATATTATATTAAAATATTATATTGTTTATATTATATTAAAAAACTTATTATATTGAAAACTTTATATATATTTTGAAAAAAACTCGTAATAACAAAAAGAAATTATTGAACAAACATATTGTATGGATGAAACGGGTTATATGCTTATGAAAAAGGAACCAAACAGTAAGCACCACCATATATAATTCACTCACCATGTACATTTTAATGACGGTACGACGGCTTACAATGCTCATGTATATTATAAAACTATATATAACAAAACATGATAGCAAATTGTATATTATAAAAACTATATGTAAGTTGAACAGTGCGGCGGAAGCGTATAAAAGAAGAAAAAAAAACCAACAGTAGATATATATGCAAACTATAATCGAAACGTATACCAATATGAAAACTATGTATATGAAAACTATATATAACTCAACGTGTGTGTATAAATGCACCAGCAGATCTCTCTCGGAAGCCGCCGTTAACACGTCCTTTTTTTCTTTTCTGGTCTCCTCCTCCTCTTTTTTCCGGTCCCCCTTTTTTTTAACAATAACAACAATATATAGGGACCAAATTAGGGTTATCTCTAAATTGTCAATAATATCCCTAATGTCAATTTTAAAGCCCAAATTAAATAATTAGTTAGACTCACAATAAAATAAACATTTAAAATAAAATTAAAATTAAAATATTAATCATCCTATTTATTTACTCTAAACACTTAGACAAAAAAATAAACGGACTCTAAATAAATAAAAGTCGGATACCCAAGTGTTCGAAAAAATAAACTGAGTACACTAAAATGATCAGCGCGAAATACGGCTCAGAGAAATACAGTGTTTGGTCAGATTTTAAAATAATTTTTGACACGTTAACGCTCAAACCGATTCAAATGTGACGAAAAATGGTCAAAAAATTAAAACGAACACGTCAGGTTAAACTACGCGAAACGTAGATCAGTATAATTGACGTATACAAGTTCAATTTAAGATTTTCCGTCCACCGACTGTACGCACCGTTGAGATTTAGTTTGACCGGTCTGTCTATAAATCCGAGAAATTATTTCGGGTGACACTTTAGGCACTATGTGAGATGAAAAGCACTATTTTATGCTATTTAGATGGTGCAGAGTGGAAATACAGTCAGATGAATGAAAATATTAAAAATGCCTGGAATAAGCTGTGAACTCTCAAAATTCCCTGTTGGAAAAAGAATGATCTGGTACCAAATTATCGAGCAAAATAAATGCTGGGGCACTTTAATGCTTGCTGCTTAGAATAAGAGAAGTCCTTAGCCACAAGGATACCGTGATCCGATGTCTCAATGTAATGCAGGATTATGAGTTAAGACCTAAATGAGATGCAAAAGAAACATAAGCCGGAAAAAGTTAGAAAAAGGTAGGGCAAATTTCGGGGTACTACAGCTGCCCCTATTCAATCAACTTGGTCCTGAAGGTACGATAGCGACGACTTTCAGTCATTCCAGGATACACGGGGATTGAATACCGAAAGAATCCTGGAAATTTGCTAATGGTGAGGATAACGAAATGGAGCGTGCTAAAAAATAAGGAGTATGACCTCAACCATACTCACAAAAATAACACGAATACGACCTCAATCGTACTCACAAAGGAAGACTGGCCTCAATCACTCTACCCGCAAAAATGAAACGAATACGACCTCAATCGTACCCACAAAGGAAGACTGACCTCAATCACTCTACCCGCAAAAATGAAACGAATACGACCTCAATCGTACTCATAAAGGAAGACTGACCTCAATCACTCTACCCGCAAAAATGAAATAAATACGACCTCAATCGTACCCACAAAGAAAGACTGACCGCAATCACTCTACCCACAAAAATATAATACGAATACGACCTCAATCGTACTCACAAAGGAAGACTGACCTCAATCACTCTACCCACAAAAATGAAACGAATACGACCTCAATCGTACCCACAAAACGTACCCGCAAAGGAAGACTGACCTCAATCACTCTACCCACAAGGAAAATATGAATACGACCTCAATCGCACCCGAAAACGAATACAACCTCAATTGTACCCGCAAAGGAAGACTGACCTCAATCACTCTACCCACAAGGAAAATATGAATACGACCTCAATCGCACCCGCAAAACGAATACAACCTCAATTGTACCCGCAAAGGAAGACTGACCTCAATCACTCTACCCACAAGGAAAATATGAATACGACCTCAATTGCACCCACAAAACGAACACAACCTCAATTGTACCCGTAAAGGAAGACTGACCTCAATCACTCTACCCACAAGGAAAATATGAATACGACCTCAATCGCACCCACAAAACGAACACAAACTCAATTGTACCCGCAAAGGAAGACTGGCCTCAATCACTCTACCCACAAGGAAAATATGAATACGACCTCAATCGCACCCACAAAACGAATACAACCTCAATTGTACCCGCAAAGGAGGACCAACAGAAAGTGGACTTCGCTGGGGATAACGTAAAACAAAACTTCTGGTTTATACCACCCCTACTGAGAAAGGGAAACTGGCAAACAAAATATGTCAAGCGAGAACTGGCTACCAGGCGAGAACTGGATTTCACAAAAGAGAAAGGCCAAACAAAGGAAAACTTCTAACGGACTCACGATCCACAGATAAGATGACTTCGCTGGGGAAAGGAGAAGTCTAAATAAAAGACTCTGCCGGGGAGCACAAGTATGAGGAACGCATCCCTCCAAAATCTCCTGAGTTACGCCATCTCTGCTGAGAAAGAGAACTGGCGAGGAAAGTACCAAACCTGGCTTATGCTTCGAATGCAAATGTTTGAATTTTGCCGTAATGCTCCACACAAAGTGGAAATGCTACGCGTTTGAGGATGCAATGCAAATGCTTATGATATGCAAAAGGGGTCCCTCCAGCAAAATAAATGCTGGAGAGAAAAGACCAATTCAGCTGGGGATGACAAAAATAAATTGTCCTCTGAATCCAAGAACTCTGCTGAGAAGGATCACACTGACCGACTCTTTTGATCAACAACTTCGGCTGGAGATGAAATCCAAAAGAACATCCACACTACCGGGGATTACACATATCCTTTACTGAAGGTAACATCCAAAACCTGAGATTTCTCCTCTGTTGGGGGAGCTGAGAATGAATGCCAATAATGGAGTCGGCGATCTATTACTGAAAATTGCTAATATCTGATTGGGCTCAGAACCTGCTGGGGGATGCCAGCCCATAATACCATCCTGTTTGGGGACAACAGTCCATAATACCATCATGCTTGGGGATACTGCTGAACTTAGCCTGCTGATGGGGAGAATGACTTTACTCCAACCTTGCTGGGAGTTAGAACATAACGTTGTCGGTGAGAGCATGCTTCCTGACTGGATGGGGAAAGTGAACACCCTGATTCTGTGGGGAAATAACGTCTTAATCCGAGAGCAACCCTACTGAGGGAGTACAATGCTGTTGCCATTCAACCTGACATGTCTCCACGGTCATAAAAGGCCCTTTGAACTTTCCACTTGCCCCAGACCACCAGGTCTAATGGAAGAAATCATCTCAAGAGGATTTTATAGGGGGCGGGCGTTCGCACTACCCCAGGGTCTTCAAACTCTTGGAGAGATTGATCAGATCTCGACACAACTGCCCCAGACTTCATAACCCATGAAGTACATTACCTCGAAAGGATTTGTAATGACTTGAGAATACTCTACCCCAATATTCTGAACTTTGAAGTGGTGTTTTCCATTAACCATTTTCAGGAGTGGACAATTTCTCATGCTCTGGCCTGCCCCAAGTCTTGAAGGAACTTTTTCCCCTGACTGATCTTACAGAGATTTGTCAAATCGACCTGATTGCCCTTGTTTGGCTGCTTTAGGGAGAGTTTTCAGCGTGACTGTTCCAGATTAGCTGCATCTTATCACCATTTATCGGGAACCCCCAGGCTGCGCACAGTCTCTTGGCCACATACCCCTTGAAATGATTGTCCTTCGGAGTTTTCACCATCTCAACTTGGCGTGATCGAGCTTCTTGACTGACGTTCACTGTGTAAGCTTCCTTAATGCTTAGGCACATGTATGCAGACAGAACAAGTTTATCATGAGACTGGTAATTCTAATGCAACAAACACGTTAACCTTGAAGTTTTTATTGAAAATGCGTCACCGAGCCTTGCGAACGAATTACTAGCTGGGATGCGACCTTGATTTTTGAATGGCAAAATAACGCGCGCATGCAATACCAACAAATCTTATTAGCACAACTTATAGGAGTCAGGAACGCTATCCTGTTGAAGTACGCCTTTAGAATAAACCCTGTTTCAATTAGGACTTTTAAGGGTTGTAATGTGGCCTGGTTCACGATTTCAGAAAAAAGGATTTATGGCTCAAAATTTATCGGCGCCCACCCACTCTTCGTGATGTTCTCCAGTCCTATGTTCAGTTAATCTGACACAAACGCTCGTCTCTCAAAAGGTTTACGATCTTTAAGGGACCCACGCAACTAATGGTTTGACACCTAAGGAGGTTTTGGAGTGACAGTCGTCCCTTTTTATCTTTTGTGTCTGTAATCACACAAATTTGTTCTTATCGAGGATTTTCTCTTGTAATGCTTTTCGCTTTTTCTTTCTTTTGCTTTTTTGATCCCTAATTTTTTCCTGGACTGACTCTTTTGAGTTTTTCAATTTTGAAGTCCAACGGGATGCCCTAACTTTTGCCTAAGTCACTTATTTTCAAGTCTCGACTTAGCAGGCTTTCCCTTTTTTTTTATTCCCCTTTTTGAACAAAGCGTGTGACACTGGTTGTCTTACTTGCTTGACAGGGTTGTGACTACCTCACTCCTTGATTGTTGATGGATAACCATTGTGGTTTCACATCTCTTGACCTCTTGACGGTGGGGTAGAAGGTAATGGATCCTCAGATGCACACTCTCCTTGAAATTTGAACGCTCGGTCAAACTAACTGACGCCTACCCTGCCCCTGGTTTAAGGATGAGGTTTTTTTTTGTACGAAAGAAACTCCTACTTCAAGGCTCAAAGGGGTTAACGAGGGTCTATCTCCCTTATATCTCCAGTGTTTGTGAATTGGAAACAATGTCTGCACATCCTTAACAGGGTTTTATCCAAAAGTGCACCATTAGAAATCTGCGCTCTTATTTCGTCAGACTCCCTCGAGAGTTCTAGACAAGAAAATTAGTATTGCAGTGCATATAGACATTTAAGAGTGAACACGAATGGATTACTTCAAGAAAAACATGCTCATTGTATTATGATTGTCATTAAAAACAAATAAGTCTTACATGCATACAATGCTTTAACAAGAAATGAAAAAACTACAAATGAAAACGCAGTAAAGAAGCTGAAGATTTCCATTGTTGAGGAAGCTTGATTCTGTCTGGACGTACTTGCAGACTGAGTGCTCACTTAAGAAAAGAGGCTTCAATTGATGTACATATCATCTTCAGTGAATGCAATGATCTCTGAGTCTACCAGGTCTTGCACCTTGTGCTTGAACACGTTGCAATTTTCAATTGAATGACCCAGTGTGTCTGAGTGATATTCACATCTGGTATCCAGATCATAATCAAGAGGAATAGGGTCGGGAATAGGCTTGGCATCCCTTAGTTGAACCAGAGAACTTTCAAGTAGACGGGCAAGAACATGGCTGTGAGGAACAGGGAGTGGATCAAATATCCTTTTGGGCCTTCTTGGTCTCGGTTGCCCCTGCTGCTGATAATTCTACGGTCGATGCTGATTTGGGCGCCTCACCTGCGCTTGCACTTTCCTTTCCACATTTGGCTGTGGCACAAACAAAGGTTGCTGACGTGGAGCTTCTGCAGCAAAAGGTTGTGGAGGGGATTCACGTGGAAATCAATGATCTAGAGCAAATCCCACAGAAATGGGAGGATTAAGGACTTTTGTTGCGGAAGCGAGCACATGACTGTTTTCCTTCTTTAACACTATATTCAAAATTACCATGACCAAACCCATCTGAGTCTTCATCTGATTAACCTCCTCCTTCAGCATCTTCTGCTCCTGGGACATGACCAGCATGTCATCCCCAAATTGCCTCATCTGAACCTTCATTTTAAGCATCTCTGCACGAAGTTGTTCCATGGCTATCCTCTGGTTATCACAGACTGAGTAGAATACCGATGGACTGGCTAATCAATCTTGTACTGAGGAGGAGAACAAAGTAAGAACACCAGAGATAAACACCTGTTATGCAAAATGATTATGCAAAATGATTATGAATATGCAAATGCAAATGAACATGTTTTAAAAAATTCGCAGGGCGATCCACCCCTTGATTCCAGTTTAACAACAAGATAGGACGGGATTTCTGCTCATGTATTAAGAGAACCTGCGGAAAACCAAATGTCAACAACCACAACTCAAGATAATAAGCCTGAACACAATAATCATGGATCCCAACCAACAAGCCTGGTGGTGATCCAAATACAATAAAAGAGAAAGAGAAACTACGGCATGTCATCAAAGTCCACAAGTGCCAAACCCCCCCATCCATTATGCTCTATGCTCCAGTCTTGAATTTCCTTGAACAGCTTTTTGGTGTCGGGATGCTTCGGTCTCTGAATTAGCTCTTGAATGAGAACATCTCTCCTATGCATGATCCCTTTCAAGTATCGGCAATGCAACTCCCAAGCGTCTTCTTCAAAAGCACCATCCCTGCTAGGACCTTCATTTCTAGGTCTCTTCACCCCAGCTTAGATCTTTAGTTCCTCTATGGAGGCTATGGCTTCATTGAGTCGACCCTCGACCGCTTGTCTCTGGAATACCCCTGATAGGATCTCAGCATCTTTTTTCTTGAGCTTCAACTTCAATTAATCAATCTGAGCTAGATAATCGTCTTCCTTTCGCTTATTATCAGCCATTGCAGTGTCTCGGTGAGCATTGAACCTGTGAATTTTCAACAAAGCCTTGTCCAATTCCTCCTTCTTAGACTCGAGAACCTTACTGATACCCTCTAGAGTTTGCTTCATCCTTTGTCTGGCTGTGACCTTGTCAGCTAGCTCCTTTTCTGCCTTAGCGAGAAGCTCTGTCTTCAACTTGGCGATATGAACAGCTTCACCCCGCTCATGTTTCAACTGGTAAATCTCTCTTTGTAGCTCACTGTTTTCTTCTTGCAGCTTTTCCTTTTCAGCCCACAACTTGTTAAACTTCTCTATCTCAACTGTGGTAGGAAGCTCAATCAGCAAGGGGTAAGATGGTGGTTCTTTGGAGAATGGCAAAAGCTCCATCTCTACCCTTTTCTGAATCCAATCTTCGTACGCAGGAAATGTTCTGTTGTTGCTCTTCCCAAAAGAAATCTTCCCCTTCTTATGACAATCTTCCCAAGTATTCGCATCTTCTTTTAACAGTTCTGGATTGATTTCCCCACTCAGATATAAAGATTCTTGGACCTCCTCGTCTCTTGGTGGCTCCTTCAAGGCATACCCGAATTGTCTAATAGCAAGAATAGGGTTGTAGTTAATTCCCCCTTTCCTTCCTATTAGAGGCACATTTGGGAGACCTCCACAACTAATCATGATATCTTGGCCCAATAAGTCACGGTTAACCCAAATTAGATTATCTGCCCTCAAGCCCATCAATCTTTTAGACCATTCCAACGTTCCTTGAGTATCTACAAATGCCCCAGATTTGGGAAGACGATCAGCAAACCATTTGTAGAATACTGGCGCACAAAAATAAAGGGGTCCTCCCCTCCTCTTCTCGTTCTTATAATGCACTGAATAATACAGATCTCCAAGGAAAGTAGGTACCAGATTCTTCATGGTAAATATCCGGACAGCGTGCATGTCCACAAAATCCTTCATATTTGGAAACAACACCGTTCCATAGACACACATAGCCAAGATGGCGTTGAAAGCTGACCAACATCTAGCCTTAGCATACACAGCAGCCTGTTCTACCAAAAATTTCACATGAAAGCCTTTACACCCTCCCTTATTAGCAATGTTATTTTTCAACAAACATGGATCCAAATGCAAAGCCTCGGAAACCTTTCCCAAATCAGGAAGTTCTTCAGAAGGATGGAAAGGAGCTTCTTCTTTAATGGCAACATCCAGAATGAGAGCAAATTCTTCCAATGTCGGAGCCAAAAGATAATCAGTGAATAGAAAACAACGCAGGTGAGGGTCATAGAATTGCACCAGAGTGTGAAAAGCCCTATACTCGTATTCAGTGATGTTGCGAGCAAAATTCAGAATTCTCCCATATTCTCCTCTAAAGTCTGCCAATACCCCAGGTTCTGCCATAGACACAATCTTGTGAACAGTATCCAGAAAAAGTGATGGGAACTTGTACACTATGATGTTCTTTCTCTTCTCAGTACTCATCCTTAATAGTCTTCAAAAACCAGAATCAAAGTTAGGATGCATCCCTGCAAATGAATAAACATGTTAGGATGCAAAATGATGATGCAAATGTACACATGGGATCAAGGATGCCACACAGACTGGACAACTGCTGCACTGAACAACTGTATAATCTCAAAGGTCCGCCCAAATACCCAGAATACCATAATAACCATAGTACTACACTGATAAATCTGCTGATCAGAAAACTGGGTATGTTGAAGGTCAAGGTTACCTGCAAACCTGTAAACACCCTGCCCTCTCACATGTGGGTACTAGAAAACCGAGGATCCTCAATATCACAGGCTCGCAGGTCGAGAAATGATGATACGTTCACCATTTCTGGTTTGGCATCATCACCAATTGAGGAGGCCTCAACTGATTCCCCTCAAAAGAAAACACCCTATGGAAAGTCCTCAGTTTCGGCACTGAGGTCGAGAAGCAATAGTACATTCATCCCTCGGGGTACAGTACTATCGCCAATCGAGGAGTGCTTCCACTAATTCTTTCCCAAAAGGAAACCCTATAGGAAGTTCCCAGCATTGGGTCCTCGGATCGACATGTGTAATGGGTTTGCCATTTCTGGTCTACCATTATCACGTCTCGGGAGGAGTACCATTACTGAGTCCTCGGGAATGGCCGCCAGAGTCGACAGTTTTCCAAGTTACATTCAATCATCTGCACCAATGCGCAGGATAGAACATTACCAAAGAAAACCTCGTCTGGATGTGGGATTTTCATGTATACTACGTCTGGCCAAATGCCACACAAGTCACACTACTTTCCACGCTAATCCTACGTGTACGCTCAAGCCTGGGTATTGGGCTTATCTCTCAGAACTCCCAACCCGCCAAACAGAAAAACAGTGCAGCAGCTGATAATAATATGCAATGCAGTAAATGCGGTAAAAATAAAATACGACAAATAAAGCAAAACAAAAACAAAAACACCCAAAGAGAACAAAAACAAACAAGTGCTAGGACAGACTCGCTAAAGGGGATAAACCAGCATAGGTAAACCAGAGTCCCCAGCAGAGTCGCCAGCTGTCGCTCCCAGGATTTTCATCCAGGTACAAACGCGAAAGTGGCGCGAAACACAGAGTCGCCAGCAATTTATATTTATCCCAAGAGAGGGAAAGGGAACACCGCATAAACCTGAGGAAGAGGGAAAGGAATGGTCATCGCAACCATAGCCTGGGTTCGGGAGCCGGTTACACGAAGGGAAGGTGTTAGCACCCCACGCGTCCATCGTACTCGATGGGATCCATGCTTGTCGTCTAATCTAAGGGTGAGTTATCCTAAAATCTATGGTTGTACTGAAACGGGGAAGGGGAAAACAAAGACAGACTCGGTAGGACGTCGTCGTCCTAGGCCTACGTACTCCCTTTGTGCAATGGGAAATTCAGAGTCAACGTAGTTCGGACCAAGTTTTTTTTGTGTTTTTTTATGAGCGACGTTAAGTTCGCGTCCGGCAGTTAGGCTCGGTGCCTGTTTGCGATAAAACGGAAAGTTACGTGCCCTTTTTTGAAAATAGCCTTAAGTTTGACAATCCCGAAGGACAAAAATGATTTGAAGTTTGTTTGTATTTTTTAAGACTGAAGTGACTTGAGTTAGTTCATAACTCACCTTGAACCAAAGTCTATGACACGGGAACGAATGCGTCGCATGGTCGTCCCCAATGGGACGTATGCTCAACACTCTAGAAGAGAGAAGGGGGACCCCTCAATCTTCACTTCCTATGTTTAAGGCTTGTGTACAAGGCAAGTTGACCTTATTAAGTATCTTAGAAGGGTTATGAGATGAGAAGAGGGACTCAAAAGAAAAGAAAACACTAAGGGGAAATCTATCCTAATGTTATCATGCAAAGGATTGAAAGCCTAATGTCTCTCCTACCTCAAACTTAATCGGAAATTAAGTCGAGCTAGGAATCCTAAGGGATCATGTGAACAAACACAAGTAAACAATAACCAATTCAATCACAGAGAAAGTGAAATCCAAAACTTAAAGGAAAAGAAATAAGATGAAGAAAAGAGATGTCAAAGCAACATAAGTGTAAACCAAACCAAAAACAGCAGCAACAATAGCGCTTCATCATAGCACAGCAGTGTATTCCAGCAATCACCAAGAACAGCATTTAACAGCTCCTATTTCCAGAACATAACAGGTGTAATATCCAGCAGGACAGAATAGCAGCATTTAACAGCGCGCATGCACAGAATAACAGTGTATGTAACATAATTTCTTCACTCAATCAAACTTAGCATGATTCATCAAGAGTTAGTCAAAATGCCTCAAGAATTCAACAAGATAACATGCATAAAAAATGCTTCAAGATATGCATAAAGAATTAGTCAAAATTAATACCAAAGAATTAAACACACTTGTATCCGGAAACTCATGAAAAAAATATTATCGAAAGTCATCGATGTAGCTAAACAAAATTAATCCAAGAACGTCATGAAAGTTAAATCCAGGTAAGAATTAACTCAAGAAAATCAAGAACAATCTAATCAAAACCCATCACAAACTAATAAGGAATTTTTAATCAAAGATTTAACAAGAATTAATCAAAATTTAATAAGACTTTACATCAAAACCAAAATTGAAACTTAATCAAAGCTCAACAAAATTAAGATCCAAGCTAAACCAAAATTAAGGTCTAATTCTAAAATTCAACAAGGGCTAGAATTAACATTCAACCAAAATATAACGATCTTAAATAAAAAAAAATCAAATCTAACTAAAATATTATATTGTTTATATTACATTAAAAAAACTTATTATATTGAAAACTTTATATATATTTTGAAAAAAACTCGTAATAACAAAAAGAAATTATTGAACAAACTTACTGTATGGATGAAACGGGTTATATGCTTATGAAAAAGGAACCAAACAGTAAGCACCACCATATATAATTCACTCACCATGTACATTTTAATGACGGTACGACGGCTTACAATGCTCATGTATATTATAAAACTATATATAACAAAACATGATAGCAAATTGTATATTATAAAAACTATATGTAAGTTGAACAGTGCGGCGGAAGCGTATAAAAGAAAAAAAAAACCAACAGTAAATATATATGCCGTATACCAATATGAAAACTATGTATATGAAAACTATATATAACTCAACGTGTGTGTATAAATGCACCAGCAGATCTCTCTCAGAAGTCGCCGTTAACACGTCCTTTTTTTCTTTTCCGGTCTCCTTCTCCTCTTTTTCCCGGTCCCCCCTTTTTTTAACAGTAACAACAATATATAGGGATCAAATTAGGGTTATCTCTAAATTGTCAATAATATCCCTAATGTCCATTTTAAAGCCCAAATTAAATAATTAGTTAGACTCACAATAAAATAAACATTTAAAATAAAATTAAAATTAAAATATTAATCATCCTATTTATTTACTCTAAATACTTAGACAAAAATTATAAAAATAAACGGACTCTAAATAAATAAAAGTCGGATACCCAAGTGTTCGAAAAAATAAACCGAGTACACTAAAATGATCAGCGCGAAATACGGCTCAGAAAAATACAGTGTTTGGTCAGATTTTAAAATAATTTTTGACACGTTAACGCTCAAACCGATTCAAATGCGACGAAAAATGGTCAAAAAATTAAAACGAACACGTCAGGTTAAACTACGCGAAACGTAGATCAGTATAATTGACGTATACAAGTCCGATTTAAAATTTTCCGTCCACCGACTTTATGCACCGTTGAGATTTAGTTTGACCGGTCTGTCTGTAAATCCGAGAAATTATTTCGGGTGACACTTTAGGCACTATGTGAGATGAAAAGCACTATTTTATGCTATTTAGATGATGCAGAGTGGAAATACAGTCAGATGAATGAAAATATTAAAAATGCCTGGAATAAGCTGTGAACTCTCAAAATTCCCTGTTGGAAAAAGAATGATCTGGTACCAAATTACCGAGCAAAATAAATGTTGGGGCACTCTAATGCTTGTTGCTTAGAATAAGAGAAGTCCTTAGCCACAAGGATATCGTGATCCGATGTCTCAATGCAATGCATGATTATGAGTTAAGACCTAAATGAGATGCAAAAGAAACATAAGCCAGAAAAAGTTAGAAAAAGGTAGGGCAAATTTCGGGGTGCTATAAATGGCACCAGAAGATATGGAGAAAACCTCATTCATTACACCATGGGGAACCTTTTGCTATAAAGTGATGCCATTTAAATTAAAGAATGCAGGCGTAACTTATCAAAGGGCAATGACAACTCTATTTCATGACATAATACACAAAGAAATTGAAGTGTATGTGGACGACATGATTGCTAAGTCTGAAACAGAAGAAGAACATGTGGAAATTTTGTCAAAACTATTCGAGCATCTGAGGAAATACAAACTCCGCTTGAATCCCAACAAATGTACATTTGGTGTTCGTTCAGGAAAACTCCTAGGTTTTATTGTTAGCCAAAAGGGAATTGAAGTCGATCCTGACAAAGTCAAGGCCATTCAAGAAATGCCTTCACCCAGAACCAAAAGGCAAGTAAGAGGATTTTTGGGACGTCTAAATTACATCTCAAGATTCATATTTCTCATGACAGCGACATGCACACCAATTTTCAAGCTCCTCCGAAAAGACCAAGGATGTGTATGGACAAAAGATTGCCCAAAAGCCTTTGAAAGTATCAAAGAATATCTGCTGAATCCACCTATTTTGTCTCCTCCGCGCAGAAGGAAGACCCATGATCATCTACTTAATAGTCCTAGAAGATTCCATGGGATGTTTGCTAGGTCAACAAGATGAAATAAGAAGAAAAGAATACGCCATTTACTACTTGAGCAAGAAATTCACGAACTGTGAAACTCAGCACATTATGCTCGAAAAAACTTGTCGCGCTTTAGCTTAGGCTGCTAAACGTCTTCACCAATATATGATTTGTCATACCACTTGGTTAATCTCCAAAATGGATCTGATCAAGTATGTCTTCGAGAAGCCTGCTTTAATTGGAAGAATTGCCCGTTGGTAGATGTTGATACCAGAATACGATATTGAGTACCATGCTCAGAAAGCCGTCAAAAGAAGTATTTTAGCCGATCATCTGGATCACCAACCAATTGAAGATAATGAATTAATCATATTTGACTTCCCAGATGAGGATGTCATGTACTTAAAGATGAAAGACTACGATGAACCGCTACCAGACGAAGGGCCAGAGCCAAGATCCCGATGGGGACTAATTTTCGACGGAGCTCTCAACACTTATGGAAATGGAATTGGGGAAATCATCGTGACACCTCAGAGTACGCATATTCCTTTCACCGCCAGATTGGCATTCAAATGTACAAACAATGAGGCCGAATATGAAGCTTGCATCGTGGGTCTCGAAGAAGATATAGGCTTAAGGATAAAGAACTTGGACGTGTATGGAGACCCAACCTTGGTTATAAATCATATCAAAGGAGAATGGGACATGCGTCAACCTGGTTTAATTACTTACAAAGACTACACAAGAAGGTTGTTACCTTTCTTCAACAAAGTTGATATTCATCACATTCCCCGTGAAGAGAACAACATGGTTGATGCACTTGTTATATCGTCCTCCATGATTAGTGTGAATCAATGGAATAACGTACCCAAGATCAACGTGATGCGCCTTGATAGGCCCGCTTACGTATTTGCAGTTGAAGCAGTCATCGACGACAAGCCTTGGTATTACGACATCAAGCTTTTCCTTCAAAGACAAGAATACCCGCCTGAGGCATCGAGAAAAGATAGGAAGACTCTCATAAAACTGACTAGTAACTTCTTCCTGAACAATGATGTACTCTACAAAAGAAACTTCGACATGGTTTTTCTCAGATGCATGGACAGACACGAAGCAAACATGCTAATGAAAGAGATTCAAGAAGGAATGAACATACAATGTCAAGAAAAATTCTAAGAGCATGATATTATTGGCTGACGATGGAATCCGATTGTTACAAATACATGAGGAAATGTCACAAATGTTAGATTTACGCCGACAAAATTCATGTGTCTTCGAATCTTCTTAAAGTTCTCTCTTCTCCATGGCCTTTTTCCAAATGGGGAATAGACATGATTGGCATGATTGAACCTAAAGCTTCAAATGGACATCGTTTCATCTTAATGGCCATTGATTATTTCACCAAGTGGGTCGAATCGGTATCATACATCAATGTGACCAGATAAGTGGTGGTCCGGTTTATAAAAAACAACCCCATCTGCTGATATAATGTTCCAAGCCAGATCATTACTGATAATGGATCGAACCTGAACAACAAAATGATGAAAGAATTATGTACTGAATTCAATACTGGACACCATAACTCGTCCCCCTACCGGCCAAAGATGAATGGAGCGGTTGAAGCAGCTAACAAAAACATCAAAAAAATCATTTAGAAGATGGTCGTGACTTACAAGGATTTGCACGAAATGCTCCCATTTTCTGTTCACGGTTATCGTACGTTGCACTTCAACAGGAGCAACCCCTTTCTCTCTAGTATATGGTATGGAAGCAGTGCTCCCCGTAGAGGTTGAGATCCCATCAATGAGAGTCTTGATGGAAGCCAAGTTAACAGAAGCTGAATGGTTTCAAAGCAGATACGATGAGCTGAATCTAATCAAAGAAAAGAGGATGAAGGCTTTATGCCATGGTCAGTTATATCAACAAAGGATGAAGAAAGCTTTTGACAAAAAGGTCCGACCTCGGGTATTTAGAGAACGCAATCTTGTGCTCAAAAATATCCAATTTTTCCTCACCGACTCCAAGGGAAAATGGACTCCAAATTATGATGGCCCATATGCTGTTAAGAAAGCCTTCTCTGGCGGCGCATTAATTCTTACCACTATGGATGATGAAGAGTTCACTCGTCCTGTAAATGTCGATGTAGTCAAGAAATACTTCGCCTAAAAGATAAAAGAAGAGCTCACTAAGTTAAAACCCGAAAGGGCGGCTTAGGCAAATATGAGCGTATTGGTGGGCTGAAAACTCGAAAGGGCAGTCTAGGCAAAAATTAGAGACATAAACAGAAAATAATCATCCCGATAGATTGAAAACCTAAAAAGGAAATCTAGGAAAAAGTTAGGGATTTATGGTAAGTAACTGTATCCAAAAATATTGGATCATCTCAGGCGAACGTCATCTATCAAAGAATTTTCAAGCAAGTCACTTTCAGCAGAAGCTCAAGAATACTTGGAATTCAAAGTTGTTAGAAGGATAGTGGTCATTATGATTCAATGTAGCCTTTTCCCTTTAAATTACCATTTTCTAACTTTGTAATACTCCATGGAATCACACATTTGGTTGATTACCATCATACTAATGAAAATTTGAGCCTTTATGCCTTTTGTTTGCAATTCTCACTTTTATTCTGCCTTGCAAAATGACATTTTTATCTGATTTTCATTCTTAAAACAAAAAAAAAAAGAATTTACTTTTGCTTTTAAAATGAAGATGGCAATTTCCTTTGATTTTTGAACAAAATAAGGAATAGCAACAGCATCTCCAAGAGTGATTAAAACCTCGAAATACAAAATCAAATGCTCTTGCGATCAAACTCACAAATATCCTCGAATGGCGGATCATTACCTCAAATAGGTAAGATCTGGTTCTTTTCCCCGACAGGGTTTTACCATTAAAAACACCAGTGATGCCTCTTTTCCCCAGAATGGCCGAGTATCCGGTTTTGTTCATCACCAGTTTGCGTGTCGTGTCTATTTTGTCGGCATAAGCATAACATTCATTCATACATCATGCATAATCAATTCATATTCATATTCATAATGCATAAGTTGTGTCATTCACTTTGGTTACCCCCAAGTAATTTATTCTCTCCAATAAAGTTGTCAACTTTAAGCAGAAAATGTACATTCCTTCTAAGCCCCCCCCCCCCCCACCACTAAGTTTGATTTTCGTGGAAGTTTTACTTCAGTTCTCCTTTCCACACTTGGGTAGGATGAAATTCCCAGTTTGAGTTCATTCCTCATCTGTAAGTATCTTCTTTTACACAGTCTCTCTGAATTCAAATCAGTCCTTGACCGTTTTGATAACTTGAACCTTTAAAGAAGAAGGACATCCGTTTGAACCTTACTTATCCCCACCAAAAATACAGTTTGCTTTCCCGGGTAAAGGAAAATCCCCAATGAAAGCTTTTTCAGCAAAATCTCTTGGTAGCAAAGACATCACATCTCCCAAGACGTATCTACCAATAGACAAATGGCAGTCTCTTTTAGAACAGTTTGTCTATCTCCATCAAAGATAAGTTTATTCCTCGTTGGAATCTACGCCTGACAAAACAAGTGACAATCTCTTAAGAAGCTTGTTTTTGTCCCAAAAATTTCCAGTGGATCGACAAATGGCAATCTCTTCCCAAGAAGTTTGTCCCTCTTTCAATAAGTCATCAGCACCTCAAAATCGTCCTACATCACATGACATCTCTTCGAAGAAGTCTCGAAGGGAAGTATGATGAAATCTCCCTAAGCAAATGGCATATTAATAGAGAAGTTTGTAAACCTCTACATTACAGTTTTTGGCTTTCCCCAGTAAGTCTTCTATCAAATCTTTGCTCATCCTATGGCATCTCTCTGAAGAAGTCTCGAAGAGAAGTATGATGAAGCCTGCTTCCGTCGAATGACATCTCCTCAAGTGAATTCCAGCGAGAAGTTTGATGAAGACCTTCATAGATTTCGAAATCTGTCAAACAAAATAATTAGCCTGCATCTCCTCGAAGATCCCCGACAAAGTTATTAGTCTAGCAAGTGATCATCTTTTCAGAAGATTATCTGTCTAAACCTTGTCAAGAGAAAGACTTGATAAGAAGAAACTGAGACCAGTTCCATGGCCGAAGACCAGGATCGAGGGGAAGTTTATTTCAAGAAATTGAGACCAGTTCCATGGCTGAAGACCAGGATCGAGGGTAAGTTTTACCCTTTTCTAATTAGGATTACTTAGTAAAAGAAGATGGATAAACATATTTCAGCATCGAAAACTTGTCACTGTTCAAGTTATCATATCATCTACATTTGCAGTCAAAATTCTAGGTATTATGATATTTAATCCTCTTTTACCTTGAATATCTGAATGTCTTCGCTATCCATACCTTCAGGTCCAAGAAGATTAAATAAGGGCATCTGTCATACCCTAAATTTTGACCCTAAGATCCCACATCATTTGCATGTCATATGAATATACTTTCATGCATCACTAACCCATTAAAGAATACAAAATTTATTTCTTGTTTAATTTTTTACTGCAAATTAGGGTTTTAAGCCTCATAAAGGATTCAGGCAAAGGATTAATCAAGAATTGGCTTGATCTTCAACCTATCAAGTCTCTCATTCATCCATAAAGATCAAGAGGTCTCCTTCATCAAGAATCAAGCACAAGTATACATCATTTCAAGTGGATCAAGCCCCAAGGTCATCTGAGGCACCAAATTAGGGTTTTGGTTGATAGAGGCCCCCAAAGAGAAATTTTCATCTGAGCATGAGCCAATAACTCAATATATGATTGAAGGAGCTCAAATATACCTTGGGAGTCCATTCATAAGTTCCAAATTTCCTCAGAGGATGCATCCATTAAAAATCAAGAATTAGGGTTTCTCTACACAAAATTCATCTGATACCCAAAGTCAAAGTTTAACTTTTTGGGAAAAATTGATCATCAAGGACTATTATTCAAGAAAATATGATCCATAGTTGCATTTAATCAAGGATTGATCAAGAAACCAAGGTTAATTGCAAAAGAAGCAAAATTGGAGGAATTGATAATTTCACTAAGTTATGGAAATTCATGTTCAAGTACCTAACTTTACAAGGCCATAACTTGTGACCCATGCAACCACTTTTTGTACTCCAAAGCTCAAATGATAGATCTTCTTCCATAAAACAAGATTGCTGGGCTAAGTTGTAACACCCAAAAAATTTAGAATTATTTATCTAAATAATTATTGGTGAATTTCGACTTAGTTATATGATGTATGTTGATGTGTTGTGGGGAAATAAGAGGGATATTAGGTGAGAAGTAAAATTATGTAGATTTAAATAATTTAGTTTAAATTGTTTGGAATAATAATAGTAATAATAATAATAAAATAGATATTAAGGGGAAAAAGGAGAATGAGGGCTTGATGGTAATGTTGTGGAAAATAAGTGAAGGCATAAGAGGTATATCATAAAAAGGGTCCTGGGGGTAACAAAGACCAAAGAGAAAATTAGAGAGTGGTGTTTCATTCGGTACGATCATGAAATTGGAGAAAAGCCGTGGAGAAGAGCTAGGGCACAGAGAACCAAAAAGGGGATTTCCATAGGAAACGTGAAGGAAGAGGAATCGATTGCTAGGAATTGAGGTAAGGGGTGTAATCCTGGTTTATTAATGATCGATAGATGGTTAAGGTAGATGTAGGTTTTGTCTTGTATGATGATTTAATAAAATCATGATGAAAAGTATGGCGAAATTGTTGATTATGATGTTTGATATGGTATTGATGTAATTGTGATCTTAAGTGTGTTGATGGTGATTTAGAAATAATGAATTTTCGTTTGTCTATATGTGTGATAATCTGCTTTGGGATTGTTGATAAGTTTCCTCCATTGTTGGGTTTTGGAGTTTCGAGTCGGAAGTATGAAATTATGATGAATTGTTGTTAATCCATGAGTAAAACATCGTATAATTGAGTTTTAGGATGTTATTTTGGTATAAAACCGAGTCTATGGTGATAGGGGTTAGTGGTATAGGCTTTGGTGTGAAATTCTAGGGTGAAAGTGCTTTTAAAAAGTGATTTTTGGGGTTCGGAACAGTATGAGTCAACCGCTAGAACCCATGGGTCGACTCATAGCCACCTGGATGTAAAGTTGTGGAAATTTTAACAGTATGCGCTGAATCATAGGTTTTGAGTCGACCTAAGTACTCTGTGAGTCGACCTCTGAGTCGACTCATAGGCGAAACGGTTTCGATCATAACTTTTTAACCGTTAATCCAAATGACAAACCATTCGAAGCGTTGGAAAGCTAATGAGCAAAACTTTAACATGGTATAATTAGATGAGCCATTTTTATAATATTTTTATGTTTAATGATGTTGTTAAGATGTTAATGATGATAATATGAAGATGTTTTAATGATGTTGTTGAGATGTTTACGATGGTAATATGATGATGTTTTAATGTTGTTGTGATGTTAATGATAGTAATAAGATGATGTTTTAATGTTGTAGTTGTGATGTTAATGATGATAATATGAAGATTTTTTAATGATGTTGTTAAGATGTTAATGATGATAATATGAAGATGTTTTAATAATGTTGTTGAGATGTTAACGATGGTAATATGATGATGTTTTAATGTTGTTGTTGTGATGTTAATGATGGTAATATGAAAATGTTCTAATGGTGTTATTGTTGTGAATTAGATGTTGTAACCCGTGTTACGGAGCAGGATGATTATTATGAATGTTTTCTATGAAGGATGACACCCTTGAGGGGTGAATTAAGCTGAATTATTCTTATTATTTTGCGAATTATTCTGTGGGGTTAGAAGGGTGTTACATTAGTGGTATCAGAGCAGGTCGGTCCATCCGTCTAGGTTGTTTAAGTATGTTGTTCCCTAGTATACAACATGTGTGTGAAAACACTGTCGATGCTTGTTTTGTTTTCCATTTGCAGGTTGGGAATGGAACAAGTGGGGGAGAAGCTTGTGCTTCTCCAAGATGCTTCAGGTGTGGAGTGATGGCTCAGTGTGTCGTTGGGCGCTACTATAGTTTGGTAAAGATGGTTTATTCCCCATCATGATTGTCATCTGTTTATTGACAAATTGAGGAACTGAACACCCTTAATCTCTTGTTGATAATAGACGGGATCATGTTGGATGGAGAGACGTGTCTTGCCAGCTTAGATAGTGTGTACAGTGAATTGATTAGAGTTAAGCCAAGTGCTCATAGATTGTTTTGATGAGGCGATGCAGATTCTTATATCTGAAGATGAAGCGGATTCGAGTTTCTTGTCCGTAGATGAAGTTGGGATGTTTCTGAGAGAGAACGATCAGATAATTACGACTTGCCTCCAGAGTGTGGATCTGGGTTTGGTGATAGTAGAGAACTGGTGTTGTTGGTTGCTAAGAAGGTGGATGAACTTTGAGAAGAGGATGCCTTGATGTTTGCATCGTTGTAAGTTGGTCGTGAAGTTGTTGAATTACCTGTTGTCTGTGAATCTCCAGTTGTAATTCCAAACGACATAAGTGATTTGTCGCCATAGCGTGAAGTGGAATTTACTATTGACCTAGTACTTGATACGTGCCCGATGTCAATAACTCCATACATAATGTATGCTTCTGAGTCGTGTGAATTAAATAAATAGTTGGAAGAATTATTAAGAAAAGGCCGGTAAGACTAAGTGTGTCGCCTTGGGGAGCTCCGGTATTGTTGGTAAAAAAGAAAGATGGTAGTATGAGATTGTGTATGGAGTATCGACAATTGAACAAACTGATGATTAAGAACAAGTATCCACTTTCGGTAATTAATGACCTGATGGACCAGTTGGTTGGTGCCTATGTTTTCAGCAAGATGAACTTGAGGTCTGGTTATCATCAGAATTGGGTTAAACTAGATGATATTCAGAAGACAACTTTTAGGACTCGGTATGGACACTATGAGTACTTGGTGAATGTCGTTCGACGTCCTCAATGTATCAGGTGCGTTCATGAAGTATATGAATCGGGTTTTTGTGAGTATTTGGATAAGTTTGTCATGGTCTTCATTGATTATATTCTGATCTATTCTAAACCAGAAGGGGAGAATCCTAAGTAGTGGCGAACTGTGTTGCAAGTGTTGAAAGAGGAGATGTTGTATGTGGAATTGTCAAAATGTGAGTTCTGGTTAAAGGAAGTGAGTTTCCTTGGCTATGTGATGTTGAGTGGCAGAATTGTTGTTGATCCTTCTAAAATTGATGTTGTGTTCCAGTGGGAGACTCCGAAGTCGACTACTGAAATTCAAGGTTTTCTTGGGCTAGCAGGTTATTATCGCAAGTTTATTGAAGACTTTTCTAAGTTGGCATTACCCTTGACTTAGTTGACTCAAAGGGGTCAAGCTTATGTGTGGTATGTTGCGTGTAAAGGGAGTTTGTGGAATCAAAGAAGAAGTCGACGACTAATCCAATATTGGTGTGTCTAATCCGAGTGGGTCTTGTATAGTATATTGAGATGCGTCGAAGATGGTCTTGGTGGAGTACTGATGGAGAATGGTCATGTCGTTGCTTATGCTTCCAGGCAACTGAAAATTCACGAAAGGAATTATACTACGCATGACTTAGAATTGGCAGTTGTAGTGTTCGTGTTGAAAATTTGGAGACATTATCTTTTTGGCTCTAAATTGGGGGCGTTCAGTGATCATAAGAGTCTAAAGTATTTGTTTGATCAAAAAGAGTTGAGTATGAGGCAGATGAGGTGGCTTGAACTTCTGATTTGGGATTAGTTGATCAGTTGACCTTGATTAACCAAGGTAACAGAGGTGATGAGAATGGTGTGTTGAGGTTTAGAGATGGAGTGTGTATTCCAGATGTTCCAGAAATTAAGAAGAGTATTCTTGAGAAAGGACATCGAAGTAGGTTGAGTATTCATTCCGGTACGACAAAGATGTATCAAATATTGAAGGATTTATTTTGGTGGCTGTGTAGCGAGTGATTTTTGTCGGTGATGCGACCACCTTATCGCTGGTTTTTGGGTTTCTCCCCATAATGAGGAGGGGGTGCTACTTTCTGATTTCTTATTTATCCCGTGAAGCTGGAAGGGAAAGGGAAGCTATCTAAAACTAACCTTGCACGCGAATGTTTAACTGAACAAGCGCTTAAAGAGATTCGGGGAGTTCGGGGTCAGGTTATACAATGGGGAGTTGTCAATTACCCATCCTATATGTGGTTATCCACAGGATATTAGCTTTAGGTTTCGCTTTGTACTTGATGGTGTTTATCCGTTAATGGGTTGGGAAAGTTTCTTCGGATGTATGAGAGAGTGAGTGAGTTTTTGTTGATGTTTGAGTGTTTTTAGTATGGTACTGGACCTAAGTTTTGATTGGTATGAAGGTACTTGACCTAGAGTTTTTGTTTGGTATGTTCGCTAAGATTTTGCAATCTTATGCCTATGTATTCTCGTTTAAATGAAACAGGGAAATCAGAGCAATCGTAGTTCCTCCTATTCTAAGGAAAGAAAAAGATAATGTTTGGTGTCTTGTTCAAAGCCCAAGATTGAGGCTAAAAGGTTATTTATTTGTGTCTTGTTCAAAGCCCAAGATTGAAGCTGAAAAAGTTTGACTGAGAGAGAACTTGTCATCTCTAAAGAGGGATTGGACTTCCTCTAAGGGGATTGTTGATTTTTGTGTGCCTTGATCCAAGCCCAAGGTTGAAGCTAAGAGGTTGATTGACTATCCTAGGGAAGTTTTTATACAAAGCCTAAGAGTAGGCTGAAAGAGATTCGACTCTTTGGGGATGTCATTATACAAATCCTAAGAGGAGGCTGGAAGTTTGACTTTTCTAGGGAAAGTGTTCTATCTGTCTTGTACAAAGCCCAAGATTGAGACTAAAAGAGATTTTGACTCCACCGGGGAGGTTTGTATGTGTCTTGTACAAAGCCTAAAATTGAGGCTGAAAAGAAGACCGATTCTGTGGGAAAGAAATCGTTATCTGTCTTGTACAAAGCCCAAGATTGAGGCTAAAATGAGACTTTACTGACTCGACTAAGGATATTTTAGGTGTCTTGTACAAGGCCCAAGATTGAGGCTGAAATGAGTTTGACTCTGCGGGAGAGTATTATCTGTCTTGTACAAAGCCCAAGATTGAGGCTGAAAAGAGTTTGACTCAGCTTAGGGAATTTATTTCTCGAAGCCTAAAGAAGGCTAGAAGGATATTTGTCCCAAGCTTAAGAGAAGTTTATGAAGATTTATGTCTTGTACAAAGCCCAAGATTGAGGCTAAACGGGTTTGACTCAACAAGAGAGTGCTTTTATTTGTCCTGTACAAAGCCCAGGATTGTGGCTGAACAAGCTGGAGAAATCATTCTACACAACTTGAGAGGATGCTAGCTCTTGCAAGGGGGAAATATTTATGCCAAACCTAAGAGGAGGCTGGAAAATATTGACTCGACAAGAGAGTGTTTTTATCTGTCTTGTACAAAGCCCAAGATTGAGGCTAAAAAGGTTGACTCAACAAGAGAGTCTAAAAAGGTGATTGACTCAACAAAAGAGTCTGAAAAGGTTGACACAACAAGAGAGTCTAAAAAGGTTAGCTCCGCTGGGGAGAATCATTATACAAAGCCCAAGAGGAGGCTGACTGTGCGGAGGAAAGATCATTATACAAGGCCTAAGAGGAGGCTAGCTTCTACTGAGGATTATTGAGATCCCGAAGCAGGTCCAAATGGGGAATCAACTCTTGCTGAGGGTTACAGAAGAGTTGCGATATCAGATGCCCTGAGGTTCTGATTTGGGATAGTGCTATACTGATGATAAACTGACCCTGGCTTGGGGATTTCTAAGAGAGAGACTGGGTTTTAGAACCCCTTTAGAGATTGATCCAGAATGACCGGGGTTTCTCCTATGTTTATAGGGAACTTGAGAATGTCTTTGAGACTCAAGGCTTAAACTGTCCAAGTCTACTGGTGTGGAAGAGTTTTATATTTTGTATGATGCCCAAGAGGAGGCGGGTGTTTTAAGGGATGAGAATCAACCCTAAATTGGTCTGAGATTTGACACTGGAAAGACCGCTCTAGCAAAGGATTACTAAGTTCTGTTTTATACCTTTAGGAGGTCTTTAGGGTCCTTATATTAAGCCCAAGAGAAGGCAAGAGAACTTCTAAGAAGCCGGAGGGTCCTTGTACAAAGCCCAAGAGGAGACGGGGATGCTTTTAGGAAGCCTATGGGTCCCAAACCTAAGAAAAGTTCAAGAAATGCTATTCACAGATAATAGATCATTTAGTGAAAGTTCTGAGGTTTGAAGAAATTCAAAAGATGCTATTCACCGAGAATAGGTCATCCCTGGGGAATAGAATTTCTTTGACAACTTCTAATAGCGATAGTCTGAGAAAAGGTTCACCGAGAATACTGCCTTTCTCTTTGTTCCATATTGTTTAAGCCTAAGAGAAGGCAAGACTGTATCTGGAAATCCTATGGGGATCTAGTTTTGACTGTATTTAAAGAGTGACTAAACTGGCTTTACCTAGTTCTAGACCTAGTTTCCGGGGAAAACTCTAAATAACTATACTAGTATATATACAGTTGATATATGACAAGTATTTTAAAAGGATATTAAAGAAGGACTTACAGTGCGCAGCTTCCCACAATACAATTATATATATGAAAGCGAGTAAATGAAAGGTGTTAAAACTTACAGGTGAGCAAGCTTCCATGCTGTATTGTTAGTTATTCAAAGAAATTAAAGAAAGTTTTGATAACAACTGTATATTTGAACTTAAATCAAAAGGGATGTTGTTTTTGAAAAGATTGTTGGGGCTTATACTCAAAGAGAGGCCCAAGGTTTAACAGTGATCGCACTATTGTTTTGAATACCGTATCAGGACTTATACAATGACTGAGGCCCAAAGCGGTTTTCTTTACAAAGGGATGGGTCTTACAACAAAAGGAGAGGTCCAAAGAGGTTTTCAAAAAGAAAGATGAGACTTACAACACGAGGGGAGGCCCAATGAAAGACAGTGATCGCACCGCCGTTTTGAGAATCGCATAAGGACTTATACAATGACTGAGGCCCAAAATTATATTTGTACAACAAGGGATTGGGTCTTACACTCTATTAGAGGACCAAAGTGTTTGAAAAAGGTTTGTTAGGGTGAAAATCAACGAAACTCTAATTTCATCAGTTTTTAAAGTAATTATTCAAAGAAAAATAATTAAAAATGATAAAAAAAAAACACCAAATAAGTTTGAATAAACAACTTGTGATTTTTGGTTAAGGTTTGAAAAATGATGTTTTAATCACAAGATGAATTAAAACTCATTTAGTTTTGATTTCCAAGATGAAAATTTATTTTTTGAAATGTTTAAAACAATAAAAAATGAATTTATTTGCAAAAATACCAACTATATTAAATAAATAATATAAATTTGATTTCTTTGTGAAATAAAATATTTTAACATTTTTGTGAATTTTTGCAAAAAGAACCAATAAAAAATAATTAAAATTGAGAGAGAAATTAATTTTTCGAATTATTTAAAATAATATGACAAATATTAAAAAAATGGAAAAAGTGATAAAAAAAAGGGTCTGGGGCGAGGGGGATTCGAACCCCGGACCTCCTAGCCAAACACATGAGCGCACAACCACTGGGGTGGTGATACATCAGTGTATCAAAACCACCCCATAAATATATAAGGGGTGCCTTGTTTTAGGCCTGGCCAAGGCAAGGCAAGACAAGTTCTTGGGCCAAAAACGTAAATGTTGTAACTTTCTCATTTCTCCATGGATTGGGACAAAATTTAGATCTATCCTGCCTAGAATTTCACAAGGAATCCAATGGTGCCCTTGTTTTTTTTCAGATGAGGTCTCCATTTTAAAACCCGATGGTGGTTTTGAAATAGGCCATGATTTGCATTTTCTATGCTACCTCATGGTATAGGCCAGAATTGTATGAAGAATTGATTCAAACACAACATATACAACATGTATGAGATGTTTATGAGTAGTGGGCTACAAAGCAATGCATAATTCAAAGAGTTCAAGTTGTGATGCTTACCTCTTTGGGAGCTTTTTGTGCTATCTGCCAAGTTTCTTGTGCCAGAAGTAATTTGATGCTTTAGACACTCTCAATTGATCCCCTAGAAGCTTTTAGAATGGTTGGAACCAGCTGGAATCTTCAAGAACAAGTTTGAGCTCTTTCTTGCAAAAGGGGCAAAAGTGACCAATATGGAAACTCTCTCAAATGGTGTTCTAGATGTGGGGAACCATTTGGGATAGTTCAAGGATGATATTTGGAGTGTATTTGAGGTTTTATCTGGTTTTGAAAGTGACTGAATCAAGACATGGCTTGAAAAATGCAAAAAAGTCCAATTTTGAGGTTTTGGAACTGGACTTTGAGATTTTGGTGTTACAGGTCACATGTTACTGTTTGAACAACTTAGATACAACATATTAGAGGTGTTTGGATCACGAGCTGTGATGGAATTGCTCTCTAACTCGAAAACTCAGAGATACCTTGCAAAAGAAGGCATTTTGGCCTAAAGAGAGGGATTTTGAGGAAAACATCAGTTTGGGTGCTTTGGTGTACTCAAACTGATCACAATTGATATCTATTTATAGTGTGTCAAGTTTGTTTTGGAATCAATAGTGAATAGAGGCTGCAGCAGACCTTTGGCCAATGTTATGCAAAAGGAATCTCAAGTCTCCTTTAGCCATTGACTTGAGATTAGAGCACATGCTTTGTAGCTTTGGTTCAGAGATAAGTTTGGACTGAATTCAGTTGGAATAGGCTCAGTTCAGGCCACCTTGATGCATTCATTAAAGGCTTGGAAACAAATTTGAAGTCTTGGCACTTTTTAGCCTTTTTAGGTTTGGCATGGCTACTTGTAGATTCTTGGACTTGTGAGGCTTAGAGATCAGATCACCCCCTTGGATTTGATCCTCAGTTGTGTCCAAATTGATGACAAGGCTTGGAGTTATCAAATTTAGATAAATCGAGCAAATGTGCACAATTCTGCCTTGTAAAACCAGTTCATGATGCCATGTTTCAAGGGCTGTATCTCCTTGCTCTAATTGAATTTGGAGATGATCAGGTACTTGTTGGAAAGCCCTTATGGCATACTTTAACTTTGATGTTTGCCCCTAGACCTGGTTTGACTTGGATCAAGGTGAAAAATGTCCCTACATTTTGGAAAAAGTAAGGCAGATTCTGACTTAGTAAAAATTTCACTAAGTGTTGGAAAAATGTCATTTTCATGTTTTTAGCCATTTTGATCACTCCATAACTAAAAATCCATGAAGAATTGGAATGAGATGTAGTTGACACTTTTGAAGTATGTAATGAGGGCTACAAATCCAGATTTGGACCATCCAAAATGGTTGCTTGGATCTCAAGTTATGGTCCTGGGAAGTTGGTACCCTAGCCACTTTGTTCCATAACTTAGAAAAAATTCTAAGTTTTTTATGGTTACCCCTTTTACAAGTTAACTCACTTTCTTTGATTTTTATTGATGAGTGATGATTCAAATCACATATTAACATTGTTTTAGGATTAAAGAACCTTGGTTGACCAAAAATTCAAAAAGTCAAACTTTGGATTTTTGTACAGTTGACTTTTTATCGGATGAAATCCAAACTGTGCGATCCTTTGTGAAATCAATCCCTTGACCTAAATCAAACCTAATGGATGGATTCCATAGGTGTTAAAGGAATATTAAATCATGACCCAAGGTTTGGGAGCATATCCTGGTCAAAAGTCAAAGGCACAGTTGACTTTTTCCTCGAAACCCTAACTGTGGTCCTGATGAAATTGAAACTTGTGAATCAAGCTTCTTGGATCAATTCATTGTTGCAAATGGATCAATGTAGTGTATTGGAGACCCTCAAACCATGTCTTGAGGTCTTGGCTTATGCTTTGTCCCAAAAGTCAACTTAGGGGTGAATTAGGTCAAGAAACCCTAATTCCTGATTTTTTTTGGGTAAATGCATCCCCTGAGGTTAAATTGACTTGATGATTGGGTCCATGAGGTCCCTTGGAGTATCTTGGGTTGTGATTTGAAGTATTGGCTCATGCCCAGAGGAAAATTTCCATCTGGAGGCCTTGGTCGACCAAAACCCTAATTTGGTGATACTGGCGATCTTGAGGCTTGATCCACTTGGAATGTTGCAACCTTGTGCTTGTTTCTTGATGTGGGAGTCCTCTTGATCCTTTATGGGTGTTTGAGAGATTAGACAAGTTGAAGATCATGTCATTTCTTGATTGATCCTTTGTTTAAGTGCTTTGAGAGGGCTTGAAACCCTAATTCTTGATTATGGTGAATGCTTAAGACTGCGAAGGGAAATGATTCGATTTGGGTGATTGTGGATAGACTGACTAAGTCGGCTCATTCTTGTTCTATGCAGAAGGTAGCTGAAACGTACATTGAGGAAATTGTGAAGTTGCATGGGGATACCTTCGAGCATTGTGTCAGATAGAAATTCGAGAGTTACGACGAGGTTTGGGGAAATTTGCAGAATGCCTTGGGCACTAAGTTGAAGTTGAGTTCTGCATATCATCCGCAGACGGACGGTCAGAGAGAGGGGATTATCCAGTCCTTGGAGGAATTGTGGAGGGCTTGTATGTTGGACTAAGAAGGATCTTGGGATAAATACTTGTCGTTGATTGGGTTTTCCGATCGAAGCGTTCTTGGTATCGTTGGAAAGCTATGACGATCCTCTACCCAATAAAAAGTGAAAATTATGGGTATGATGTGGGATTAATTATTTAGTGGAAAATGAATGAAAATAATGTTTATATGATATGTTGAAAATCCATATCTTTTGGATCGTAAATCCGATCGAGGCATAATGATAGCCATTGGACAGCTGTGAAAATATCCTACGGGATAAGAGTGAGAAATATTGATATGATACCCGATTAAATGATCAGAGGGAAACCAAAAGTTATGTAACTTATGATTGAATTATTATATGTGATACTATTATGCAAATTGTGTTATACCATGTCTATCTAATTGTTGTTAAGTATGATTGAGAGGATATGCATGCTTAAAATGAATTAGGAAGAGTGAGAAACCTTACCCCAACCCTAATGATATGATTCTAGGTTGTGACTAGAAATTGACAGGAACTCTAGGTGGCTATGCTCGTGCATTCGATGTAGAAAGGTGCATCCTTGACGGGTAATGGTCTAAAGGAGAGTGAGACACTAGTATGGAACATGTGTGTGAACCTTTGTGTTCTTTATGAAATACGAATGTGGCCTTAAGGCATTGCGGCCTTGTGATTGTCGAATACAATCACGTTTGTGTGTGAGATCACGTAATCGTAACCGTTTCACTTGAGTTGCATTTTCATGAGTCTCGAGCTATTTTGAAATGTATGCATGATTACTTGGCAAGTTTGATTCCCGCGTTTAGTACGAATGAAGCCTAACGGTAAAGAGACTTGTGACGGTTAATGGCCCGTGTGAAGTGACGGTTCATAACGGTTAATGGCCCGTAGAACCCGAATCCATGTCGTATGTCAAGTAAATTACAAGGATCCATGATTCGAGTCGACTTCTAGACGTAGAAGCGGACGGGAATAGGGGATGCCTTGGTAAGGTTATCGATTAGTGATATATTTTGAGTTGGTGAACTAATGAACATGTTTCCATATAGTGTGAGATTGTGAACTCAAGGTCATTTTCCCTTCCATTTGAGTTGAGTTAGGATTGGTTAGAAAATCCATAAGATAGGGAACTCACTGAGATTTAATATCTCACCCCATTGTTGTTGTTATTTTTCAGGCGTTGTTTGCAAGTTTGATTTACAAGTGGAGCTATGCTTGGATGTTTCAAGAGAAGCTTAGTTGAGCTTATTCCGCTGTTATTTTTTGTATATAATTGGGGATATTGTATATAGATCTTAGTTTTTATTGTTTTGGCTAGTTTCCATATCTTGTGCCATAGATTGTATTATGTTTTAGAATGGTCAAGTATGTGAATTACGCCATTAGGCACTTATGATGGTGTCAGTACCAAATAAAACACTTGTATGGTATTATTCTAGATATATATTATACAGGGTGTTACAATACTCTCTACACCAATCATGTTCCCATCAATAGTCACAATCCCACTGCTGTCGTAAACCCACAAAATACACTTAGTACAAACCCTCCTACGCCCATAGGACAACAAGGCACGATTAGTCCTATTGATGGAAACAACACATACCTTTTTCCTTTATCCAATAGATATGGCAATACTCCCACACCACTGAGCATTGGTCAGAATAACTCTCCCAATATTCTGTATCTTGCTAACACCTCTCGTACATTGGAGATTGAACCTTCTCTTTAACCTTTAAGACACTCTACTCGTGTATCTCATCCTCCCGGGTATCTTGCAGATTATCATTATTATAATTCTCGTAATAATTCTTCTTTTAAGCATCATAGATCACATGTTGCATATCCTTTGTCACCTGTTCTCCATCATACAAGCATTTCTGTTATTCTATTTCTTTAAACTCTGAGCCAAAGACCTACAACCAAGCCATTAAGTATAACTGTTGGAAGCCTGCCATGGATGTGGAACTACATGCTCTTGAAGAAAATCAAACTTGGATTGTGGTTGATTTACCAGCTGGGAAGTCTCCTATTAGTTGTAGATGGGTTTATAAGGTAAAATACAAGGCAAATGGCTCCATTCAAAGGTACAAGGCAAGGCTAGTAGCAAAGGGTTACACTCAAATGGAAGACATTGACTATTTAGACACTTTCTCTCCTGTGACTAAGCTTACTACATTCAGATTTTTGCTATCTCTCGTAGCGATTAAAGGATGACATATTGAGAAATTAGATGTCAATAATGATTTTCTTCATGGTGACTTACATGAAGAAGTGTACATGTCTCTCCTACCTGGATTGCTCTGCTCTAGTGCCAACAAGGTCTGCAAACTACATAAGTAATTATATGGTCTTAAACAAGCCAGCAGACAATGGTACTCCAAGTTATCCTCTTTCTTGATCTCTCTTGGTTACCACAAATCTCAGGCTGATCATTCTTTGTATGTTAAAGCTGAACAACATAGTTTCACTACACTACTAATATATGTTGATGACATAGTATTGGCACGTGACTCAATTCAGAAGATTCAGCTTGTTAAACATATTTTGGATCAATAATTCAAGATCGAAGATCTTGTTCAGTTAAGGTTTTTCCTAGATTTTGAGATTGCCAGATCCAAAACTGGAATTTTTTTTAATCAAAGGAAATATACAATAGAACTCATAGAAGATATTGGTTTTCTTGCTTCAATCTGTTCCATTTGATCTAAATATCAAACTTTCAGTTAATGAGGGCCAACCATTGAAGGATCCTTTCTCTTATAGAAGATTGATTGGCAGGTTGAACTACTTTACTAATTCAAGGCCAGACTTTTCCTTTGATGTTCAAAACTTAAGCCAATATGCATCTCAACCTCTCTTGCCTCATTATAATGTTGGCACACGCATTTTTAGGTACTTGAAGTGTACCTGCTAAAGGCATTTTGTTTTCTGCATCTAGTTCTCTAAAGCTTTTTGGTTTTGCTGATTTTGATTGGGCAAGATGCCCCGATACAAGGAAATCTATTATTGGTTATTGTGTGATTCTAGGCTCATATCTCCTATGTTGGAAATCAAAGAAACAAAATACTGTTTCTAGATCTTCCACTAAATTTGAATATAGCGCTTTAGCCTCACTCACAAGTGAACTTCAATGGCTACAATATTTTTTTCATGACTTCCTCATTACTTTTCCTTAGCCTACTTATGTATATTGTGATAGAAAGTATGCTATCTATTTGTCTCATAATCATACATTCCATGAGAGAAGTAAGCATATTGAGCTTGACTGCCATGTGATTCGTGAGAAGTTGCAGTCCAAGTTAACCCACTTGCTGCTCATGTCTACTACTGCACAGCTAGTTGACATGTTCACAAAACCCTTACACTCTCATGCGTTGAATTCTATCTTGGTCAAGTTGGGACTTTATAGCATACATAGTCCAACTTGAGGGAGACTCCTAGCTTATATAACTTTTTCATCAATATAGTGATACTTGTAGAACTAGGATTTACTTTTCTCATTCACTCATTTAGTAGCATGTGTATGAATAAAGTAAGTTTTATATCCACTAATGTGTGACACACACACACACACACACACACAGACACACACACACACATACACACATACACAGAGTAATAGCTTTATTTCAATTATAGTTTTCTTCTTCTTCATCTCTTAACCATGCCGCAAATTCTATTGTAGTTTGTTACAATTCTATTATAATTCCTTTTTGAGTTTATCTCCATTAACAACAATCATCCTCACATTTAACAATCATTGAAGCAACTTGTTTCAATGATTATTTTCTAGTCAACAAGAAACCACCATTTAATTATAAGATCTTTATTGTAATAATACAATTATTTTCTCAACAATCTCAAAATTCGAAGTTAATTTTTTTCCTACCTCATACTTTTTTTTTTAAAAGGCAAGAGATATATATATTGATACGAGTACAAAGGGTACTCAAACCTGAATACAACAGAGCGAAAACAACGCTCGGGAAAAAACGAAGAGATTACCAACCAAATGAAAGTTAAGACAAGTAAAACAAAGGGTCTTTGTCGAACTCAAACAAATTACATTTGGGATGGGTAATATCTCCGATAAAAGACCAACGCCAGGCCGAAAACTTAACCGACCAAACTATATCAACCACAGTCCACCTTATGTTCTTAAAAATGATGTCATTCCTGAGATTCCACAAGTTCCAACATACCGCCAACCAAATGCTTCCTTCTCTACCAATCTTGACCCGCTTAGATTTACAAAAAGCGAACCAACACAAAAAACTACTCATGGGAGTAGAGCACACCATTTTCGGCATATCAATCCAAATTGCCACCTCCCTCCAAACCAGATTAGCAATCAGGCAAGTAAATAAAGAATGCATCGAGGTTTCCTTGGAAGAATTGCAAAAAACACACAATTTATCACTAGATAACGGTAAAATACCTCTATAATCCAACAAATCTTTCGTCGGTAATTTATTGAGAAAACACCGCCAACCGACTACCCTAACTTTAAGTGGAGCAACCGCTTTCCAAACCAAACTCAATGCCCTATCATCCCTATTTTCCGGTCCAAAAGGAGTGCGAAACCCGTTAGTTAACCGATAAAAAGACTTAACCGTAAACGAATCCCTATCATCTTTTAACCAAACAACCTGGTCATCGGCATTCATCACTGGCTTGGACCTCACCAACACCGACCTCAGTGAGCCCAACCCACTAACGCTAGCAGCAGGAACAGAATCAGCAAAACCTCTGCAAAGTTATGCTGCCGAGAAATCAACGAAGAGTGCAATTCATTAACAGCAGAATTAGAAAAATTCAAACCCGCCGGCTCAAAGTAATGCTGCCGAGAATGAGACGGCGATGACTCCCCCAACTCCTGAAAATCCCTCTGATTCTGAAGAAAAACCTGTTGCCTGGAGGACCTTTGAACCTGTCTGGTACATTCAACTACCGCTGCAACAGAATTCTGCTGCATCTCCATTGGAGTAGCCTGCAGCCGAGCAGAAAAAAAGGCCTGCTGAGAACCATTAAAAAATGGTACAGCAGCTTCAAGGCCGCAGGTGTTACGCATAGAGCAGTTCAAGACAAAACCATCACCATTAGCCGCATCAACCCGAGTCTCCTGAACAGCAGCATCCGCAAAGTCCACAGCAGCACTGTTTTGGATAAAATTCGGATCCACGTCGTTAATTATACCTACAAGCAAACCGTTAGATAAAACATAAATTCCATTTCCAGAATTAGACGTCGTATCATGTTCCACCACACAACCCTCCACCGAATTAATACCCAAATCACCCCACACCCACTCCCCTTCCACCCACCCTCCTAACGCAGCGACAGCCACATGCTTAAACTTGGAAGCATCGTAACACCGCGGAAACATATCCTTTAATCTGTCCGCTCCAGTCCAATTAACACTCCAAAAAGAAGTGGAAAAACCATTGCCAACAACAAAGGAGCAATTATCAATGAAAACATTTTCCGGATATTGCTTCGGAAGAGAAAGAATATCTTTCCACCAAGTAGATGAAGACATACCTCGAGGCATAATAGCTCCCCGATCCGACATCAACATCTTTATATCCCCGTACCGAGCTTGTAATAGTTTAAACGACAAATCATCCGATCCAACCAGAATTTTCCATCTCCACTTGTTGAGAAGCGCCAAATTGAAATCACCAATCCTTTTCAAATTAAGTCCACCTTTAACTAAGGGCCTACATAGAAAATCCTAATTGATCCAATGTGTTTTCCTTTTTTCTTTCGTGGAGCCCCAAAGAAAACCACTTTGGATTTTGATGATCTCTCTTCTAATCTTCACCGGGGCTTTGTAAAACGAGAGATGAAAAATAGATAAACTATTGAGCACCGATTTAAGAAGCGTAATTCTACCACCGAAACTCCAAAATCTACCATGCCAACAAGATAATCTTTTTTCCAACTTATCCACCAAAACATCCCAAGAAGATAATTTCCTTGGATTAGTCCCAATAGGGATGCCAAGAAAAGTAAATTCCTTCGGCTCCGATCTACACGAGAGAAATAAAGTGTCGGCTTCAAGAACATTAGGCGGGACATTAATTCCAATCAATTTGCTCTTATGGAAATTTATCCCTAAACCCGACACTAACTCAAAACCGCGGAGAACCACTTTAAGAGCCCAAAAATGCTTCCAACTCCCGTCCCCCACTAATAGAGTATCATCCGCAAATTGAAGTATATCAATAAAACAATTCCCATTCACATCTAAACCGGAGAATTCCCCATTATACACTGATCGCTTCACCAATCCCTTTAACCCCTCCGCCACCATAACGAAAAGAAAAAGAGAAAGGGGATCACCTTGTCTAAGACCCCTCTCCACACCAAATTCACTAGTCGGACTACCGTTCACTAAAACAAACATCTTACTAGAGAAAATAGTTGCCTCCATCCACTTCATCCACACATCCCCAAAACCCATACTTCTCATCATAAACCTAAGGAAATTCCAACTTACTTTGTCATAGGCTTTTTCAAAATCCACCTTGAAAAGAGTGCAAGCTTTATTCTCCTTGTGTGCGTAATCCACCACCTCATTAGCCACTAAAACTCCGTCAAGTAATTGTCTTCCCGGAACAAAAGCACTTTGAGCCGGAGAAATTAAAGAATGTAAGACCTTCTTCAATCTAGCGGCTAAAAGCTTGGACAAAACTTTGTAAATGCAACCTACCAAACAAATAGGTCTATAATCGTCCAACCCCAAAGGGTTCCCGCATTTAGGAATCAAAGTCAAAAAAGAAGACGCAATCGCCTTAGACAATAATCCACCTTCATGAAAAGCATTGAAAAATCTAATGAAATCGTCTTTAATAAAGAACCAACACTTCTTAATGAAAGTAAAAGAGTACTCATCCGGACCCGGGCTCTTGTTACCATCGCAACTCCACACCGCCTCTTTGATTTCCTCCTCCATAAAAGATCTTTCAAGCCCCTCCCTTTCCTCATGACTAAGCTCTTTAAAGGGAATTCCTTCCAAAATGGGTCTCTCCCTATTTACCTCCACGAACTTGTTGGCAAAATGATTCCTCACCTCCTCCTTCACCTCCTTAACCGACACCAAAACACCATTATCCGAATTGATGAACCCGATATGATTACGCCTTCTTCTCTCCTTCATAACACAATGGAAATAACGACTATTAATATCACCGTCATTAAGCCATTTAAGTTTGGACTTTTGAATGAGCATGTTCTCCTTAATTCTCATGTTCATCCAAAAGTGACTAGACAATTTCTTCCTATCCTCAATAGAATTATGCCCCACCACACCAAAACTCTCCTCCGCCCTCTTGTCATCATCATTAATCTTCCTCACACATTCCTCAATCTCCAAATCGAATTTACCAAAAACCTCCAAGTTCCATTTTCTTAGGCTACTTTTAAGTAATCTAAGTTTTTCTTTAAGGACATAATCACCCCTCCCTACAACATGCAACTTCCTCTATTCCTTTTCAACAAAAGAAATGAAATTCTTATTGGTAAACCATTCATTATTAAACATGAAAGGTTTAGGGCTCCAATCCGAAGAATCCACTACTAACCACACCGGACAATGATCGGAAATATCCCTCGACCCAATAAATTGACCACTCACCTTCCATCTATCAATGACCGTCTCCGATAACAAGAAACGATCTAATCTACTCATCGAACTACCATCACCACTATACCACGTGAATCTCTTTCCTTTACACGGAACGTCAAACAACTCACAATCCACAATAAATTCCGAGAACTCTTTCATCTCACTCTTACGACTACTAACGGTTCTTCCCTTCCTCTCCCCCGAGTTACAAATGGCATTAAAATCTCCCCCCAAACACCACTCCCCATCTGTAAATTTAGATTTCATATCCAAAATATTCTTCCATAACAACCTTTTATTCCTCATGTTACAAGAGGAATAAATATTCACCACATATTAGCAAGATTCCCTCCAACAAACTTTAATACCGACATAACCCTCACCTCTAAAACTACATAAAACCTCCACTTCGTTAGCCTTCCAAAGAATAAGTAAACCACCGGAAAACCCTTCTGCGCAAGAAGTCGTCCACCCGATATCCTCCTTAGGCCAAAAGCTTCTGGCTACCTTTTCCGACATAGAACCTAACTTAGTTTCTTGTATTAGAAATATATCCGCCCTCCCTTTTTTAATAATTTGGCCAACTCTTTTCCTCTTCAACGAGTTTCTTCCCCCCTTATGTTGAAAGATCCAATAATCATTGCAACACAATTAGTTTCGCCTTCTCTACTATTGTTTTATTCTTGTCCATTTTTTCCAATTCATCTATCATCTTCTTATAGTCCCTATTTTTATCCACAACCACCACCCCCAATCTGGAGATTGCATCCAGCAGCTTACCGCCTACGTTAGTTTCAAGATTTTTCCACACCTTCGAATTACACCAAAAAATATCAGACGCCTCCGAATTCTCACAATGGTACTTAACCCCCGGCAATTTCCTCGAACAAGGCGTTACCCCCTTTGGAATACTCTCCCTGCTACTAAAATCCGAAGATCCAATAGGATCCGAAACCGAAGTCGAAATAAAGGGATGCAAAAATCTCTTACTGTTTCCTTTTTTCTTCTTTAAATCTCCTAATACACCATGAGTCCCATACCATTTTTTATACTTCATTTTTTTAAGACAAATAAATTTGAATTTCCTGGCCCCACCCTTCCAAGAATTCTCCGCCCCTTCTTTAGTACCCAACAAGTTAACACTTCTATCCCTTGAACTAAAAAAAGTAGAGTCAGAATTAACAGAGACCCTGGTGTTACGTTTTGGCCCCACGTTTGAATTAAAATGTGTTTTCAAGCAATTCCCCACTGCCACGTCAAACACACCATCCACTTTACAACCCAAACCATCAATGTCAGTCTGATATTTTCCTACCTCTCCGAAAAAGCCAGCTTTTACGTTTGATCCCTCCACCCCTATATCACAGCTACTTACAGAATTCTTCTTTTTATCCATTGGACTAACCTGCGATCCTTCCAACTCTTCACCAGCGTTATCATCTTCTTCACCTTCTTCTGCACTACCTTCGAAAACGTTCGGACACCACATATTCTCTGAACCAGAGGAATCTGCGTCGCTACTTTTATACTTATCAATTGGAATCGATCTTCGCCACTGGCCGTCGGAATCTTCACGCAGCTGAATGGTAAAGAGCTGGCCATCCACCTCAACCACTAACGAATCCATCAGTTTGAAATCTAGAGGAACCTTCACCAAAAATCTAGCCATATCCATAGATAATCCTTTAAGCGATATCTCGTCAGTACAAACAAAGGAACCAAGCGAATTGGCAATCAGTTCAAGAAATTCCAAACACCATGCGTTGCATGGTATGCCAAAAGCTCTGACCCATAACAAACTATAGACATCCACCTCTTTCGCGCTCCATTTTCTGATATCAGTGAACCATTGTTTCCACCATGAGCTACCACCCTCGACAAGATCTTTCAAAGCACCATCATCCAATTCTTCAAGCAAACACAGATTCGATCCCAACGGCGTTGTCTTAATAGAAAACAAGCCTTCGCATTCGAAATACGTCTTCACATTATACGACAAACCCGGATGGATGGTCGTCTCGACGTATGCCTTATCTAATCTTTCTCTAATCTCACTGTTAGAAGCAAAGCTGGTCAGATTCTTAGTCCCCAAATCACCTGGTTCTTCTATAGACTTATTAACCAGAACATCCGCAAACGAAATGGAACCGTCCACCTTCTTCATCGTTCTGCCTACACTATGAAACGGGGGAGCCGCCGCCCTAACAGTCATTCCTTCATCGAAACCTTGCACCTCTTTCCTCAAACCCACTACCGACCCTCTATCGAACCTAGGTGGATTTGCATGAATTTTTTTCCCATCGATCAAAACGTTGTCGAGCTTAACCCCCAAAACTCTAATATCGTCGACATCCTTGAACCGAGCGAAACCGAATCTCTTCCCAACCTTATTACGTCTAGGAGAAATTACCACCTCAACAACATCTCCGACACAACCAAACAGCACGAAGATATCCCTGGCATTGCATCGATCCGGAAACTCCGAGAAATAAAACGAAGAGAGACCCTCAAAATTCCTACCAGCCCTCAATCCCCCAAAAGGAAACACATCCCACCTTTCTTTGCTTGGACGATTGTGTTTCCTCTGCACCTTAATCCACGCCATAAGACCACCCTTAACCGGCAAGGAGAAAACGCAAAGGCGCACGAAAATGAAAGTTAGAGAGAGGTTGGAGCCTCTCTCTAACTATTTTTTCTTTGTCTCTCTTGATTCTTCTTATTGTGCATGAAGTTTTCCTACCTCATACTATTAGATTTAACTATAAATCTCGTTATTATATTATTTTTCATAGAAATAAAAAGTGAGTTGCATTCAAGGGGTGTGGTGTTAGGGCATATTGTGGTGGTCTAATTTGAATGCATCAAGTAACCAAATATGTGCTTATTAAAAAAAAAAAAGTAACCAAATATGTTGTTTTCATAAGTTTTTGGGATATTATAGTGTTTGAATGTTGTAGAGAATTATGAGAAACTTTGACATGTTTAAAGTTTGCGTGTGCTTGAAGTTTGTGTGTGCTTGTGAGTTTGTGAATTGGATGAATCTTTTCTTTCTTGTAATAGTTGAATTTAATATTATCTGAATATATCATTTGTTTTTTTTTTTAATAAAAAAAAAAGGTCTTAGCCTTACAGAAAAAATGAAATTTAACACTACAAAAAAATCACTCTAGCAGTTACACCTCTAATGTCATCTTCTAGTAAAATAGAGATAGCACTCGATAGCTACTCAAATACGATCAACTCCGCATCAAAAAAACAACCAATGTTAGCTAACGCATCAACACACTTATTTGATTCTCGATACGCATGCTCCAATCTCACAACAGCATGCATATCAATCAAATTACAAATCCTTTTGATAATGCCCACACCTTCCCCATTTCTCATACTCCCATTTTCAATTGCATTTAACACTTCTATCAAGTCCACATTAATCACCACCCTTTGCAATCCTAACTCTTCAGTGAGCTTCAAGCTTTCAAGAACTCTCCACAATTCCACTATAAAAACACTACAATACCCTAACAATTTAGCAACCCGACTAATCCACTTTCAATTATCATCCTGAATCACTCCACCACAGCCAGAGGCAATTCCATCATTGCACGCACCACCAGAATTTAACTTAATCATATTACTATCCGACGGAACCCATTCTATCATTTTAATTAATCTGTCTCGAATCTATTTTTTGTTCTTTCTAGATCATAAATAAACTACGTCTAAAATTCTCCTCTTTTTTAATTAAATAAGAGACACTAATTAAATAAGAAGAGTAATGATATTACATAATTAAATTCTCTTCTCATTATATCATATATATATTTTGAGTTTTTCATCATATAGCATCATATAAAATTTAATACTCAAACATTTTTTTTATGTTTTAATAATATATATTTTGAGTTTTTCATCATATAGCATCATATAAAATTTAATACTCAAACATTTTTTTTTATGTTTTAATAATAAAAAGATAAATTCTTATTAGTAGTTTTTGTAGAGTACTAATCTCTTAAAATAAAATTTCTTTAGAATTCTAATTTATTATAAAATAAGGTATTATAAAACAAAGGAATAACATTGAATAATTGAATTATAGAATTGTGACAAACTAAATTATAGAAGTTATAGTTTTCCCAAAAAAAAACATATGTTTATCAACTATATTTAAAAATGAAAACATATGTGATGAAAGAAAATATAAGCAAACTTAACTATTTTAAATTTATTTAATATTACTATTTTAAAAATATTTTTTAATGGAACAATTTTTTTTTTAAAGGGAAGTTACTGCTTTTGGCAAACTCTAGACTCACTGCACTAACACTAATCATCACCTCATATTTTTCATTCAAAAATAATTTTTAATATTATAATAATTTGTGAAAGCTAATGAGTTTCATTATACCTTTTACTTATGCTAAATAACATTTTTTTAACTTAAATAACTTCAATTCTTGTATACATAGACGAATAATACTTAATACTATAAATTTATACACACAAATGTAACAATCTGGGAAGATATCGCTGCCGAGACTTTCCGATGTAGATATTATAAAGCTCTTGTTTTTGTTCATGTTGTTTGGAGAAAGTGTTAGAAAAATAATTTATAAATTGAATGGATCCAGGCTAGAATAACGAATGAAATCACTTTTTTTATAAATATTTCAAACACTCTCAAATGTCTTAAAGTTGGAACGCATGAATATCCAGAATAATTCAGCATATACTCGAGTTTGTACAAGACCGATGAAAACTCAAATGTAGGGAAGAGTATCTAGAATTTTAGGGAAGAGAATGTATGTTTTTGTTATGTTTTCCTGAATCGGAATGAAGTATTTATAGGTCATATTGGTGTTGCTTCACAAGGTTGCGCTCCTAGGCAAAACAACTTCATTTTACCAAGAGTTACAAGTTTTTGTCAAAAGTTACGTACTTTTATAAAAAGTTACATTGTTTCGCCCACAACAACATTTTTCAAGAGTTGCATACTTTCATTCTTCAACACTTCACGAAGTGTTGCCTATTTCCGAATTCAAACCTACTGCAACACTTAACGAGTTGTTATACCCCAAATTTTACCCCTTAGATGTCATAACATCTTGCACTTGCATTTAGGGTTCAATCATCTATGTATTGTTAGCTAACCACAATATCTTGCAGTTTGTTTCTTTTGTGTAAAAGTTAGGTTTGGCACAAGAAAGAGGACAAGATCAATAAGCCAAGTTCTCATATGTTTCAAGGTCTCTTAAGACACTCTTTGGCTCTATGCAATCACCCCAAGTGTTCGCTAGTTGACTGAGATTAGTGTGTGAAATCATCTATTCAAGGAAGCCAACTGAGGCTCCAAGGTTCAACCATTTGGTCTTGGAGGCTAATCATGAAGCTATCAAATCATATGCCATGGTCTCATGAGGTTGGATCAAGAGAATCAAAGGAGACCATCAGATCAAGAGTTGTGGAAATTAGGGTTTTTACCTGAAAAAGTACATCAGAATCTTGTTGTGATCAGTCAATGCCTTGATTGGTTCATCAATCAATTGGGCTTACATACATTCAAGAGGTCTTATTCAACAAGAAATAAAGTGTGTTTGGCTCTCATCACAAGTTCAATGAGCCACAAGTTCATCTGGCCCCAGATTAGGGTTTTGTCAGGAAAAGTCAACCATGCCTTTGACTTTTGATCAAGGCATGATCCCAAGCCTTAGGACTTGATTCCATGTGTCTATACGCACCCTTAGAGGCCATCCATTGGTATTTGAAGAGATTGAGAAAGCAAAATCATTAAGGATCACACAGTGGAATTTCTGAAGGAACTAGGGTTTTGGCTGAAAAGTCAAACCTTTGACTTTTGAGGGTTTTGATCCAAGATGAAGTGTTCGAGCCATATTCCATCAAGACATGCTTGATTGTTGAGTTAGAGCATGAGAAGTTAACATTTGAGAGGTTTCTTGCAAAAGGGGCAAGGTTTGGTCCTTGGAATTTTCTAAGTGTGGAAGAATTCACTCCTTGAGCAAACTTTGAAGAGTCATAACTTTCAAACCACACATCCAATTTTTGTGACTCAAAGCTCAAATTGAAGCTCTCACCATGAAATTCAAAGTATATTAGAGGGTCCTTCTTCAAAAAAGGATTGGTTTTTAAGTTATGAGACTTGGAACTCCAAAATCCATTTATAACTTGGTGAAAATTTGCTTTTTTTTGCCCTAGGTTTACACAATCATAGCCATTTTTCTCATTGTTCCAAATTTCAAAACCAAAATTCTTGAACATGAAAGTTGTTCCTTGTTCTTCAAGCTTTCCAAGCATGTGTAGAACTCCCCATTTGGATAATTCAATCTCAAGTTATGTGGTTTCAAAGTTTGGTGTTTCAATGTTGGAAGAACCTATAACTTAGAATTTTTTCTAAGTCTTTCTTGACAGTATGTTGAACACGACTTCATGGCATTTTTTCTCAAGGTTCCAAGCTTCAAAATCAAAGATCGTTCACATGAAAGTTGCTCTATGATCTTTCTACTTTACATGGAACCAAAAATCTCATGAATTGGTGTAGTATCCTTCAAGATATTGTGCCCTAAAGTGGTGAGGTTGCCATGTTGGTTTGTACCTTAGAAAAATTCTGATCTTACTTTTTTCAATCATAGCATTGCCAAGCTTTACTACAACTTTTCATGTATTTCCAAACTTCATCCCAACCTTTCACCAACACCAAATATGCTCCATTACATGCCATCTTTCAAAAGGTTCAAGAACCATTTCATTTGGTTCCATGAGCATGAAGCTACGGTGCACTAAAGTAGAGGCCATGATCTTGTTTCATTACACAAACTATGCCTTCATTTTGAACCAAGGTCTGAACACCATCTTAACCAAGTACACTTTATTGATTTTCTCTTCAGTTCCCAACATGTACTTTGCACCTAAAACCTGCGAAAGTGGATCAAAAGTTACAGCTGCCATGTACTTGATAAGTTGAAATACAGAAGTTTGCCATGCTTTAAAGCTATATACCATCATGTAATCATTGCTTGCACCACAACTTTTTGGTTCTTGATTTTCACTTTCTGACTTAACCATGAACACAAGCAATAAAAGAAGTTCACTTGGCTCAAGACTGAAATGGAGAAGGGGCCATGCGTGTAGGGTTCTATCCATCCATTTTCTCTCTTAGACAAAGTAAATGACCATTGTGTCTTCATGAAAGAACCAGCTTATTTTTGCTATAAAAGGAGAGTCAAACCTTTGTCTTGAAACACAACAGATCATCATCAATACACACCAACATATCATACAAGAGAAAAGAGAGAGCTCGTGAGAGAACAAGAATAACCAGAATTGTAAACTTCATCAGTAGCTTGCATATCATCATCGTTGAAGTAGAGAAGTTGAACCTATTTGGATTTCTAAGCTCCTGAGTTGAAGAAGCAGTGGACTGTCTCCACTTGGTAAGGGTTTCTTCCATGTCCTCGTGCTCTCATGTTTAAGTTTAAATGGTTCTGAATGATATCATGTTGTTCATGCTTTGCACCTGCATTAGCTTGAGATGTTAGCATGGCCAGTTGGTTTGAGTTTATGATTGTTTCTCATGGTTCAGTTGTGTGTCTCAGCATAAAATGCATAGATTTCGCGCCCATTTTCTCTATGTTTAAGTTTCTGATTTAAGATGTATAGAGATTGTTGTTGTTCAACTCTCTGAGTACTTCATAATGCTATTTACTTTGTTGATTTTGGTTGAGAGAGGATAGTGAAAATGGTTGAGAAAGATGAAGAGAGGTCATGGTGTCTACTGGTAGTTTGAGCTAGGGCTCATGTTCATGAGGTTTTACATGGAGAAGATGATGTGCTGGCAGTGTGGGAGAGGCTGGGCTTATCTTTTGTCGCCTAGTCACTTAAACAATAATGATCAGTTGATATTGTTTCACATGTTTATTTTGTACATTGACCGTGTAGCATTACATGGCTGAGGAATTTTATTTTTCATTTGGACATTGGGCTTTGCCCCAATCACTATTAGCACCCCCTTCTGGAAAGCCCAATGCGCGTAGAGCTTGCTGCTAGTTCATTTGATTTTTACTTGTACACCCTCCTTGTCTTGGCTTATCTCAAATGTTTTACTTTTATTTTCATTTCAATTTTGCCTTATTAAAAATAATTCCTTTTGATAAAAAAATTCTAAGAAAATTCATGCTAACATGTAGGAGTTTAATTTAATTTTCTAAAATTTTATTTTTATTTTTACTTTATTTTAATATTTATTTCTGATTTTTATAAACTTAAGAGTAGTTTTTAAACTAGTTTGTGAACCTCCTATAAAATGACTACTTCCCTTTGGTTTCTTGGGTTGATTTTTTAGAGTGTCTTAGGGCAAATTAGGAGGATGTTTTGAGGTTGATTGCTGACTTTGAATGAGGTTTTTTGGTTTCGTTTAGTTGCCTTTGTTTAACCCTCGATTCATTGCTCGATGCCTTTGTTGTTTCACATTGAAGTTTGGTTTTGAGATGGCTATTTTGTTTACCCTTGCATAACATTTCACACATACCTTGTTGAAGGATCAAACTTCAGTTTAATCTTTGTTTTTAGATTTGTCTATCCGTTTTTTCAATTTTGAACACCTCATTAATGTAATCCTCCTTTCACCTTTGTTTTCAATCTAGTTTGACCTAGTTCCTTTGTAACACTTCTTGAAGTGCCTTGTAGTGGGAACTTGTGTTTATTCATGGTTAAGTAAGGATGTTTCAATTCTGACCACTTGGTTCAAGTTTACTTTGGCTTGCCTATTTGATCATTTATTCATGATTAGGTTGTTGTGCATCATTTCATTATGTTTTGTCATACTTAATCTTGCTCATGCCTAAAAGTGATTCACATGGATGTTGATCTTGACATTTTGATGTTATATATGTGATTTGTGATTGATTGATGCTATTGCCCTTCTTGGATGTTTATCCTACTTGAATCCCTTGACTTTTACTTTTATCACTCATACTTTAATTCCCCTTAACCAATACTTGTTTTCACAAGTAGTTGTTTTCTCCTCCTTCCAAAGGAAAGTCTCTCTATTGACCTCAAAGTCATAGATAGCTCATTACCCTCTTGGCCTCATTAGAGCCATCTTACCCTCTTGGAGTCACTAGAGCCATCCTTCCCCTTGGCCTCATTAGAGCCATCCTCCACCCTTGGACTCATTAGAGCCATCCTTTATCCTCATTATGATCAATCCTTGGCCTCATTAGAGCCATCTCTCCCTTAGACCTAGTTAGGTTCCCCCTTGCGAGCACTATCATTATAGTTGCACCTTTCCCTCCTTGGCCCCATTAGAGCCATTCATCCCTTTTAAATTAGAATTAGGATAGAGTTCTTAAACTCTATGTGATTCTCATCATCATGAGTATTCACTTACCCCTATAACTTAGACTTAGAGAGTTCTTTAACTCTATATGAGTATCTTACTCACCCCCTTGGAACTTTGACCATAGTCAATGGTTCCTCACCCTAGTTAGGTGAACTACAAATGCTCTGATTTCATCCTAGTTAGGATACGTAGGCACGAGATGCGACGTCTTGGCGAGCATACTTAGTGTATATACCCCTAGGTCTTTACCTCTAGCACTTTGGTCTTTACCATAGGTCTTTATCTTACCCTTAGCACTTTTTCCGTAGCAAGCAAACATAACTTAACACAATACAAACAAGAGGTTCCTGTAGAGTACTACAGATACTTAGGGTGCTAATACCTTCCCTTAGTATAACCAACCCCCGAACCTTAGATCTCTTAGCTGTGTTTTCACATAGCGCAATTAGGGTTTTCTTCGATTTTTACCTTTTCCTTTGGATAAATCAAAGCTTGGTGGTGAACTTCAATGTTTTGTGATTCAAGTTAATTAATAGTTTGATATCCGATTCTCACCACAACACAAGTGTTGCCTATTTCTGAATTCAAACCTAATGCAACACTTTACAAGTGTTGACTATTTCTTAATTCAAAAGTTAATCTTCACTTGTTTATTTTCTTGTCATTTTGGAACACACTCAATATTATTAATTGTTATCAATTTACAACAATCCTCAACTTGTTCTAATAATGACAAAACCAATTCCAGAAAAAGAGACAAAGAATGTTAATATAATTAAGTGTCTTTCTATTTGAACTTAACCTTATTTAGGATAACGCAAAGTCTAATCCAAATGTTAGGTAGCAATGCTTTAAACTGTTATCCCTTATGATTAAACCGACATTACCCTACACACACTCTTTAGTGGTTCTTCGCCTACATCTCTCGCCTAGCACTATTTATGCCCATGTGCTTTTCCTGTTTTCGTGAATCTTTCATGAGAGAAACTCCAACTCTCACTTTGAGACGACACCATCCCGAAATTCACATAGGTGAAGTTCATATTGTATCCTTTTCTATGAGACATATACTCTCGGTATTGAACTTCATTAAGAGTTTAAATAAAAACTCAACCCTCATTTTAAAGGTCAACATTATCACGAAATGTTTGACAAATATCCAAATCAACGACTTATTGTTACCCATTCAATCTTGAGGTTAATATTCTGTTAACATAATAAGACTGGGTTTCCACCGTTGTCGGTACTCTTACTCAAGGAGTTTCAACCCCATGCCTCTCGAGGTTGTTTTAACTAAGTCTCTGGCTAGTTGCTTAGTAAACAGATCAGCCAAATTATAGCTTGTTTGTATATAAGTGATTGAAATTATTACATCCTTAATCAATTTTCTCCATAAGAATGTATATGTCATACTTGCCTAGACTTTGTGTTATACACATTTTTATATACTCTAGGTAAAGTGGTTTGACTATCACAATTTATCAACACCTTTGAAACATTTTCTTTAGCCAATGAAACTTCCAACAAAAGGTCCCTCAACCATTCAACTTTTTCACCAGCGGAAGCAAGAACCTTGAACTCTGATTCTATGGTTGAGAGAGTGGTCCACATATTTTTTTCTTACTTTTCCAAGAAATTGCACCCTTGGATAATGTAAATATCCACCCAATGCTGATTTATGATATTTAACACTCGATATCCAACTTGCATCGTTACATCCTTCTAATATGGCAAGAAATCTACCATAAAGGAGGCCAAGATTTTTTATTTTCATAAGAGTAGTGATATTGTATAATTAAATTTGTTTTTTAATATATCAAACATATCTTGAGTCTTTTAGTATATAAAATTTAATACTCTCGAACAATTTTATAATAATAAAAAGATAGATTCTTAACTTGTAATTTTAATGGAGTATTGTTCCGGACTAGGTCGGCGCTTGCCCAACCGTCGGGCAGGCCCAACCCAATACTGGGACAGCCCAATATGCCCCCTCCAATAGCCAGTGTCGGGCACGACCCTGTCAGCACCGAGCACGCTCGTGTCTTCCTCTCGTCGGCCACGTAGCAGACACCACTGTCGAGCAGAAGCTCAGAGCCGAGGAGAGCACCTCTCTCCTCGGCCTCCACGTACTCCTCCCTGCGAGGACACGTCACCTTGTAACCTCCCACCTCCGAAGGAATCGGTCTGCCCACCTTCCGGATATCTCGGGACCGTTACCCCAGGGCGAAGACCACGTGTTGATCTTCCCTACGCCACGTAAGCCCTGGCAGTTGCCTGGATCGGGCCTTGCAATCCAGGCCAGTGCAGGTAACTGTTGGCCCCGCGCTAGGGGCTCTCTATAAATACCCTCTCACTTGAGAGGGTCAGGTTACATTCTCTTTTACTCACCTATACTCTGTACTTGCTTGTCGTAGCTGACTTTGGCATTGGAGTGCCTTGCAGGTACACCCCCCGGCCGTATCATCCTCACCGGACCTGAAGATTTCACGACGCTGTTGGCCACTATCACACTGTCTGATCCAGGTGTTCCTCCACCTCAAACAAGTCCTATCGCAACCCCCGGTCCTCTCACGGCCGGAGAACGGGGAGACATTGTTCTTGTACCTCGCCATCACGAGCGAAGCAGTCAGCACTGTCCTCATCCGGGAACCTCGGACGGGAAGAAGCCGATTTACTTCACAAGCAAGGCCATCCAAGGCCCCGAGCTCAGGTATCAGCAGATCGAGAAAGTTGCCCTGGCCCTCGTCACCGCATCTAGGAGGCTGCGCCATTACTTCTTAGCACACACGGTCGTGGTAAGAAACGAGCAGCCCATAAGGCAACTCCTCGGCCGACCAGACATGGCAGGAAGGATGCTCAGATGGTCACTAGAGCTCGCCGAGTTCGACATTCAGTTTGAGGGAAGGAAAGCCCTGAAAGCTCAGGTGTTGGCCGACTTCATGGAAGAAATGACCATCCCGGAACCTTCGACCAACGGATCCCAGATGTGGACAATCTACGTCGACGGGGCATCAGGCACGAAAGGGAGCGGGGCAGGCATTATCCTCAAAAACGAGGAAGGCATCCTGATCGAGGTCTCCCTCGAATTGTCCTTCCCAACATCGAACAACCAAGCAGAGTACGAGGCTTTCCTCGCTGGACTACGGCTTGCCGAAGACCTCAGCGCCAAAGAAGTCAAAATTTTCACCGACTCTCAGCTCGTAGCCTCTCAAGTCCGAGGAGAGTACCAAGCCAAGAATGACTGCCTCATCCAATACTTAACCTTGGTGAAGGAAAAAATGAAGAACTTCGCTTCCGCGGAAGTAACCCACATCCCGCCCGAGTATAACACCCGAGCAGATGTATTGTCCAAGTTGGCGAGCACAAAGAAGAAAGGCGGGAACAAGTTTGTCATTCAGGAAGTACTTTCACGCCCGAGCATCGACAAACCCACTCCGACGATGGACGTGAACGTCATCGGGGACAGCAATTGCTGGATGACCCCGGTATACGAATACCTCACGACGGGCAAACTACCCGAGGATCCCAAGGAAGCGGGGATGGTTAAGCGGTGAGCGTGCTCGTACACAATAGTCGAGGACAAACTATACCGCCGCGGGTTTTCTATCCCCCTCCTCAGGTGCGTCGAGGAGACCAGGGTCCCCAGTATACTCCAGGAAATCCACGAGGGGATCAACGCACAACACCTCGGCGGGCAATCCTTAGCCCGTAAGGCACTCAGAGCAAGGTATTACTGGCCCACCATGCAGCAGGACACCAAGGAGCATGTCAAGAAGTGAGATCGTGCCAATGACACGGGGACATGCACCTTGCTCCTTCAAACGAGCTCAAAACACTATCGTCCCCATGGCTGTTTGCGTGGTGGGGAATAGATATCCTCGGGCCCTTCGTATTAGGGTCATACCAAAACAAATACCTCATCGTCGGGGTAGATTTTTTCACGAAGTGGATCGGGGCGGAAGCCTTGGCCAAAATCACTGTCTTCAACATACTCCGTTTCTACAAGAGGAACCTCCTCGCCCAGTTCGGCGTACCCCAAGCGATTGTCACCGACAACGGGACGCAGTTCACCGACAGGAACGTCCAAGACTTTGTCACCAAACTGGGCACGAAGCAGCACTTCACGTTGGTCGAGCACCCTCAAACAAACGGGCAAGCTGAAGTAGCGAACAGAGTGATCCTTCGAGGATTGAAACGCCGACTTGGCGACGCCAAGCAACGATGGGTCGAGGAGCTACACAGTGTCATCTAGGCCTATCGAACAACCCCACGTTCCACGACCGGGGAGACCCTCTTTTGTCTGACCTACGGAACAGAAGCGGTGATCCCCGTGGATATCAGGGAACCCTCGAGGAGGACGGAGTCCCCCTTCGACGAGGGCGTGAACGATGAGGCCCTGAGAGAAGAGCTCGACTTCGTCGAGGAGATAAGGCCGGGTGCATCCCTCCAGGAAACCTCACTTAAGCAGAAAATAACTCTGCGTTATAACAACAAAGTTATTAAAAAAGATTTTCAAGTAGGCACCCTCGTCCTACGAAGGAACCAGAAAGATTCGCGAGAAGGCAAACTCGCCGCGAACTGGGAGAGCCCGTAACGCATCCGTGCAAAGACGGGGACAGGAGCCTATTACCTCGAAAATCTACACGGGGAAGAACTTGCACGACCATGGAACGCTGAGAATCTTAAGCAATACTACAGTTAGACACTGCCCGCGACATGCCAACATCGCGATTACGGGAGCGCGCTAGGGTACAAGCGTGAAACCTCTATACGAGACACGATGATCAAGGGTCGCATTGTGTGTGCGCGAGGACTTTTGATCCGACGAGGACCCCTCGATAGAGCTCCGTCGTCGTAGTACCAATTAGGAAGAATGCCCGCGATGGGAAGTTCACGCCGCGAAGCTAAGACCTCGACCGAGTTCTTAGCCTCGTTGAAGGTCGGGATACACCTCCGACCACCCGACCAGTTCCCCCACACAGTTGAGGATTAACAAAGTCGAGCAAACTCCCAAATTACCAACACTTAGACAAAAAAAAATAGCTTCACACACAAGCAAAATCATACAAGCATCACACGCGCAGATAAGCAGAAATCAAAGCATTAAGCGGGCAGAGACCTTCTCCAGATCCCCGATCCTCTCACTTCTTATCTTCCCAGGACATTCATCGCGTGTCCTAGGGACATTCATCACATGTCCTCGGGGCATTCATCGGGTCCCCGAGACATTCATCCCAAGCCTCCGTCAAATCAAACGGAACCCTAGAAACATCCCGATGTTTTAGTCAGAATCTTCATGGTGTCACCGGGAACTTCATCAGTACGCCGGAAAACCACCAACGGAAAACAAAACGGAAAATAAGAGGATTAGAAGCTTAATTGGAACGGTGGTAGAGGGCAGACCGGTGCGTTGGAAGTGGCGCGTACGGCGGTGAACGGTGTCGCTCCCAGGATTTTCATCCAAGTACAAACGCAAAAGTGGCACCGAAACAGAGTTGCCAGCAATGTGTATTTATCCCAAGAGAGGGAAAGGAAACACCGTATAAACCTGAAGGAAGGATAGAGCATGGTCTTGCGACCAAGAGAACTGGGTTCTGGAGTCGGTTATGCGAGAGGAAGGTATTAGCACCCCCTCGCGTCCATCATACCCAATGGGATCCACGCTTGCTGCTTCAATCAAAGGGTGTAGGAAACTGGAGCTTCGCTGCTGACTGGAAAGGAAAAGGAACAGCAAAAAGGAAAGAAAAAAAGAAAGGAAAGAAAGAACAAGAAACAAATGTAGGGAAAATAAAAGAAGTGCTCGAATGGACCCTACCCCACTGCTTACGTATCTCATCAGGAACATGAGAATCAAAGCGACGTAGTTCCCCTCACCTAGGGAAAGTTGTTTGTGTTTTTTAGTGGAAACGTCAGAGTGCGCGTTCCAGCAGTTAGGTGTTGCAGCTCGCTGTAGGGAGACTTAGGCGTTACCTGTTTGCGGTAGAACGGACATGACGCATCCTTAAGGAATAGAATGAAGGAGATGAGGAAAGAATTTGTTTGTTTGTTTTTGTCTTTTAAGAAATAAGTGTTTTGATTTTTTTTGTGTTTTGTAACACGTATTGTATTTAAGTCCCTCATGTAAGAACGAATGCCTCGCATATCGACCCAAGACGGGACGTACACTAAACATTCCCAAAGAAATGAGAGAAGACCCCTCACCTCCTTGTTCCCATATGAAAGGCCTAAATACAATATTTGTTATGCCTTTATTAAGTATTTTTTATCTTTGTTATAAGATGAGAGAGAAGAGACTCAAAAGAGGGGTAAAGGTGAAAATCTAAGGGGAAACTAGGTACTAATGTCATTATACAATGATTACCCTATGGTTGAGGTAAGAAAGGGAAGTCTACCTATTGTTAGCGTGCATGGATTGCTATCCTAATGTCTCTCCCACCTCCGACTTAATCAAGAATTAAGTGGAGCGAGGAATCCTACGGGATCATGTCATCAGACAAGTAAACACAGGATAAATCAATCACAAAATGAACTAAACGCAACGAAAGAGTAGACAGTGTCAGTCAACAATAACGTCACACAATCAAAGGGAGAGAAAGGGGAGCTTTAGCCAAGGGGTCATATCAACCGAGGCAAACAAGCTAACTATGGGAAATAAGAGTGCTCGCCCAATGGTATCAAGAACCATAGAGAGCAGAGTAAGAAAGGGGGGGATGTGAGTCAGATAACATAAGCATCAGCATCGATCAATGCGAGCTATAGACAAGGCGTGGGGGTTTGATTACTAAACCCTTCTTCCACTAACGGACTCGACAACGAGAGCAGGTAATGTTCAGAGCTTCAATCATGTAATGAGAGCTAAGAACGACTCAACTAGAATAACGGGGGTCAATTGTGAACCCTGCCTTCCGTCAATTGCCTCCTTAGAGGTCTTCAGCACAATATCAAACAAGCACAATCATGGCCTCACTTTATGGCTTTCCATACAATCCTACTTATCATAGCATCGACTATTTCTACTTCTCATAGCATTTGAAAGCATTAAAGAGAAGTGAAGAGATAAGAGGTCCTACCAAACGGATATGAATCTGTAGTAAAGCAACGAAAGCGCAACGAATGCAAGTCACGAAAGCACCTATAAACAAATAGCAAACCAAGTTAGAAACAAGATTTTATTTACAAAATGAAATGGTCAAACCACCTTTGGAATGTCTCCTTCATGTACCTTGCACATGTGAACCAAAGACATTAGTAATAACAAGGGAGGGTAGGCACAATATGAAAAGCTAAGTCTAATGACTATGTACATTCGAGTCACACTAGTCAAAGTGAAAGACCTAAAAGGATTATGAAATTACAAGTCAAATTACAACTATGCTACAAGACTAATCTACTTTGAAGTTAGAGGTAAACCAACAAAAGAAAACCATTACAAGTTAGATGAATTGAAATAAAACATGAAGATGGACCAAGGTCAGAAGTGAAACAACTTATACACATGCTTAAAATCAATCTCAAAGTGTCACCAAGGTTTGCATTAAACTCTCTCTCCAAAGTCAATTCATCCCATGAGCAAAATCACATTCAAACTTATCATACAAGTATGTAAAATTGTCACTCAAGTAATGCAAGTGAAATGACATGATAAGGCAATGTTAAAGCTCACACACCAGAGGTAAATGACCTATAAAACTGTCCTAATTGAATCCCTAAACAATCATGAACATGGCATACAAATGGCATCAAAGGAAGTGGCCAAAGTGAAACACAAATTCAATTTCACATACACACAAAGAAGGCATCATTTAAAGCATGTGAAATGATCAAAGGAAATATTCAAGCATGTCTCAATTGTGCATCAAAATACACTTAACAACGTGCTAAAACTCATATTCAAAGTTGGTTCAAAGTGCCCTCACACAAGTCCTAAACATAACCTCTTTCTAAGCATGTATCAACATGTTCGGTTCGCATTGGAAAATGAGTGAAAAATAGCAAAATGCTCTTGAAAATTATAAGTAATTGAAAATATCATACCAAGGACAGTATATAACTACATACAAAAGATAGGGTTCATATCATGCACCAAACACACTCAATCAATTGCAAACGTAGCACAAACGTCAATGGTGATCAAACGAATTAAGGTTCCCAAGATTAACTCCAAAAACATCCCAAAACTCAAGTACGATGCACCAATCAATCACTATGAGGTTAAAAAATCAAATACCTAAATGTACATAAAAAATCAGCTCCAAATTGTCAAGGGAAAATCACATTCTATGACCTACATCACAAGATACACCATTAAGAACACATTCCTTTCCAAAATTCCAGAAAAATATCAAACAGCCCCAAAATTGGAATTAGAAATAACCAAAAATTAATTGGCACCATCAAGAACTCTCACAAATTTTATTATAATTTTCTGAGGTACGAAACTATTTTTAGAATTAGATTTTGAAACAAATATGAAAAGAAAATTAAAGGAAAACAAGGAAGAACAAGGGGGTGTGCGCTATAGCAAAAAACAGTTTAAATTCTTCATGGGCCCAGGGAGAAGGGTGCGATTAGCAGAAGAAGAAATAGGCCTAGGACGTCCAAAGCCTGAGGGTGCATGGTAGGTCCACACATTCTAACAGCCAATCTTCGCCGTACGATCAATCTTGGAGAAATCATCAGATGGTCTTGAAGCGTGGGTGCATGGTAAACCTGGTAGGAATGCGCGCATGGAATTTACAAGTAAGAACCTACCGGATGGTGACAAGTGTCACCGTTGTAGTGGACCGCACCACCACCATCCTATCCTCTTATCACATAAGAACGGTGCACCTAAGTTCTCAATGAATCAAGTCTCTCTCTCAACAAGTCCCTCTCTCTCTCTCGCGCGATCTTCTTCTCTTAAAAACCTAACCACCGGAGACGACGGTGGCCGGCGGCTGCGCCGCCATCTTCTCTGGCACCCAATCACCTCAAAACCTAAAACATCATACACGAACCCCTCTCGTAATTTCTCCCTCTCTCCGAATCCGCAAACGGTTTTCTCAAATACTCCGCCACGAGGCCGGATCGGTCAAGCGAGAACCACGTATACGATGAAATCCAAACGACCTCAGAACGCAAGCAATAAACTACAATGGACTCCTAAAGTTCCAAAGCCACAGCTACGAGGTTCAAGATAAAGTGTATGCTAGGTATTTCGTTTCCACCTCTTCTTTCCTCTTCTATTTGCGCACAAATCCGATACCTCTAAGTCAATTCTTCTTCCAATCAGAGGCTTATCATATTTTGAATTCTTGCGCGTTGGATTATTGTTGGTGATTGCAGGATTAGCTTTGATGAACTTCCAGATTGATGATGAAGACTTCGCAACTTTGAAGATTAAATGCTACCGAATATGGTTGTGAAACTTGCAGTGGTTGCGGTGAATCTTGTCGTTGATGCAGCATTGCAGATTAGGGATACTAGATGAGGTTGGTGGATGAAGAGGAAGATTGAATTTCTTTTGTCATCTTTGAAGATGAGGTAGAATTTTGGTTTTTTTCTGTTAGAGTTTGGTGTAGATGATTGAAGAAGAGGATTGGAGATGAAGGTTCGAGGAGGATGAAGGTGAAGATTGTCGTACCAAAAAAGAAATTGAAGAAGATTAGAGATGAAGGTTTGAAGGATTGTAACTGAATTTCTTCTGTTAGTCCCTGGTTAGAGGTTAGAGTGAGTGTTAGTTATTCTGTTAGAGAATTGTTCAGGAAGAGTTATGCTCTCTTGAGAATCGTTCGAGAAATTGGAGGTTGGAATTCTGTTAGAATTGGGTTAGAGGGATTTTTCGATTTTCGATTTTTTTTCCGAAGGTTTTTCTGGTGTGAAAAGAAACTATCATGAATATTATTGTGGATTTTCTCTTAACTGATGAAGTTGTGTAAAATGAGGATGGTTTCTTGTGATTTCCTGCTGTGACTAAACTTCTGTAGTTATTTTTGAATTTTTAAAATCTTCCTTCAAATTCTTCTTTTGAATTGAATTCATCTGCTACCATTTCACATCCCTTTTTGCTGAACTGTCATGAAGTACCAGCGGCACTGTAGTTATCACTTTTCTGCAATTTCAACTGTCCAATTGAACCAACGACTATGGAGCTGAAGTTTAGGAAATGAATATAGATTTTGAATTTGGATTTAGAAAAAAAAAGGACCCAAAATGGATGTAATAATTGAATATGAAAATTGGTTTGAAGTAAAACATGGTTGTGGATATTTGAATATGACTTGGATATGAAATTGTTTATTTAGAACAAAGGTTAAACATGGAATTGGAACTTTGTTTAAGATATTGGTTATTGAAACTAACATGGATATGGACATGGTTTAAAACATGGATGTTAGATTTAATTGGATTTGAAAGTGAATGTGGGTTGAAAAATGGATATGTATCTTATTTGGTTTAATGGATACGAAATGGATTGTAAATGGATTTAAAGTCAAAATGAAAGTTAAGAAGTGGTTAATTAGATTTGTGAAATGGATGTTAAAAATGGATAGAGAAAAATTTGTTATGGATTAAGGAAGAAAATGAATTTCTTGCAAATATGGTTGTTAGTTTAGAATGATGGATATGAAAATGGATACGAAGTCTTGTTTTTAGAAAATGGGTAACCAAATGAATCCAAAGCCACTCCCAAAACTTTTTGCAACCCCTTTGATAAAACGACCACATCTACCACCAAGCAATTTGCAACTGAATCCACACCCGTCAACCCCAGTTTTCTGAATCCAAACCTCGCCTGAACCACTGAAGAATCTCACCGCAAGACATCTTGACTCTGAACATTCACAGCTTGAGAAATAGCCCACGGAAACAGATAACTGAATTTGAAACAACCTCTTGGTAGTTTGACCATGATTAGGTCAAACGTCCACCTGAATAGGATCGCAATCGAACAATCATCTTTGACTTGGAGCTAAACACGTATCTTTGAATGCACGCTGATACTCCTTTGAATACGGAAGATTAAACCAAAGAAAGATGCCTCGATCACATGTCCTTATGAAATATGCAATGCAATGCTTAATGTTTTATTTTTTCTATGCTTGAATGCAATGCAATGAAATGAAAGCTCATGGTAAATGATATGAAGAAATGAGAGGGAAAATTTTGGGGTATGACAGCTGCCCCTATTCAATCACTGTAGACCTGAATGGATGATAGTGATTGTTGTCAGACTTTCAAGGTATGAAGTGATTGAATACCAAAAATAACCAGAAAATTTGCACTCTGTGGAGAAGAAGAAAAGGGATATAAACCACACCAAATGAATTCTGCTCATATAAGAACTCTGATGACAAGAATAATACTGAAGGGCTGCCTTTTGGAACGACGCCAGACGACTACTGGCTCGCCACGCTGCTGGTGGACTTTAATAACGTCTTTTTGCACGACGCCAGACGACTTCTGGCTCGCCACACTGCTGGTGGACTTTAATAACATATTTTTGCACGACGCCAGACGACTACTGGCTCGCCACGCTGCTGGTGGACTTTAATGATGTCTTTTTGCACGACACCAGACGACAACTGGCTCGGCACGCTGCTGGTGGACTTTAATAATGTCTTTTTGCACGACGCCAGACGACTATTGGCTCGCCACGCTACTGGTGGACTTTAATAACGTCTTTTTGCACGACGCCAGATGACTACTGGCTTGCCACGCTGCTGGTGGACTTTAATAACGTCTTTTTGCATTATGCCAAACGACTACTGGCTCGCCACGCTGCTGGTGGACTTTACTCATTTGCCACCCGAAGACGGACTTTTGCGAATCTGCTATTGGACTTTGCTGATTTGCCACCCGAAGACGGACGTTCGCCAATCTGCTGTTGGACTTTGAGGATTTGCCACCCGAAGACGGACTTTCGCCAATCTACTGTTGGACTTTGAGGATTCGCCACCCGAAGACGGACTTTTACCAATCTACTGTTAGACTTTGATGATTTGCCACCCGAAGACGGACTTTTGCCAATCTGCTGTTGGACTTTGAGGATTTGCCACTCGAAGACAGACTTTTGCTAATCTGTTGTTGGACTTTGAGGATTTGCCACCCGAAGATAGACTTTCGTCAATCTGCTGTTGGACTCTGAGATATGAGGGAAGTGATGATTCTGCCAGAAATTACTTCATCTGCTTGGGGATGAATTCTGGTCATAGCAACTCTGCTGGAGATGAGAATTCTTTTGAATGACGTTCTGCTAGGGAAACAAGTCATTAAAACTTTGCTTGGGGATCTACCAACCTCGAGATCCTTTGCGGGGAGAATCAACCTTCTAACCCGGCTGGGGAAAGAATGTACTATCACCTTGCTGGGGAATATATCAATAAGCCTCTTGTGGGGAGAAGAACAACAACTCAGCTGGGGATTATCGTTGACAAGACTCAATACTGAACTCTGTGGGGAATACAATTACCAGAGATACGATCTTGCTGGGGAATCAGGGCTACTTTGTCGGGGATATACAAATCCTGGTTAGAACATTCCACCGCAACTTGCTGGGAGAGTGTTCTTAGAGATCTGCTGGAGAAACCCAGGGAAATTCCACGACAATCTGCTGAGGAATAAGACTGTCGAGCTTAGGATAAACGTCACAATTCCCCATGTTAGGCGAACTTTCCATTTGACGATTCCGTTGGGGGTGATGAGTTTATAACAAACTCTGCTGGGAAAACTGCTTCCAAGCATCTCGTGCTGGGGAACACCTTTTGAGAGGATTTTACAGAAGACCAAACGTCCTCAAACTCTACTGGGGATAATAGATCGAGACCATCTCTTGCTGGGGAAATTCAAAATGCCCCAGGCTTAGGAAGGTCAACGACTTGCTTCCTGCTCCATGATACAATACTTACCTGAAGAAACGTCCTAAGAGGATTTTACAGAAGATTAAGCACCTTCAAACTCCTGGCGACTTCACTAGGGATTGACCATCAACTTCGGTGTCTGCGAAGCAACTCTACTGGGGAATTCGCAACCATTATCGACACAGAAAAGCTTGTAGCTGTTGGAAGTACTGAATAGGAGAATTGACCTAATAAGATACAACGATACCCAGTCGAATTCAATCCATCGGTATAGAATCGTCGTGAGCGACCGACGGTCGAGTATTGACTTAATCGGTAAACGTTATGACAAAAATGACTTGGGGACCCTTCTTGAACTTGACTGCCCCAGTATTCTGCATGAGGATAAGTGATTACTCGTCTAGGAGAGAAATGGCCCATGCTCTTGAAAAGGCTTCAATCTTGCTTTTGAGCCTGGTATGAGGCTGCTATCTGCAAGTAAAAGGATATGCATATATGTCCCTTGCTGGATATGACTTTTGCAACTAAGAAAATCCAACTCTGAACCACCACTTGTTGGGGAGAAAGGTTTGTGTGCAATCTCTTGCCGGGAACGTGATTAATGAAGCCTGCTGAGAACACGGGACCACAAATGCCTTGGGTTGGAACGCCCCTTGGTTTCAAACCTTTTGGCTGATTGACTGCATATGCGTGAACAACAGTTTTTTCTTCACCTGCCCCAGACCAACATGGTCCACCAAAAGAAAATGTCCCAAGAGGATTTTACAAAAGACTTGACATCCAAAACGCCTCAATGTCCTCAAACTCTTGTAGAGATTCATCGAATCTCGATGTAACTGCCTCAGATCGCATGGATTACTTAGAAAAAGTCATCTCAAGAGGATTTTACAGAAAACTTGGCAAGTTCAATGCTTCAGTGTCTTCAAACTCTTGGAGAGATTCGTCGGATCTCGACGTAACTGCCCCAGACCGCATGAATTACTTAGGAGAAGTAATCTCAAGAGGATTTTATAGAAGACTTGGCATGCTCCATGCTTCAATGTCTTCAAACTCTCGGAGAGATTCAATGTATCTCAAATTAGTTGCCTCAAATTGTATGGTCTACAGAGGAATTCGCCTCGCGAAGATTCATGAACAATCTCATATCACCGTGAGATATTCTGCCCCAACATGCTGAACCCTGGATAGGCTGATCAATCGTCTAGATGGACTACCTTCTCATGCCCTTGGGATAGCCTGCCCCAGTATGAACCTTGAAGTAGTCTCGCCCCTGACTACTGATCCCCGAAGGAAGACCAATAATGCCTGCATTTGTAGGGGTTTGAATCTCAAAGTACTTGCTCTAATTTGGCAGAACCCTACGTGATTGGCTCAGATGAGCTACACCTTAAAGAGATGGTTTGGCGTGATTGCCCCAGATCGGCTACGTCTTAACACAACTTGTTGGGAAAGCTCCCGCTCAACAAAGTTTCCTGAGGCAGTACCACTGGATGTGGCTATCCTTCAGGAGTTTCAGGATTCTCAACTCGGCAAGATTAAGCTTCTGGACTGAATTTCCATATGTAAACTTCTTTTGATGTCAAACAAATGTATGCAAGCAGAAAATGTTTTAGTCTGAGAATGAAAACTCTAATGCAACACACATGTCAATCTTGAAGTTTTATTGAAAAGATGTCGCAAACCCTTTGTGAGCGGATCACGGGTTAGGATACAACATTAATTTTGAATGAAAGAATTACATGCATGTGCAACACCAACAAAGATCTTTTAGCACAGCTCACAGGAGTCAGGAACGCTATCTCTTGGTAGTATGCTTTTGAAATAACCCTGTTTCAATTAGGACTTTTGAGGGTTGTATCGTGTCCTGGTTCACGGTTTTGAGAAAAAAGGATTTAAGGCTCAAAGTTTATCAATGCCCACCCACTCTTTGTGATGTTCTCCAGTTCTACATTCAGCTAATTTGATACAAGCGCTCATCTCTCAAAAAGATTTTGTGATCTTTAAGGAATCCATGATACTGATGGTTTGAGACCCAATGAGGCTTTGGAGTAACAGTCACCCCTTTTGTCTTTTGTTTGTAGTCACACGACTTTGTTCTTGCTTTTGAGGATCTTTCTTGGGTAATCCTTTTGTTTTTCACTTTCTTTTTTCTTATCCCTAACTTTTGCCTGGACAGATTCTTTTGAATCTTTGATTTCGGAGTCCAGCGGGATGCCCTAACTTTTGCCTAAGTTGCTTGTTTTCAAGTTTCAACTTAGCGGGCTTTTTCTTTCTTTTTTTTATTCTTTTTTTCGGAACAAATCATGTGACACTGGCTTGTCTTGGCTTTGTTGAAAGGGTTGTGATTACCTCGCTCTTTGATTGTTGATGGATAACCATTGTGGTTTCATATCTCTTGACCTCCTGACGGTGGAATAGAAGATAATGGATCCTCAGATGCACACTCCTTTTGAAATTTGAACGCTTGATCAAATTAATTGACGCCTACCCTGTCCCTGGGTTAAATGTGAGGGTTTTTTCATACGAAAGAAACTCCTACTTCAAGGCTCAAAGGGTTTAACGAGGGTCTATCTCCCTTATATCTCCAGTGTTTGGATTTGAAACAATGCCTGTACATCCTCAACAGAGTTCTTATTCAAAAGCATACCCTTAGAGAATTTTGTGTTTTTACTCATCCTCCTCCCTCAGAGAGTTTAAGCAAGAAAATTGGTATTGCAGTGCACATTAACATTAAATGAGTGAACACAAATGAAATTCTTCAAGAAAACATATTCATTGCATTAAAATCATCATACCAAATACAAACAAGTTTTAACATGCAAACAATGTCTGAACAAACAAATACAGACTACATATGAAAAAGCAACAAAGAAACTAAATGATTGTCCTTGTTGAGGAGGCTTGGCTCCGTCTGGACTGACTGCTTCTGGTGATGTTTTTGTAGCTTTGAGTGCCCACCCTGATACAGAAGCTTCACCTTGTGGGGGTACCGTCTGGGGTGATGACCTTCGAGTCAATCAAATCTTGCACCTTGTGCTGGAACACATTACAGTTATCAAGTGTGTGCCCAAACGTTCCTGAATGGAACTCACAGCTAGCGTTCATGTCATAGTCTGGAGGAATATGGTAAGGCACTGTCATGGCATTCCTCAGCTATATCAGCGAACTCTTGAGCAAGCGAGCCAACAACTGACTGTAAGGAATAGGAATAGGATCAAATATCCTCTTGGGCTTCCTTGGTCTGAGTTGCCTTTGCTGCTGATAATTCTGCTGCTGCTGATTCGGGCGCCCAGTCTGCCCCTGTACTTTCCTTTCTGCATTCGGTTGAGGCACAAACAAGGGTTGTTGACATAGGTCTTCTGCAACATAGGGTTGTGGAAGAGATCCCTGGCGCGAGGTGGATCCTTTGGCAAAAGAGGGAGTCCTCAGTCCCTTTGCAACAATGGGAGTAACATCACTTTGTTTACCAGTGCCAACTGATGTAAACTTGACTGCCCCTGAACCAATGAGCTCTTGGACTTTATGCTTGAACCTTGTGCAATTCTCAACATTGTGACCAGGTGCCCCAGATAGGAACTCACATCTAGCATTAGCATTGGGTCCCAGAGGAATCTTCGTTGGCAGCGGTTCCACACTAACACGTTCAACCAGTTTGAGCTCGAGCAAGTAAGAAAGCAATTGCGCGTATGGAATTGGAATGGGATCAAGCTTCCTCTTAGTCCCCTCTGACCTAGGATCCTCTTGAGGAGCAGGAGGTGACTGCTGATGAGAGAGCTCTGAACCTTTAGTTTGCGGAGGGGATTCACGAAGCAATCCATGATCTAGGGCAAATCCCAAAGAGATGGGAGGGGTAAAGACCTCTGTTGTGGAAGCGGGCACATGATCGGTTTCCTTTTTTAACACCTTATTCAAGATTTCCATGACCAGGCCCATTTGAATCTTCATCTGGTTAACCTCTTCCTTCAGCACTTTCTGGTCCTGAATCAAAGCTTGCATGTCCTTCATAAACCGCCCCATTTGGCTTCGCATCTCCCTCAATTCTGCTTGCACTTGATCCATGGTTCTGGCTGGATTTCTATGAGTTGCGTATTGTGAATATGGGAATCAGCTGTAATGCCAAACGGATAAAGGTTAGGGACCCTGCCACGAGTACCTGAAAAGCAAGCAACAAAAATGCAAAATGATATGCAATGTAATGCACATGTCATGCTTATCATTTCCTAGGTGCCTAACACCCTGATTCCAATCTTAACCACATAAATCTGAAGATCAGAAATCGTGATATAAAGAGACGTATCGTGGTCATGTGCTTGTGTACAGATATCTGACGAGGACTAATTCTGAATAAAACTGCTCATTCCCATTCAACAAAGTATTCAAGTACATTCAAAAGAGATTCATCAACAAATGAAATACAAGGGAAAGATGGATCCATCAATAAGCCTGATGGTAACCATTAACAACAAATCACAAAAACAAAGAACATCAGTCTGACAATTCCACGTCCTTCAGCTTATCACTTGTGTATTTGATCTCCTCAAAGAGTATGCGAGTACGCTGGTGATTCGGCTTTTCAATCATCTCTCTGATCAAAACATCCCTTTTCTCGAGAGCCTCTGTTAAGGAACCCATATGCAGCATCAAAGCTTCGTCATTACACACTCCTTTATGTCTCTTTATGCCAGCTTGCGTATTGAGTATCTCCCTTTCTATCATGACTTCTTCAAGCTCTTTCTTGGTATTCTTCAGCTCTCTTCTAGCTTCTTCTAACTGTTCTTGACTTTTACCGAGGCTTTCCCGATACTTTCTCCTCTGCTCACGTGCCTTCTTAAGCTCTTCGTCTTTAATCTTCAACTATTCCTGTAACTCAGCATTTTCAATTCTGACATCATCCCATGCTCGCTGGAATTTGGCCAACATATCTTTGGTCTGAGCTAAGTCCTGTTTAGTTGTCTTGTGAGCCTGAGTGGCAGCATCAGCACCTTTGCTGATCTTCTGGAAGTGTTGTGCTCTTTCATAAAAATCTTTCTCTTTGGTTGCTAAGATCTTTTCTGCCTTATGAGCTCTTCCTTCTAGATCTTTATTGTCATGCAGGGCTTTTTGGAGACTGCTACTCATACCAGCATTCTCTACTTGAAGATCTTTTACCATCTTCTGCCATTTTTCACACTCTTCAATAGCCACCATGGTTGGTTGTTCTGGCTGTACTGAACATAAAAGAGGTTCCCTTGAAAAGGGTAAAAGAAATTCTTTTACTTTCATCTCGATCTATCTGTCATATTCAGGATAAGACCTACAATCTCTTTTCCCAAAAACCGTTTTTTCCAATTTTATGCTTATATTTCCAAGCATTCACTACTTCTACCACCTTCTCATCTTTAGTTCCTGTAAAGAACAAAGATTCTTCAACGTCTTGCTCTGTAGGAGAATTCCTGGAAGCATACCCGAACTGTCGGATGGCCAAAATTGGATTATAATTTATCCCTCCTTTTCTGCCAATCAGAGGTACATTTGGAAAATTTCCGCATCTTGTGATAAGCTCTATTCTCAATAACCGATGATTGAACCAGATAATATTGTCAGTAGTTAAACCTATCATTCGCTTGGGCCATTTCGCAACATCTATGGTTTCCATAAAGGCACCTGTTTGAGGCAAATGCTTGAAAAGCCAATGGCACAACAGTGGAGTACAACAACTAACAGGTCCTCCCCTTCTTTTCTCGTTCTTGTAATGTACAGAATGATAAAAATCCCCAAACAAAGTAGGGACTGTATTTTTAAGAACGAAAACTCTCGTCGCCTGCATATCCACAAAGTCTTGCTGATTGGGAAAAAGAACTAGGCCATATATGCAGAGAGCCAGAATGGAGTTGTAAATCATCCAGTTTTTAGCATTAGCAGCCTCTTAAGCTTGATCAGAGAGGAATTCCAGATGAAATCCGTCAACTCCGTTTTTGCTACTCACACCACTTTTATCACTGACTGATCAATTTGCATTGCAGCAGCAATTTCTTTTATACTAGGAGAGCTACCAGAAAAAAATGGTATTGCCGACATGATCGGAATACCCAAAATAAATGAGAATTCTTCCAGCGTTGGCATCAAAATGTAATCTGGAAAGAGGAAACATCTCAGCGAAGGCTCGTAGAATTGCAGCAGAGTGTGCAAAGCATCATGTTCATACTTTGTGATAGTACGGACCATCTTAACCAAATTCCCATACTTCTTTTGAAACCTATCAAGAACACTCGGGTCAGCCATGTCTATAACTTTGAGCAGTGAATCTAAGGTAGGGTCTGGAAACTTATAAGAAACATTGTTCTTCCTTCTCTCGTCATTCTCTATTGAACCCATGGATTGGAATCAGAAGTGTATTATGCACCTGTAAATGACAAACACGACCGTCATGACATGATAATACAATGCAAAAGGGCATGTGATCAGGTAATCAGGTGTCTGTGCTAGACTGTGTGTGGTGTCAGTGTAGCTCTGAGAACAATATAGAACCATAAATAGAAACCGTCTAAATACAATAGGATGAACCCTCCTTTTGTGTAATGTCAACAGAAAATCGGGTATGTAGGAGGTCATGGTTACCTGCAAACCTGCAAACAACCCTCCCTTCTCACATGGGGTACTAGGATGTTCAGTATCCCGGGCTCTTAGGTCGAGAAATGATGATACGTTCACCATTTATGGTTTGGCATCATCATCAATCGAGGAGGCCTCAACTGATTCTCCAAAACAAAAGGTCCTCAGCTTCTGGCACTGAGGTCGAGAAGCAATAGTACATTCATCCCTCGGGGTACAGTACTATCGCCAATCGAGGAGTGACTCCACTGATTCTCTTTCCCAAAAGGAACACCTATGGCAAGTTCCCAGCATTGGGTCCTCGGATCGAGAATATGCAATGGGTTTGCCACAGAACGTGGTCTGCCACTGTCATATCTCGGGGTGAGTACCGCAACTGAGTCCTCTGGGAAATGGTCACCAGAGTCGACAACTCTCTAGATCGACATTCTGAAATGCACAGATACGCACGTCAGAATATGTCCCAAGATAGCCTCGTCTGGCTGTGAATTTCGTGAATACCCAACGCACTCCAAACGGCACGTAGGTCCTACTACTCTCCACTCTAATCCTAAGTGTATACTCAAGCCTGTGTAATGGGCTTATCTCTCAGAAATCCCATCCCGCCAAACAGAAAACCAACACAGCCCAATATAGCATAATATATCATATGAAACGAAAATGCTAAAAATGCGGTAAATACAGTAATGTACAGTAAAGCAGTAAATAACCATACAATAAAACGGTAAATACAGCACAACAGTAAACACCCAATGAAAGAAAAACAGACAAGCGCTAGGATTGACTCGCTAAGGAAACCAGAGATTCTGGGTTCGTTCCCCAGCAGAGTCGCTAGCTGTCGCTCCCGGGATTTTCATCCAAGTACAAACTCGAAAGTGGCACCGAAACAGAGTCGCCAGCAATGTGTATTTATCCCAAGAGAGGGAAAGGAAACACCGCATAAACCTGAAGGAAGGATAGAGCATGGTCTTGCGACCAAGAGAACTAGGTTCGGGATTCAGTTACGCGAGAGGAAGGTATTAGCACCCCCTCGCGTCCATCGTACCCGATGGGATCCACGCTTACTGCTTCAATCAAAGGGTGTAGGAAACTGGAGCTTCGCTGCTGACTGGAAAGGAAAAGGAACAGGAAAAAGGAAAAAAAAGAAAGGAAAGAAATAACAAGAAACAAATGTAGGGAAAATAAAAGAAGTGCTCGAATGGGCCCTACCCCACTGCCTACGTATCTCATCGGGAACATGAGAATCAGAGCGACGTAGTTCCCCTCACCTAGGGAAAGTTGTTTGTGTTTTTTAGTGGAAACGTCAGAGTGCGCGTTCCAACAGTTAGGTGTTGCAGCTCGCTGTAGGGAGACTTAGGCGTTACCTGTTTGCGGTAGAACGGACATGACGCATCCTTAAGGAATAGAATGAAGGAGATGAGGAAAGAATTTGTTTGTTTGTTTTTGTCTTTTAAGAAAGAAGTGTTTTGATTGTTTTTGTGTTTTGTAACACGTATTGTATTTAAGTCCCTCATGTAAGATCGAATGCCTCACATATCGACCCAAGACGGGACGTACACTAAACATTCCCAAAGAAATGAGAGAAGACCCCTCACCTCCTTGTTCCCACATGAAAGACCTAAATACAATATTTGTTATGCCTTTATTAAGTATTTTTTATCTTTGTTATAAGATGATAGAGAAGAGACTCAAAAGAGGGGTAAAGGTGAAAATCTAAAGGGAAACTAGGTCCTAATGTCATCATACAATGATTACCCTATGGTTGAGGTAAGAAAGGGAAGTTTACCTACTGTTAGTATGCATGGATTGCTATCCTAATGTCTCTCCCACCTCCGACTTAATCAAGAATTAAGTGGAGCGAGGAATCCTACGGGATCATGTCATCAGACAAGTAAACACAGGATAAATCAATCACAAAATGAACTAAACGCAACGAAAGAGTAGACAGTGCCAGTCAACAATAACGTCACACAATCAAAGGGAGAGAAAGGGGAGCTTTAGCCAAGGGGTCATATCAACTGAGGCAAACAAGCTAGCTATGGGAAATAAGAGTGCTCGCCCAATGGTATCAAGAACCATGGAGAGCAGAGTAAGAAAGGGGAAGACGTGAGTCAGATCACATAAGCATCAGCATCGATCAATGTGAGCTATAGACAAGGCGTGGGGGTTTGATTACTAAACCCTTCTTCCACTGACGGACTCGACAACGAGAGCAGGTAATGTTCAGAGCTTCAATCATGTAATGAGATCTAAGAACGACTCAACTAGAATAACGGGGGTCAATTACGAACCCTGCCTTCCGTTAATTGCCTCCTTAGAGGTCTTCAGCACAATATCAAACAAGCACAATCATGGCCTCACTTGAGGGCTTTCCATACAATCCTACTTATCATGGCATCGACTATTCCTACTTCTCATGGCATTTGAAAACATTAAAGAGAACTGAAGAGATAAGAGGTCATACCAAACAGATATGAATCCGTAGCAAAGCAACGAAAGCGCAACGAATGCAAGTCACGAAAGCACCTATGAACAAATAGCAAACCAAGTTAGAAACAAGTTTTTATTTACAAAATGAAATGGTCAAACCACCTTTGGAATGTCTCCTTCATGTACCTTGCACATGTGAACCAAAGACATTAGTAATAACAAGGAAGGGTAGGCACAATATGAAAACATAAGTCTAATGACTATGTACATTCGAGTCACACTAGTCAAAGTGAAATACCTAAAAGGATTATGAAATTACAAGTCAAATTATAACTATGCTACAAGACTAATCTACTTTGAAGTTAGAGGTAAACCAACAAAAGAAAACCATTACAAGTTAGATGAATTGAAATAAAACATGAAGATGGACCAAGGTCAGAAGTGAAACAACTTATACACATGCTTAAAATCAATCTCAAAGTGTCACCAAGGTTTGCATTAAACTCTCTCTCCAAAGTCAATTCATCCCATGAGCAAAATCACATTCAAACTTATCATACAAGTATGTAAAATTGTCACTCAAGTAATGCAAGTGAAATGACATGATAAGGAAATGTTAAAGCTCACACACCAGAGGTAAATGACCTATAAAAATGTCCTAATTGAATCCCTAAACAATCATGAACATGGCATACAAATGGCATCAAACGAAGTGGCCAAAGTGAAACACAAATTCAATTTCACATACACACAAAGAAGGCATCATTTAAAGCATGTGAAATGATCAAAGGCAATACTCAAGCATGTCTTAATTGTGCATCAAAATACACTTAACAAAGTGCTAAAACTCATATTCAAATTTGGTTCAAAGTGCCCTCACACAAGTCCTAAACATAACCTCTTTCTAAGAATGTATCAACATGTTCGGTTCGCATTGGAAAATGAGTGAAAAATAGAAAAATGCTCTTGAAAATTATAATTAATTGAACATATCATGCCAAGGACAGTAGATAAACACATACAAAAGATAGGGTTCATATCATGCACCAAACATACTCAATCAATTGCAAACGTAGCACAAACGTCAATGGTGATCAAACGAATTAAGGTTCCCAAGATTAACTCCAAAAACATCCCAAAACACAAGTACGATGCACCAATCAATCACTATGAGGTTAAACAATCAAATTCCTAAATGTACATAAAAAATCAGCTCCAAATTGTCAAGGGAAAATCACATTCTATGACCTACATCACAAGATACACCATTAAGAACACATTCCTTTCCAAAATTCCAGAAAAATATTAAACAGCCCCAAAATTGGAATTAAAAAAACAAAAAAATTAATTGACACCATCAAGAACTCTCATGAATTTTATTAGAATTTTATGAGGTACGAAACTATTTTTAGAATTAGATTTTGAAACAAATATGAAAAGAAAATCAAAGGAAAACAAGGAAGAACAGGGGGGGTGCGCTATAGCAAAAAACAGTTTAAATTCTTCATGGGCCCAGGGAGAAGGGTGGGATTAGCAGAAGAAGAAATAGGCCCAGGACGCCCAAAGCCTGAGGGTGCATGGTAGGTCCTCACATTCTAACAGCCAATCTTCGTCGTACGATCAATCTTGGAGAAATCATCAGATGGTCTTGAAGCGTGGGTGCATGGTAAGCCTGGTAGGAATGCGCGCATGGAATTTACAAGTAAGAACCTACCGGACGGTGACAAGTGTCACCGCCGGAGTGGACCGCACCACCACCATCCTATCCTCTTATCACATAAGAACGGTGCACCTAAGTTCTCGATGAATCAAGTCTCTCTCTCAACAAGTCCCTATCTCTCTCTCGCGCGATCTTCTTCGCTTAAAAACCTAACCGCCGGAGACGACGGTGGCCGGCGGCGGCGCCGTCGTCTTCTCCGGCACCCAACCACCTCAAAACCTAAAACATCATACACGAACCCCTCTCGAAATTTCTCCCTCTCTCCGAATCCACAAACGGTTTTCTCAAATACTCCGCCACGAGGCCGGATCGGTCAAGCGAGAACCACGTATACGATGAAATCAAAACGCCCTCAGAACGCAAGCAATAAACTACAATGGACTCCTAAAGGTCCAAAGCCACAGCTACGAGGTTCAAGATAAAGTGTTCGTACCTTGGTGACGATGACGCCAACGACGAAATGCTAGGTATTCCGTTTCCACCTCTTCTTTCCTCTTCTGTTTGCGCACAAATCCGATACCTCTAAGTCAATTCTTCTTCCAATCGGAGGCTTATCATATTTTGAATTCTTGTGCGTTGGATTATTGTTGGTGATTGCAGGATTAGCTTTGATGAACTTCCAGATTGATGATGAAGACTTCGCAACTTTGAAGATTGAATGCTACCGAATATGGTTGTGAAACTTGCAGTGGTTGCGATGAATCTTGTCGTTGATGCAGCATTGCAGATTAGGGATACTAGATGAGGTTGGTGGATGAAGAGGAAGATTGAATTTCTTTTGTCATCGTTGAAGATGAGGTAGAGTTTTGGTTTTTTTCTGTTAGAGTTTGGTGTAGGTGATTGAAGAAGAGGATTGGAGATGAAGGTTCGAGGAGGATGAAGGTGAAGATTGTCGTACCAAAAAAGAAATTGAAGAAGATTAGAGATGAAGGTTTGAAGGATTGTAACTGAATTTCTTCTGTTAGTCCCTGGTTGGAGGTTAGAGTGAGTGTTAGTTATTCTGTTAGAGAATTGTTCAGGAAGAGTTATGCTCTCTTGAGAATCGTTCGAGAAATTGGAGGTTGGAATTCTGTTAGAATTGGGTTAGAGGGATTTTTCGATTTTCGGTTTTTTTTCCGAAGGTTTTTCTGGTGTGAAAAGAAACTATCATGAATATTATTGTGGATTTTCTCTTAACTGATGAAGTTGTGTAAAATGAGGATGGTTTCTTGTGATTTCCTGTTGTGACTAAACTTCTGTAGTTATTTTTGAATTTTTAAAATCTTCCTTCAAATTCTTCTTTTGAATTGAATTCATCTGCTACCATTTCACGTCCCTTTTTGCTGAACTGTCATGAAGTACCAGCGGCACTGTAGTTATCACTTTTCTGCAATTTCAACTGTCCAATTGAACCAACGACTATGGAGCTGAAGTTTAGGAAATGAATATGGATTTTGAATTTGGATTTAGAAAAAAAAAAAGGACCCAAAATGGATGTAATAATTGAATATGAAAATTGGTTTGAAGTAAAACATGGTTGTGGATATTTGAATATGACTTGGATATGAAATTGTTTATTTAGAACAAAGGTTAAACATGGAATTGGAACTTTGTTTAAGATATTGGTTATTGAAACTAACATGGATATGGACATGGTTTAAAACATGGATGTTAGATTTAATTGGATTTGAAAGTGAATGTGGGTTGAAAAATGGATATGTATCTTATTTGGTTTAATGGATACGAAATGGATTGTAAATGGATTTAAAGTCAAAATGAAAGTTAAGAAGTGGTTAATTAGATTTGTGAAATGGATGTTAAAATGGATAGAGAAAAATTTGTTATGGATTAAGGAAGAAAATGAATTTCTTGCAAATATGGTTGTTAGTTTAGAATGATGGATATGAAAATGGATACGAAGTCTTGCTTTTAGAAAATGGGTAACCAAATGAATCCAAAGCCACTCCCAAAACTTTTCGCAACCCCTTTGATAAAACGACCACATCTACCACCAAGCAATTTGCAACTGAATCCACACCCGTCAACCCCAGTTTTCTGAATCCAAACCTCGCCTGAACCACTGAAGAATCTCACCGCAAGACATCTTGACTCTGAACATTCACAGCTTGAGAAATAGCCCACGGAAATAGATAACTGAATTTGAAACAACCTCTTGGTAGTTTGACCATGATTAGGTCAAACGTCCACCTGAATAAGATCGCAATCGAACAATCATCTTTGACTTGGAGCTAAACACTTATCTTTGAATGCACGCTGATACTCCTTTGAATACGGAAGATTAAACCAAAGGAAGATGCCTCGATCACATGTCCTTATGAAATATGCAATGCAATGCTTAATGTTTTATTTTTTCTATGTTTGAATGCAATGCAATGAAATGAAAGCTCATGGTAAATGATATGAAGAAATGAGAGGGAAAATTTTGGGGTATGACAGCTGCCCCTATTCAATCACTGTAGACCTGAATGGATGATAGTGATTGCTGTCAGACTTTCAAGGTATGAAGTGATTGAATACCAAAAATAACCAGAAAATTTGCACTCTGTGGAGAAGAAGAAAAGGGATATAAACCACACCAAATGAATTCTGCTCGTATAAGAACTCTGATGACAAGAATAATACTGAAGGGCTGCCTTTTGGAACGATGCCAGACGACTACTGGTTCGCCACGCTGCTGGTGAACAATCATCTTTGACTTGGAGCTAAACACCTATCTTTGAATGCACGCTGATACTCCTTTGAATACGGAAGATCAAACCAAAGGAAGATGCCTCGATCACATGTCCTTATGCAATATGCAATGCAATGCTTAATGTTTTATTTTTTTCTATGCTTGAATGCAATGCAATGAAATGAAAGCTCATGCTAAATGATATGAAGAAATGAGAGGGCAAATTTTGGGGTATGACAAACGGCAGTTGAGCAAAGGCGGAGATAGGAAGAAGAGATCGGAGCGGAAAAGGTGGGAACGTGCAAATGACACGAACTCAAGCCCTTTTATAGGCCCCTCACAAGACTCGAGGAGTCCCTAGGCTCTTGAGTGCCCTAGGCCTAGCCGCCCCTAGACATTAATGGCAGGCGACACGTGGCACGCGTGTTCCCGCGTTAATCCTTTCACCTGCCTTGCTCCTCGGACTCACAACCCCTCATCTCCCCCGCGCCACCGTCCAACGGTGACGTCACAATTCGAGCAGAGTCCAAGATTACTGCCCGTCTAGCATCCCGTGCTCGTGGCCTTCCTACTGCGTTATGCCCGGCAACTCGGAGACATTTCCTCGTCGACACGTATCTCTAGCAAGGGGTTACCAACGCGAATCGAACGATCACCTTCGTCTCGGTGGTTCGAGCATGCTTGTGGTGTCCTCGTCATATGGGTTGATCCTTAAGTCATTACTTCGACACCTCAGAGCAACGACTTGGGGGGCTCCTGTTCCGGACTGGGCCGGCGCTTGCCCAACCGTTGGGCAGGCCTAACCCAAAACTGGGATGGCCCAATATGGCCCCTCCAATAGCCAGTGTCGGGCACAACCCTGTCAGCACCGAGCACGCTCGTGTCTTATTCTCGTTGGCCACGTAGCAGACACCACTGTCGAGCAGAAGCTCAGAGCCGAGGAGAGCACCTTTCTCCTCGACCTCCACGTACCCCCGACCGTATCATCCTCACTGGAGCTGAAGATTTCACGACGCTGCTGGCCACTGTCACACTGTCTGATCCAGGTACGATCAAGTATTAATATATTTAAAAACATTTATTTAAAATTATAATTTATCATAAAACATAATTATAAAACAATGACATAATGTATATAGGGATGTGCATGGTTGATTATTTTTAAAAACCAAATCATAACAATTTTTAACCAGTTAAATGGTTTGGATTCATAACAATAACCACATTTCAATCAAAATTGGTTATAAAATCGGTTATAAATTTGGTTATGGTTATATAACCGGTTTTAAACCGGTTATTAATTTTTTTTCAAAAAAATTATTTTCTTTTCCAAAAATTTTAATTTATTTTTTTTTTTTTAAATAATTTTTTTTCATAAAAAATTATTTTTTGTTTTCAAACAAATTAATTTTTTTCAAAAAAATTATTTATTTTTCAAAAAAAATTATTTTATTTTCAAAAAATTTAATTTTCTTTTCGTAAAATTAAATAAAAGAAAGCTATGATGTCTAGACAACTTCTTTTTTCGTTTTTTTAGCTGAAAAAAAAAATAGAAACAAAACACCAAAGCTCACGCATTTGTTTTCAGCAGTGCGAAGAAAAATAACTTTAAAATAGCTTGTAGAAACTCAATTGCTTCCTATGCATTCAACAACACCTCAACAACTCAACTCAATTTCTTCAGAAAGACAAGCAAGATTGAAACAAAAAGAGACATCCTACAATCCTTTACAATCACAAAACCAAATCCAAAATTAAGAGTGGTATACTGTTTTCCAATGACTTCCTGTGAATGAGCGACAAACGAAAGTGGACGGATGTTGTACGTGGTGGTGTCGGAATATTCAGATCGCAGCGGCCGAAGGAAAGCTTGCGCGCGGATGTTGCAGGGTGGTTATGGTTGTGTTGCGTTGTTACTGAACAGAGGCGAAAAGTTGCACTGTTTCTGAGGAGCTGCTACTGTTGGAGTTTTATTATGTTATAGCTCCGGTGAGAAGTTTTAGAAGCGGCGGTTCATGATGTGGGTTGTGGGTCTAGACATCATAGTTTTCTTTTAATTAATAAAAAATTAATTTGTTTTTCAAAAAATTTAACTTTATTTTTCACAAAAAGTTCTTTTTTTTTTCGAAAAAATTATATTTTTTCAAAAAAGTAGTTTTTTTCACAAAAATTAATTTGTTTTTCAAAAAATTCAACTTTTTTTCCACAAAAAGTTGTTTTTTTCAAAAAATTTAACTTTTTTTTTTAATTTATTTTTTTCACAATAATTAATTTTTTAAAAAAAATCTAAAATTTTGTTTCATATAATTTGTTTTTTCAAAAAAGAATAAATTTTTTCTTAAAAAATAAAAAAATTGATTTGAAAATAAAAATAATAATTGAATTAAAACATTTGCATTTTGGATAATAACCAGTTTATAATCGGATCCAAAAATAAAATATGATTGGATAACCAACCATTAATGATTAAACTGGTTAATAACCATTTAATTATATCCAAATATTTTTTATGGATTTGGATTTGTTTATGGATTTAGAGTTTACAACCGGATATTTTGCACACCCCTGGACATGGGTTCAACACTTATGGCTAGCAAATATACTAGTAATTCTATGATGACGATTCTTGTTCGGTTCTTGATTTCATGATTCAAATTCGTATCTCTTTTCTTCCTTTAATACTTGAAACGGATGCCTCGATTGCCATTATATAAAATACTTATAAGATTGTTAGAGAAATAATTTATAAATCGAATGAATCGAGGCTAGAATCATGAACAAAATCACTTTTGTTATAAGTATTGCAAGCACTCTCAAATATCTGAAATTTTAGTGAAGAGAATGTATGTTTTTGTTATGTTTTCCTGAATCAGAATGAAGTATTTATAGGCCATATTGATGTTGTTTCACAAGGTTGCAACCCTAGGTGAAACAACTTCCTTTTACCAAGTGTTACAAGCTTTTGGCAAAAGGTACATTGTTTCGCCTACAACAATAGTCTTCAAGAGTTGCATACTTTCATTCTACAACACTTTATGAAGTGTTGACTATTTCTGAATTCAAACCTATTACAACACTTCACAAATGTTACCTATTTCTGAATTCAAACCTACTGCAACACTTTACAAGTGTTACCTATTTCTGAATTCAAAAATTAATCTTCACTTGAATATTTTTTTTGTCATTTTGAAACACACTCAATATTATTAATTGTTAATAACTTACAATAGGAAGAAGACACTGAGCTACTATTGACACATTGTTTGGTTAATGAAGACCGTCATTTTATAAGGGATTTTAGCTTTGTTAGTTTTGCAAACTTGACCATTTTGGTGAAGGTATTTGATGAAATGTTTCTGAAATTCTGGCCTATGCAGACATCAGATGTCCTAACATATGTCAAGACATTGTGCTACATAATCATTTAAACTTGGAGGCGCAACAGCAGACTGATACCTTGAATATCAGAACTGCACACACACAGATGTCACGACATCTGATCCAACATGTTTATCATGAACCCTAACAGAAAACATAAATCTGCAGAACGATAAAGAACACAGTAATTGTTAACCCAGTTCGGTACAAATTCACCTACATCTGGGGGATGCCAATCCAGGAAGAAGACTCCACTATCTGTAGACTGTTACAAAGTTAAACTCCCCCGTTTACAACTTTATACCTAACATCTACCCAATGAACATCTTTACCAAGGCTAAACTCAAACATTTACAACCCTGATATGAGATACCCCCACTCACTTCCCTTAATACCCAACTGTGATTTCTACATCATCCATATCAATACAAAATTCTGTCAAGCATACTTGACAAACAAGCTAACTCGGATTTGCTTAAAAGCTTCATCCAAGAACAATACATAATCCAATACCTCAAGGCTTATGGATCTGTGCGACACCTATATCTACCACAGTGTATCAACTGATACAAAGGGAGACTTACAACCTAGAAAGCCAACGACTCTCAAAACCCTAAACCTTTGTTTCTTACGCAAGAAAGCAAGGTTACAATAGGCGTACTAAAAAACTCTTCAAAACCTAGGTCTAAGTCTTCTATTTATAGTGTCTTCTGCAGTCTTGGGCTTCAGTTTTCAGTCCTTGATCCATGCGCATTATTTCTTGGCTGATTTGTTACAGATTGACACTTGCTAAATCAGTGCAGTACTTCAGGATGTCATGACATCTTCTTCAACATCTCTGTTCAGTACAGATTTATTCATCTTTATCAGCAATGTGTTTTACCAAAACTTTGTCAAACCAAAAGTGCTTTCAATCTCCCCATTTTGACAAATTTTGGCTAAAACACATTGAACATCTCTTCACCCTGAGTGGAGGATATGAATGGGATACTGTGCAACCTAAAACTAAGTTGGTGTACATGAGGAAGAAGATAACTCTGACTCCCCCTTAACCAGTGAGACGGTACTGCCACCCTTGAGGAAAGTAGTAAACCAGGATGAGCGAATTTGACAAATGTCCAGGCAATAGAAACTTCTAAAGAAGTAAGTCACAAGAACATTCTTTTCAACCACACTCCCCCTCCAGAGATCAGTTGTAGTCCTTGTGAATCTGAGTAATTGAGACATGTAACTCAGGTCACAAGACACAACTTGAGTTTAACGGAAACTTACACTCAGACAGGATGTTATAACATCTTGTCTATCATCCTTGCAAAACAACTGTAAGAACAACCCATGTATCCCCTGCATTAGTGACCTATACTCCCCCTTTTTAGCCAAAAATTGGCAAAAGAAACCAAAACATTCCCATACCCAACCAGCATTTATCCAGACTTGAACAAAAGACATTTTACCCATACCGCAAAGAATATCTCAATTCTGAAACAAACTGCTCCAAGAACACCCTTAAATAACCAAGAACTTTCCTTTGAATGTAACGATTTATTGAAACTTCAATGTGGTTATTATTTTAAGGTTGTAACTTCACCAAAACCCAATGCACACCGGCTAAGAAAGCTTTGACTGTTTCTTCTTCAATAAAACCACCCAATAATAATGCAAGTAACGATGAACGTGTTTACCATGTGTATAATGCAATATTCACCATCCAAGAGACCAATTACTCACAAAACATGTCCTAAACAATGTTCTGACATCATGTCAGACATTGTCCCTCAAGAAAACTTCTGTATAGATGAATAACTTCACAATTTTGTGATTACAGTTTGCAGAGAAAAATAAATTCCTCCAGACTCAATCAATGATTCTTAAGTATCCAATAAGAACCATTTCACATGCACTGCCAAGTTTCCCACAACTTGCAACAATACAACAATGTCAAGACATCCTCCTTAACATCTCAGCTTGCTTGACGCACAAATGCAAACTGGAACTTCCACTGCATCCTCGCAGTAACTCATTTTAGATCAAGAGGCCTCTCCCCATATCAAAGGTAACTAGTGCTCCTCCACGGAACACCCAAGCTAATGAAAGGAAAACATAAGACGCATCTTCATGTCTTCAAGAGTGTACCCTCAGTCCAACTTACGAGCTGAACACAATCGCCAACTCTCTTATTGCTCCCTCTGACAAGAAACAATAATCACTCACACATGATCACCATCATGCTACCCGTGAGGAAATGTATACCAACCATAACAAACTCTTGGCTTGAGATCAAAGTCCCATTGATCCCCCTCATCCTGCAACCATCTACACACCACACGAACTCCTCTTGAATTCTCATGTATAGACCTCCAGCTGCTTGAGGTACAAACCAATTGAATCATAATGCTTTACATTCCTCAAAGAGACGCACATGGCCCCTTAGTTTTTTATAACGATGTCAGCTATCGTATGCATGCTCCAGAACTTCACAACTGCTAAACTGATCCATTACTAGCATGACTTGCACCCAGGGCAACATCCCCTTTGCAAGATTTTCCACTGACCCCACCAGGTCAGCATTAGAGATAAACACCCGCAATCCAAGACAGTTATTCCTTATCATTCTCCCGTATGATAACCTGGAATACTTCTGATTTATAGTGAATCTCCACTTCTGAACGCATCAGGAAACAGACCTTCATGCAATCAACCCGTGATCCACTTCAGTCTTCCAAAACACTTACATCCAACTTCCAAGACAGTTCTTCTACTTCATCATTCTCCCATATGACAATGTAGATACTTCTTATACACAATGCAAGTAACGAGTTCATCACAGAACCTGAAATCCTTCACCAAGGATAACTAACCCAAAGATGTTCTAACATCAGTTAAGACATCTTCCACACATCACAGACACCTCACACCATGGTTCTTGATATGCTCCACCACTGGACTTACTATTAGCATAGTAATCCACACTGAAGATCTTCACACAACACTGCGCCACCAGCTTGAACGAAGAAAACTTCAGAAACCCAGAGAGAAATAAACTCTCATCCACCAAAGAAGGTATGCTTCCATCCTCAACCCAGAACTTCTGCCACAAGCTCCCAGAGAACCAGAACCTCCTTATAATTTTAACTAACTACTCTTCTGCAAAAGAGCAATCTGTTTCAAGCATCCTGCTTGAATGCACATTGTGAAATCAATCAAATGCCACTTTTTGATTGACCTCACTCATCTTCAGAACTCCCACAAGATACACTGATCCAATAATGAAATTAGATCTTCAAGTCACATGAACTACTTGCCCCATAGCAAGACATCTTGGATCCACCAAGCCTCTTAGTCATGTAACATCTTCCCATCCACAGCTCCCGCAAACTGCATGAGATAGACCTTTTTGAAGCATCCACAACTTCCATCTTCTTGTAGACCACCTTATCTTAAGCTGATGTGCCACATCACCAGCTGAAACTTCTGATGTTAAGCTAGATGTCAGAACATTCTGATATGACATCCAACTATTGAATTCAGCTCCTCCTTCTGCCACTTAGAAGAACCTCCTCCCTTCGTGGAATAAGAGTTACATACTCTCCTAGACTTGATTCAACAACCAAGTTTGAATAGACAACCTCCATCCTGCTTTAAAACTCCAAAGACTTCAAACCTGCCACGTCTGAATCTTCAAAAGGTAAGTAGTCCAAGACTACCCCATAGCCATACCAAAGAATGCCACTTCCCTTAGTAGAGTCGTTAATAGAAAGCCAGAGATAACTGCTACTTATCCTCGACCTTCACAAACAGAGCAAAAAAAACATGCTCCAAATCACCTAGATCAGAAATAAACTAATCCAAGCTGTAACCATCAAGATTATGATGTCTTCATCTTCATCTTCAACATCATCAAAGTCCAGACTAGTTTCTTGCCAGGAAACTCTCCAGAGAACACATGCTTCTGTCACACCCGACTGAAGCCACTTCTTAGGTCACCACCTAAGACTAAAACAGATGCTAAAGTATATGCAGTACCCCTCCCATGATTCTGCACAAATTTGATGATGAGATGTTCCAACATCTTGTTGAACATCAGTAATCTTGACTTCCAAGGGTAATCAATTAAATACTTGTGGATTCCACAAATAGCAATTGATCTTAAATCCTTGTCCAATAACCCTTCTTCACTGTTGTAGCTGAGCTCCACCAGATTATGTCATGAACACATATAAAGTATTCAATCTTTTTGCAAGTATCTTCTTCAAAGGACAATGTTGATATACCAAGGCTGCCACCCTTGACTCAAGTAACTAAGACTTTCTCTGAACAAATCTTATTTACCTCAACAACTCTTCAATCAGATTAGATCCACTCTTAGGGTCAAGAGAGATGAATCCTTCCTTGTTGTTTTTGGATGGTGAAAATAAATCACCTCCAGTTTCTTCAGATTGTGTTTCAAAGAAACCCCTTCTAGTCACAAGAATAACTAGAAGACTCCAGATACACGACATAGATGCCTTTATGAGTGGACTTGAGAGCATTCTCAAGTATCTTTGACAACCTAGCCGACCAACCATTTATCAACCTCCTAGAGCAAGAACCTGATAAACTTTAACTCAACTCCTCTCCTCTTCAACTGACTTCAACTGCACCAAGAAACTAAGCTTCCAAGTACCAAGTCACCATACCATATATCTAACCACAACTCCTTTCACTCCATCGCTACCGACTTTGAAATAAAAGAATGCAGATATCTTTAACTATATAGAGGTCAACGATTGAGACTTTCCACCAGCAGTCTTCAGTAACAACTCCAGAATCCCATAATTCTAGAGCTCTTCCATCAGAAACACATGCAGCGGAACCACCAAGGAACAGATCCTGCTTGCCCTAATAAGATGTCACAACATCTTATAAGACACACCAACAAGAGAACTAGCCACTTCTCCTGTAGTTGTTGTAGAATTTCCTCAGCAACATGAACAACCTCCGGGTTGCTCCTATCAATCCAGAACATCCATCTCATCCATTAATACCCTTGGGTATGTCTGAGTTGATTGATCTGATCTTCAAAACTCCTCCTTGTTTAAACGCCAGAAAGTATCTCCCAAAGATCTCATCTAGAACCAGACAGGATGCCTGCTCTGATACCAATTGAAATTCTGGCCTATGCAGACAACATATGTCCTAACATATGTCAAGACATTGTGCTACATAATCATTTAAACTTGGAGGCGCAACAACAGACTGATACCTTGAATATCAGAACTGCACACACACAGATGTCACGACATCTGATCCAACATGTTTATCATGAACCCTAACAGAAAACATAAATCTGCAGAACGATAAAGAACACAGTAATTGTTAACCCAGTTCGGTGCAAACTCACCTACATCTGGGGGATACCAATCCAAGAAGAAGACTCCACTATTTGTAGACTGTTACAAAGTTAAACTCCCCCGTTTACAACTTTATACCTAACATCTACCCAATAAACATCTTTACCAAGGCTAAACTTAAATGTTTACAACCCTGATACAAGATACCCCCACTCACTTCCCTTAATCACCAACTGTGATTTCTACATCATCCATATTAATACATAATTCTGTCAAGCATACTTGACAAACAAGCTAACTCGGATTTGCTTAAAAGCTTCATCCAAGAACAATACACAATCTAATACCTCAAGGCTTATGGATTTGTGTGACACCTATATCTACCACAGTGTATCAACTGATACAAAGGGAGACTTACAGCCTAGAAAGCCAACGACTCTCAAAACCCTAAACCCTTGTTTCTCACGCAAGAAAGCAAGGTTACAATAGGTGTACTAAAAAACTCTTCAAAACCTAGGTCTAAGTCTTCTATTTATAGTGTCTTCTGCAGTCTTGGGCTTCAGTCTTCAGTCCTTGATCCACGCGCATTATTTCTTGGCTGATTTGTTACAGATTGACACTTGCTAAATCAGTGCAGTACTTCAGGATGTCATGACATCTTCTTCAACATCTCTGTTCAGTCCAGTTTTATTCATCTTTATCATCAATGTGTTTTACCAAAACTTTGTCAAACCAAAAGTGCTTTCAGTTTCAATGAAAAGTAAAGAGAAAATGTGTAAATTGTGGGGGGTGTGATCACAAGATGAGATGGAAATATTAGTTTATTAAGGAGGCATTGTATAAGGAAGTGATGATAATGATGGTGTAAAGTGAAGGACTAAACATGTGTTAGGCACACTTTTTACGGGGAATAGTAAGATCGTTTGCTATTTTATTGGCATCTTGTGAGAGATTTTTCAGAATTAAAAGGTTTTCTTTTTATGTTTTTACATCTTTGTCCTATTTTTTGTCTTTTATTATTTATTGATTTTAGGATTTGTCTACTAATGAGCAATTTGAGACCATTTATTTTTTTTATCAAAACAATCAAATTTTAAATTTATCCAATAAATTTTAAAATATGTTATTAATCTCTTTAAATATATCAAAATTTGAATTTCAGCAACTCTCAATAGAAATATCAAACTCTAATTCTATAAATTTTTTGTTAGTAGTTTTAATCAATATTTATTTATGAAAATTGATATTGCCTGTTTCTAATGATTTTGTAATAACACATTATTGATAAAATTTTAAAATATCATCAGTTTAATAATTTAATATATATTATTTAATAGTTAATCTATAACTAAAAAAGACTAAATGTTAAGTTTTTATAAATAGTATTTTAATGTTTTAAACTTGTTATTCATGACATCATATATTAGTTATTTAGAGATTAACATATAATGTATACAATATAATTTTTAGGGGTGATTATATGGAATGTCAATTTTATTCGAGCGGAATGTACCAATTTTCTTCAAAAGAAAAAGAATGGATACACAACTACACTCTCTGATGAAGAATTTAAAGAGGAGAGTGATGAAGAAAATACTAACATTGTAATTGCTTTTACTGTTTGTCTAGGTTACCAGAAAATTATCAAAGTGATGGTAAATCTAGCGATGAAGAACTCTTAGATAAAGATTTTGCTGAAGTATATAGATTGATATATACCAAATAGAAATAAGAATGCATGTCTATCATGAAATATTGAAGTGTGCAAATTATGATAATGAAGCTATAGATGAAGAGAAGATTACAAGCAAAGAACATGCTAACTGAATTAGTTATAGTTTGTTTAGTTAGTTACTTACAGGCTAAGGAAGTATCTAGTGTAACATGGTGTAGGTTGTTTTGATGAAACTCCATGTATCTTGTATATATACACATATTGTACTCTCTTCCCTCTTAATGAGAATCACTCTTACATTCTATCGTGTTCATGTTGATTACTTCATTATGGTATCAGTCCAATCCATGAACAAATCCTTTATTCTCATTCATTTTTCTTTGTTCATTCATGATTCATCTTCTTCTTCCTCAATTGTTTCAGTTCCTTCTTTGTTCAACTGATCTTGAGTTTTTGTTCTCTAATTTGTTTCTGTTATAACTCTTCTTGCGCTGATTAGTTGCAGAATATTTTTTCTGTTATGCTTCTTATTACAGTGATCAGTTGCAGAAGATTGCGTCTTCCTCATCAATCCAACAATGCCTCCGCGCCTCGCTCCAAACCATCAACTTGATCTTGGTTCCATCTATTATATTCACCCAAGCTAAGATCCCAACTCCATCAATGTCAATCCAAAACTCGATGGCTCCAACTAGTTGTCTTGGAGCAAATCCATGCAACGTGCCTTTGGAGCTAAGAACAAAGGTAAATTCGTTGAGGGATCCATAGAAATCCCAGATGATGGTGATCTCAATTATGCGCAATGGGAACTATGCAACCATCTCAGTCTTTCTTGGATCATTAATTCGATTAGTGATCAAATTGAATCCACCATCCTTTACCATGATCATGCATTAACTGCTTGGAATGATTTACATGAACGTTTTTCCAAAGCTGATTGTGTTCGAATTTTAACCCTACGTTCCAATATTAACAATTTGAAACAAGATTCCAAAACTGTTATGGAATATTTTCTTGAGCTAAAGGGATTATGGGAAGAACTCAATTCACACAGGCCATTACCTATTTGCACATGTGCTCACAGATGTAGATGCAATGCTGTTAGAAAGGCTCAAGAACATAGACTTGAGGAGCAAGCCATTCAATTCCTCACAGGCCTGAATGGTTCTTATTCTGTTGTTAGAACTCAGGTTTTGCTTATGGATCCTTTACCCTTTATTTATCGCATTTATTCTTTGGTTGTTCAAGAAGAAAGCCATCACAAGAAGCTAGCTATTGTTGAAGATAATTTTATCTTGGTTAATGCTGCACACAAACCTGATTTTAGGCACAAAGGTGGACATAATAATGCCAAGAATGCAACTAGAGTGTGTACTTTCTGTAATAGATCTGGCCATACAATGGATTTCTGTTACCAGAAACATGGCCACCCCAATTTTAACAAAAACAAGGCATTTGTCAATGCAACTCAGGTTGATCCCTCTTCTGCATCTGAAACAACGGATGAACCTTCAGTTGCTTCACACATAAATAACCAACTGCATATTTCTTAAGCTTAGTATGAAAAACTCATCAATCTTTTGCCACATTCAAATCTATCACCATTTGTTCCCACATCTACTACCAATTAGGTTTCCTCTAGCTCATCACATGATGCTCCAACCTTAGGTAGTGCATGTAATGCTCTTCTCTATAATTCATCACCTACATGGATTTTAGACTCAGGAGCTAATGACCATTTATGTGCTTCCTTAGATATGTTTAACTCTTATTATAAAATTAGACCCATCAAAATAACTCTTCGTAATGGTAATTGTACCATGGTCCATTATGCTGGTAACATCAACTTCTCACCTATCTTTTATCTCAATCATGTCCTATATGCTCCTGATTTCAATTTGAATCTCATCTCTATTTCCAAAAAAATTCATGACTTAAAATGCTCAGCTGTTTTTTCTGCTGATCAATGGATTTTGCAGGAATTGAGTACCAAGAGGATGATTGGTTTTGGTAGCAAAGAGAATGGCGTATATAGATTGTATTTAAAGGAACCTCCCCTTGAAGATCAAGCCTTCCTTCATTCACCCTTGTACCAGCCTACATTTCCAATCCAAGCTAACAATTGTCATGCTTCCACATCCTCTTCTATTCCAAAACCTCATAATACTATAATTCCCGAGTCTGCTCTTTGGCACTTTAGACTAGGACATGTATCTTCTAGTAGAATAACCATTATGTCAAAATTGTATTCCTCATTTGAATATGACAGTAATGCTGCTTGTGACATTTGCCATTTGGCTAAATAAAGAAAATTACCTTATCATTTAAGCACTTCTATTACTTAACAAAAATTTGAACTATTACACTTTGATATTTGGGGACCCCTAGCCACACCATCCATACATAATCATAGACATTTCCTCACAGTCCTAGATGACCATACCAGAGTTGTATGGATCATTTTCATGAAATCTAAATGTGATACATCATTACAAGTCCAACATTTCATAACTAGGGTCCATAACCAATTTCACCTCACTCCCAGAATAGTTATAACTGATAATGGGCCAGAATTCATGCTACACGATTTCTATGCCTCTAAAGGCATCTTGCACCAAAGATCTTGTGTTGAAAATCCTCAACAAAATGGAAGAGTTGAGAGAAAATATCAACACCTATTGAATGTTGGTTGAGCCATTTTGTACCAATCTAAACTTCCCAAACCATTTTGGTCTTATGCCCTTCAATTTTCCACTTTTATCATTAATAGGGTTCCTACTCCAATCCTTAAACACCAGTCACCCTATCAAGTTCTTCACAATCAACTTCCTGACCTCACCTCTTTCAAAGTTTTTGGATTCCTATGTTATGCCTCCACTCTTCAAGTACATAGAACTAAGTTGGATCCTAAGGCTAGAAAATCTATTTTCCTAGGTTACAAACCTGGTATGAAAGGATATATCTTGCTTGACTTTCATACCAATGGTATCTTTGTTTCTGGAAATGTCATTTTCCATGAGCATATTCTCCCTTACACTTCCAATACTTCATTATCATCCACTTCATGGTCATACTTTCCATCTATGAATGACAAATATGCTTAACAACCTTCTGAACCTGTTACACCTCACGATCCTACCAACATTCAACCTACTACTACGCCTCCTCAATCCATCCATATCACTTACCCTCCAATAATTCATATAACTGACCCTCGAACACCCAATTTGTCACCAAACTCAACCTCATCCATTCCATTTATAACCATTGATCAACCCACCAGACTAACTAGAACCTCTTCAAGGGTGATTCATCAACCCTCTTACTTGAAAAACTATGTATGCAATTCTCTTGCTACTTCAGATCATTCTTCCAAAGGTAATCTTTATCTTCTATCAAATTTTATTTAACATAAACATTTGTCCCCTTCTCACTCTCATTATGATTTATCATTGGTCACTCACACTGAACCCAAAACATATGCTGAAGCTTCTAAACATGAGAGTTGGAAACAAGCCACGCAACTTGAACTCCTGGCCCTTGAGAAAACTGGTACATGGAAAATTATAGAGTTACCTCATGGTGTTACACCAATTGGCTACAAATGGGTATACAAGATCAAGTACCTTGCTTATGGCTCTATTGACAGATTTAAAGCAAGACTAGTTGCCAAAGGTTACAACCAGATTAAGGGTCTGGATTACTTTGACACTTACTCACCAGTTGCTAAACTCACAACTGTCAAAACCATCATTGCCTTGGCCTCCTGCAAGCATTGGCACTTACATCAGCTTGATGTAAACAATGCTTTCCTACATGGTGATATTCAAGAGGACTTCTACATGGCCATTCCACCTGGTGTCCATACCACTAAGCCTAACCAAGTGTGTAAGCTTGTTAAGTCCCTTTATGGTCTTAAACAAGCTAGCTAGAGATGGTATGAAAGACCTACATCCTTCTTAGTTGAACATCACTACAAACAGGCCAATTCAGATAATTCTTTGTTTATGAAAAATGCTTCATCCAACATTACTATCTTAATAGTGTATGTTGATGATGTCATGCTAGTAGGCAATGACATGAATGAGTTCAATTCAATCAAGTTAGCATTAGATAACACATTCAAGATCAAGGATGTAGGCACATTGAAATACTTCCTTGGCATTGAAGTAAATTAATCCAAAGCAGGCATATTCTTAAAACAAAGAAAATATTGCCTTGATCTGTTGGAAGACTCAGGTTTCATTGATTCAAAACCTGTCACAACTCCATCTGATCCTGCTATTAAACTACATCAAGACTCAAGCATGCCTTATCCTGATATTCCCTCATACAGAAGACTTGTAGGTTGATTGTTATATTTAAATGCAACAAGATCTGACATAACATTTTTCATGTAACAACTTAGCCAGTTTCTTACTACTCATACAGTCACACATTTCAATACAGCTTGCAAAATTTTGAAGTATCTAAAAGCTTATCCATCTCAAGGTATTTTCTTCCCACGAGATTCAAGACTGCAGTTGAATGGTTATTCTGATGCTGACTAGGCAGGATGCTTGGACACTAGAAGATCAGTCTCAGACCAATGTTTCTTCCTTGGTAGATCACTCATATCTTGGCGCACAAATAAGGAGCTCACAGTTTCTCGATCTTCTTCAGAAGCTAAGTATAGAGCCCTTGCAACAGCTACTTGTGAACTTTAATGGCTTGTGTATCTCATGCAAGATCTACATATCACATGCAATAGGACACTTGTGATCTACTACAACAATAACAATGCCATACACATTGCCTCCAATCCTGTTTTTCATGAGAGGACAAAGCACTTGGAGATAGATTTCCATATTGTTCAAGAATAACAAACCAAAGGTATTCTCAAGCTTATGCCTGTCAAGTCCAAAGACTAGCTTGCTGACTTGTTCACCAAGTCATTGTATCCTCAACCTTTCATGCCTTATTGCTCAAGTTGAAGATGATAGACATCTACCACCCTTCAACTTGTAGGGGGATATTGAAGTATTCAAATGATAATAATGAAGCAATAGATGAAGAGAAGATTACAAGCAAAGAACATGCTAACTGAATTAGTTATAGTTTGTTTAGTTAGTTACTTGCAGGCTAAGGAAGTATCTAGTGTAGCATGGTGTAGGTTGTTATGATGAAACTCCATGCATCTTGTATATATACACACATTGTACTCTCTTCCCTCTTAATGAGAATCAATCTTCTTACATTCTATCATGTTCAAGTTGATTACTTCATTATGAAATTTAAGATAACGTGAAAACTGAAATTGCTCTCTATCATTATAAGTATGAGTATTTGAAGTGCGGTTTTAATCAATTTTAAGACAAGAATTTATATAATTCATCAAATTATTGTGGCTTTTGTAAATTTTTGGTAAACTATAGCATTTATATGTTGTAGAGAATTATGAAAAGTTTAAAGTTTTTTGTTTCTTTAGTTTTTAAATTGGATGGATCTTTGATAACTTGTAATAGTTGTATTTAATGTTATTTGAATATATTTCTTGTTTATGCTAAATCATAAATAAACTACATCTTAAATCCTCATTTTTTATAATAAAATAAAAGACCGTAAATAAATAAAGAGAGTAGTGATATTGTATAAATAAATTTGTTTCTCAATATATCAAACATATCTTGAGTCTTTTAGTATATAAAATTTAATACTCTCGAACAATTTTATAATAATAAAAAGATAGATTTGTAACTTGTAATTTTGATGGACTATTAATATATTCAAAAACATTTATTTAAAATTATAATTTATCTTAAAACATAATTATAAAACAATGACATAATGTATAATAATTAAATAATATGGATATTAGACCAACTATATTCTAGAAACATAGTATTCACCAAATAATAAATATATTTCCAAATGTATTTAAAAATAAAGTCATATATATATGATAAACCAAAATATAAACAAACTTAAGTAAAGGTGATGTCTGGTCTTCTAGCTGCAAGATACAACAGACTACCAATCATACTTCTGTATAAACTTTGATCCACATCAACACCTTTTTCATCTCTAGAGAGCTTCAAATGTGTTGCAGTAGGTGTCTTCTTGTGACTAGAATTCTCCATACCAAACTTCTTCACTATTTTTTTGGCATACTTACTTTGAGAGATGAAGATAGAAGCATCCATTTGTCTTACTTGAAGATCAAGAAAATAGGTTAATTCACCTACAAAATTCATCTCAAATTCAGATTTCATTTGCTTGACAAAATGTTGGACCATCTGGTTTAACATCCTTCCAAACACATTGTCATCAACATATATTTGAGCAATCATGATTTTGCCATCCCGTTCTTTAACAAACAAGGTCTTATCTATTCCTCATTTCCTGTACCCATTACTGACAAGAAATTTTGCTGGCCTTTCATACCAAGCCCTAGGAGCTTGCTTTAGACCATAAAGAGCTTTCTTCAGTTTGAACACATGATCTGAAAAAGTAGGATCAATAAACCCCTTTAGTTGTTCAACATATATCTCTTCTTGTAGGTACCCGTTCAAAAAGGCACTTTTTACATCCATCTGAAGCAACTTGAACTTTAGTAAACATGCCACTCCTAGCAATAGTCTTATGGATTCAAGTCTAGCAACTGGAGCAAAAATCTCGTCAAAATCTACTCTTTCAATTTGAGTGTATCTTTGAGCCACAAGTATGACCTTATTTCTGGTGACAACTCCATTCTCATCAGATTTATTCTTATAGACCCACCTTGTACCAATGACATTTGTTCCTTAAGGCCTAGGAACTAAATCCCACACTTCATTCTTCTTGAACTGAACTAATTCTTCTTGCATAGCATTGATCCATAATTCATCAATTAAAGCCTCCTTCACATTCTTGGGTTCAATCTTAAACACAAAACAAGAGTTAGATACCACTTCCCTTGATATAGTGATAATCCCTTCATTAGGATTTCCTATGATGAGTTCCTTAGGGTGATCTTTCTAAATTATGATAGAGGGGCATTTGTTGGTTTGATTGTTATCATCCTCAATAGTTGCAGCTTCATTGTTGGTCTCAAGATCAACCATATTTTTTGAAGTATCATTTAACTGAGAGGATGTTTCAACATCGTCTTCGACATCTGTATTCTTTTCTATGGTTGAATCATTAATCACAATATTAATAGATTCCATCATGGCCTTAGTTCTGGTATTGAAGACTCTATAGGCTTTGCTGTTTGTAGAGTAACCCAGAAATATCCCTTAATCACTTTTGGGATCCATCATTCTTCTTTGTTCACGATCAACCAAAATATAGCATTTACTTCCAAAAACATGAAAGTATTTGACAATAGGCTTCCTTCCTTTCCACAACTCATAGAGTGTAGCTAAAGTACCAGTTCTCAAGGTAACCCTGTTATGAATATAATATGTAGTATTCATTGCTTTAGCCCAAAAATGATATGGCAGATGCTTAAGATGGAGCATGACTCTAGCTAACTGATTCTTGAAGGGTCTTGTTCTTGCGCTCAACCACTCCATTTTGGTGAGGGTTGATGGGAGAAGAGAATTCATGACTAATACCTTCAGATGCGCAAAAATCAGCAAATTTTCTATTTTCAAACTCATTTCCATAGCCACTCTTAATCCTGACAATTCTACTTTCCTTCTCTCTTTGAAGTCTTTGACATAAATCTTGAAACACATCAAAAACATCTGATTTTTCTTTGATGAAGTTCACCCAAGTGAATCTTGAAAAATCATCAACAAAAACATAAGCATACCTCTTCTTACCAAGGCTTTCAACTTGCATAGGCCCCATTAAATCTATTTGAAGAAGTTCTAGAACTTTTGAAGTAGTCAAATGTTGGATCTTCGGGTGTGACATCTTGGGCTGCTTTCTAATTTGACACTCACCACAGATACTTCCATCATTAATTTTGAGCTTAGGAATGCCTCTGATAGCTTTTGTAGCCACAATCTTCTTCATCCCTTGTAGATGCAGATGACCAAGTTTTTGGTGCCATAGCTGGACTTCATCCTCCTTGGACAACAGACATGCAGAGGCATAATTTGCTGATTGAGGTGTCCATAAGTAACAATTATCCTTAGACCTGACTCCCTTCACCAGTACTTCATTCTTCTCATTGGTGACCAAACATTCAAACTTAGTGAAATTTACTTTCAGACCTTGATCACATAGTTGACTTATGCTTATCAAATTAGAAGCCAGACCTTTTATAAGGAGAACATTATCACGACTAGGGAATCCTGTACAAACTAGTATTCTAACTCCTTTAATTTCACCTTTGGCACCATCACCAAAAGTGACATAACTGGTGGAATGAGACTTAATGTCCACCAGGAACTTCTTTACTCCAGTCATATGTCTAGAACAACCACTGTCAAAATACCAATCTTCCCTAGCTGAAGATCTGAGAGAAGTATGAGTAATAAGTCAAGAAGTAACTTTGGGTATCCATTCCTTTCTAGTTTTAACCACTACTTGATTAACCCTAGGCTTTGTTGGTCCTTTTGGATAGCCATAAAGTTTGAAACAGAAAGGCTTTATATGACCAATTTTACCACAGTAATGAAATCTCCAATGCAAGAGCTTGCCTCCAGTTTGAGTATTCTGATGTCTGGCACGATGTTGAGACATTTGATTAGACATCATTGGCTCGACCTTCCTTCTAGGAGGAACAAATTTTGTCACGTGGGTTATTCCTTGACTATTTAAAGATTGATAATCAAACCCTATACTGGTAAATATTATTCCTCTTTCTCCAACTTGAAGTATCTCATCCAACACATTTGATCCATTGTTTAACATCCTCATTGACCTGGTCATGCTTTCAAGTCTTGAGGTCAACAGGGTTACTTTATTCTGTAGACCAGAGATCTTAGATAAGCATTCTTCCTTTTCAGCCTGCAGTTGAGATATAATTTCCTTCTGCTTTTCTCCCAGTTGACAGACCTCTTCACTTTTGATGCATAGTTTTTTTTAAGAGGCAACAAGTTCCTTATAAGAAATTTCTTCATCACATGAGTCTTCATTAGAAGTACACCTTCCAGTTAAAGCATTTACATGTTTAGCAGATTCATCCTTAGGTTCACTTTCATCATCAGACCAAGAAATAGAAAACCCCTTATGTTGTTTCTTGAGGTAGGTAGTACATTTTTATCTAATGTGTCCAAAGTCTTCACATTCATGACACTGAATGCCTTTGTTTGATTGGACCTCTCTTCTATCCTTGCTTTCCTTTAAGAATCATAGTTCTTGCTGATGTCAGATACGATGTTCTTGACATTAGGTATTGACTTCTTGTCCATTCTTTTTAGCACCTTGTTGAATTTCCTTCCAAGCATCACAATAGCATTAGACATTCCTTCATCAGTATCCAGGTCACATTGATTTTCTTCATCTTCAGTGTGGGAGACAAAAGCTATGCTCTTGTTCTTCTTTTCAGATCTGTCACTAATAGCCAATTCAAAAGTATGAAGTGACCCAACAAGTTCATCCACTCTCAGTTGCTTATGTCTTGGGCTTCTTCAATGGTTGTGACCTTAATGTCAAATCTCTTGGGTAGGGATATGAGAATCTTCCTAACCAGCTTTTCTTTTGGTACCTTTTCTCCCAAGGTACTAAAATCATTTTCTATTTCAAGAACATTTATGTGAAAGTTATGAATTCTCTCATCATCCTTCATCTTTAGACTTTCAAATTTGGTAGTGAGCAGTTGAAGTCTAGACATCTCCACCTTAGATGTGACTTCATGATTGGTTTTGAGAATCTCCCAGGCATCTTTTGCCACGTTACAAGTGTTTACTAATATGAACATGATTTTGCCAACTCCGTTGAATAGGGCATTCAAGGCTTTGGAGTTTCCAAGAGCAGTTTCATCTTCTTCTTTAGACCAATCCTCTTCTGGCTGCAAGGTTTCCTTCCCATCACTAGTACAAAAATACCTTTTTAGCAGAGGTTGTTAAGTCAGTTCCCCTGTCACCTAACTTAAGAAGCGACGCGGTGGCAATTTCGTAAATATTTGTAACTTAATTAGGTCGGGTGCATTTAAAATCGACTTAACAAATATTAAATAAAAAATATATAATTCACGTTAAATTTCTTAAGTCACATGTGTTAATCAACTGACTTAAAAAGTCTATTTATTAAGTCAGGTGTTACCCAACTGACCTAAAAAGTTTTAAAACTCGTTTCCATTAAGTCGGGTATCCCGTGTTCGATACCTGTTGTGTTCATTTTTTTGTGAAATGAAACAGGAAAAACTAAAATTAGCGTATGGTGGAGCCAAGCCTGAGACCCTAGAGAAATTATTGTTATGCTAATTGTATATTAATAATATAAGAACAAAACATATATGATTTATAAAATAATAAAGTTTAATTTCACCCCAATTCCAAACGTACCAGTTTCTGAAATGTCGTCTCCCACTCTTCTTCCCAGCGAAACTGAAAACCCTACTCAAAACATAAAAGGAAAAAGAACAAATTAAACACACAACTTTCAAAACACACGAAAACGCAACCGGAACAAGGAAACTCTCCAAGAAAATTCAAGAGGTTAGGCTTCTAAAACCCTAATTTCCCCCTTTTTCTCTCTCTTAAATCTCATCGTTGTTAACCAAAATCAAAATGGCCTCTCATTTACTCAATCACTCCCAAAATGTTCGTCAATTTTCCTCTTCACGATATACTTTTTTCTTTGATTCATCGAGTTCATATTATTTTTTGAATTTTTTTTATTCAAAGCTATGTATTTTACGATATGATTGTAGTTAAGAAATGATTCGAGCTTGTTACACCATGACCGTGCACTTTTGGTTCGTTGGTTTTGCTGCGGTTTTCAACCCTTATCTATGAACAAAAATCGTGGTACTTTTTTTGTTTAATTTTGACTGTGACTATGACTAAATTCAAATTTGATATTCATCTTCTGGGTTCAATTGTTATTGTATTATAACACCATAATAATATTATAGAAATTAACAATTTAAATGTTTTAGTTGGAATAAAAAACCAGAGATTTGTCTTAAACTGTTATGGGAACCAATTGTTCAGCTCAAGGGGTATATTTACAACAATCAGATTAACAATTGGGGTTTTAAAATTTAAATAATCTATGTGAGTATGTGAGTAAGAGTATTAGCATTAGAGGTGTTGTGGGAGAAAATCATTATTTTGGCAATATTGTGTAGGAACCTCATGACATGATGATATTGCTTTGCTACCTCATGTTCTTTATATAATTTTTCTATGTATTTATAATTTTAGTTGGTTATTGTTTTAATATGAATACAAGATTATGAGTCTTCAGCGAGAAACGGTGTCTCTGAATCATCCTTAAACTTTACTGTGAGTAGAGTTCATTTACATTTATATGACAATACCTATCAAGCTATTCCTGGTTTTTTACACCCTCGTCCTATGAGCTAACATTCTCTGCTGACCTATATTCTATCTTTCTTAGAAACCTTCATTTGGTGTACAGAAGAGAAACATGTCCACCATGAAAAGGGGTTACATGAGGGAGTCTTTGTTGAATGGAGAGATTTTACAGTAAGTTTGTTTTTTAAGTTAATCTTTTTATTTTCCCTATATTTGTCTTGCTTTAATATGAGATTTGCAGATAACTTACTCATTTTCATCCCACCTTGCATTTCAAAAGGAATTCACAGGTTCTGTCAAGGAGAAGCTATATACCAGCTTCAGGTACCGTTCATTATTTTTTGCCATTGTCGATATTTTTCCCTCTGTAGTGACATATCATGATCATATCTAAGTTACCTTGGATGAAATATTCATGACTTGTTTTGTTATTCCTCGTTGGTTTTGTATTCAGTTGTTTTGATTTTGGGTGAATCACCATCTATAGATCTAGGATTTGAAATGTGGGTGTGGTTTCTCAACCAAATGGTACCTTGAATGTATATTTATTTTATCTAACAACACTATTATTCTGAAACTTATGTTCTGCAGTTCAGGCAGTATAATGAATTTCGAAATTTAACCAAATAGAAATGTGCATTCAATACTATTAATCCTACGTATGGACAAGGGTTTAAACCAAAACAAGGACCAGAAGCAACTTTTACTTTATGAATTCAAACCAGGAGGCATTTTTATAGTTTTATAGGGATTACAGCTAAAATTGGTGCATATTACTAGGATTAAATAGTTAACTAAGCCATAGAGGCCTAGACTAGTACATATCCAGCAATACTTATTTTTGCTATAGGTAGTCCAATCCTAAAAGCTTGAATGATATCAATTAAGAGCCACTCCTAAGCTGGTTATGAATTTGATTCTATTGCCAATGTGGTTTCTATTCTGCTCTAATTTAATTATCTGCCAGTTTTGTTTAGTTTCTTTTTTATTTATGGAAACAAACAACGTATGTGGTGTAATTTATCACTATATGAATACTAGTGTTCTAAGAAGATGTTACCTAATTTTTAACTTTGAAGGAAACATGTTCTGTAGTTTTGCCTTATTTAAAAGGAGCATACATTGTTCTTTTAGCTGTGTGGCAGCATTTAATTTTTAGTTAACCATAACTGACTCAGGTATGGCCCATTCTGGATTTGTACTACATTAATATTTCTAGCAGCATCCATGAGAACATTTGTGACATGTATAGTACACAAGCTGAAGGATCAGGAATGGAACTATGACATAAATTTGGTGACTTAGTCAGCTGGTTTGATTTATTGCTATGTTACTATTGTTCCTCTTTACCTGTATGTAATCCTCAAGTACTTCTCTATACCCGCGGGACTTGTTCAACTATTCTGCTTATATTGATATTCCCTGTTTATCTTTATTCCAGCTCTGGTAAGTCACTACTTATCTTCAACTTCTCCCTTATATTTTAAGGAGGTATAAAAGTTGACATCTTCAAGGCATTCTATCCTCATATATAAAACTATTTTGTTTGGTGCAATGCATGTCTATTGTCCCACCAGATATATTCAGATGGGTAATTGCAGATGTGGCAAGGTTCATGTCAACGATATTTTTCGCACTTAACATTCGGGCTCATATCAAGTCAGCAGGGGAGCATTGGTTCTTCATTGTAGCTGGCGTTTTTTTGCTGCAGTTGGTTCTACCCGATCGTTTAAAGATATACCTCTTTACGGTATTAGTTTAAGATGAAACTGGAATGTATGAGTGGAAAATATATATTGAAGAAATAGTTTTTGTCCTAATAGGATTTCATTAATACAGTTTAATTGAAATATCATTCACAGATTAAATCTTGTGTATTCATTAATTCATGGAAATATATGGAAGCATTCTGCATTTTTTTTTTCATATTACCAGTGCAACTTGAGATTTTGAAGACAATTTTTCAATTAAGTTCTTGATGTTAGGGGTATTATTGATTTGACAATCAAAATGTGATGAGTTAAATAATTGTGGCATATTTTAACTGCATATAATATAAATCTTTGGCAACTACTAGTGTCTAATACCAAACCTTTGAGAGCTTTGATAACTAATATTAGAAACAAACTAAAACTTGGTGGAATAAACTGAAGCTCATTGTTAAAACTCACAACCCACTGCATCAATTATGAAAAAATGAAGAGAAATAGAATCTGACACAAAATAACACGAGGTAATATAAAAGCATGCTTAGATTTTTGGTTGAAATATATCCCGATTTAAGAAATGAAATTCCTAGGTCGAATATAAATGGCAAAAGAGCTTTCTTTATGTCTACACTTATTAAGTCGGGTGCTGTCGAACTGACCTAATAACTATTTATGAAGTCAGGTCCAAAACCGACTTAAGAAGTAAAAACTTCTTATGTCGGCAACTCTTAGGTCAGACTCGAACCCGACTTAACAAGTCATTTTTAACCGACTTAACAAGTGTTTTTTCTACTAGTGCATCTTTATCCTTAACAACAGGATGTTCCCAACCCTTGATGATAGCTTTCCAAGTTTTGATATCCATAAATTTTAGGAAAGCCACCATACGAGTCTTCCAATAGTCATAGTTGGTGCCATCTAAGACAGGGGGTCTGTTAACATTTCCTCTTCCTTCCTTTTCCATAGTACCAGAAAGTATCTTCCCTAGAGATCACCCTAAACAGAACAGGGTGTCTGCTCTGATACCAATTGAAATTCTGGTAATCAGACACCAGATGTCGAGTAAGATGTCACGACACTGGGATCAGGACAATAACACAAACCAAACAATTATGTGGTTAAAGTGAATGGTTAGAAGTAAATAACACAGTCAATTGTTAACCCAGTTCGTTGCAACATCACCTACATCTGGGGGCTACCAAGCCAGGAAGGAAATCCACTATAATAGTATTAGTTTAAACCCCAAGTAAACTACCTCCAATTTACAATCTTCTCACCTTATCACTACCCATGCTATTTCTATCTAAAACACTCCTAGATATGAGACCCTTCTCACTTCCCTTCAATCACACAACAGTGATAAAACTTATAACAATGAAAAATAGAAGACACACTTCCAATGACACAGAATCCACTCTAGTTTAAAAGCTTATGAGTGATTCACAATTACAACTCAATAAACTCAGTCCACTTCAAGCATCAAAGTGATGCATGAATGGCTCACAAATAAACACAGTCTAACTCAGATATCAAGAATGATATAAGAATGGATCACAAATAACAAAGAACAACTAAACCCTAATTCTAATAAACTCAATCGTATTTCTTTCTTGTGTATATTAGGTTTAGCACCGTCCTCTATAAATAGCCTTTGGTAGCATGGGCTTTGGGCGCAACAGATCCAAAACAACAGTGGTAAATATTCTGCATAATCTTCTGCATAAAAATAGGAACAAAATTGAATGTTTCCTAAAAAGTTTCCAAGTCCCTTATTATGAAACAAATGCACTTTTGGTATAGAACCAATGTTCCTAAAATAACCCTCCTTGGATGCGATAGAATGTGAACTAAAACCACTCACATTTAAAAAACAAATATTCTAAGAAGCAAAACCCCAAAACCTGGTATAACATGTCAAGACACCGTGCTTGACATCTCTGCAACGATGTCTGACCAACATGTCAAGACATCTTGCTCAATCTTGTTGTGATACTTGTTTTAACAAAATTGCTAACAATCCCAAAAATATAGAACTAACACTCCCTTCAAAAGACTCAGACCTTGAGAGAGATTGCAAGAAATTTTTTATTTGTTTACTCTTTGTGTTTTTTGTGTTTATCTTGTGAAACTCTGTTCATTTTAATCATCCCTATAGAAATGAATAGAGTTTGGTTTTTGAGTTGTAATAGCTTCATCATTCAAATCATTTTGCAATTGTTCAACACTAGGGATAATGGTCTAAGATTTAAGGGGAGTCCTAAATAGAAATTCATGGGTAGTAGTAATAAATAAATAAATACATTAAAATATAAGAGTTTATCTAAGACCAGTTTGTATTTTTACTAATAAGAGTGAATTTCCTTTATTGGGTTAACTCTCTTCAGACGTAGGTGGCATTGCACCGAACTAGGTTACCAATTCCTTGTGTCCAATTTACTTTATCTACATTTTAAATGTTACTGCTTTAAATTTTTCACTCATAATAAAACATGGAATGCAGTCATCAAAGGATAGACACATCTAATGGTCACTGCTCAAGATGGCACTCAATCCCTGAAGCTAGAAGAATATTAGTCTAAGAAGGAAGATGATGAATCTTATGGAAATTCTCGTACTCATAACGCCATATTCAATGGAGTTGACAAAATGTTTTTCGCCTCATCAACACTTGTACTGAAGCCAAAGAAGCTAGGGAAAATTTTAAAATCGCGCATGAAGGCGCCTCAAAAGTTTCTATGTAAAGAAGACGAAACCATAGAAGACTTTTATGTTCATATTCTTGACATAACAAACAATTCATTTATTCTAGGTGAAAAATGCCTGAAGAAAAATTGGCCAGAAAAATCCTCAAATCACTTCCAAATAAGTTTGACATGAAAGTTACTTCTATAGAAGAAGCTCAGGACATCAGTTCGATCAAAGTGAGTGAACTTATTGGTTCATTGCTAAATTTTGAAATGGTTATCAATGATAAAACTAAAAAGAAAACCAAAGGTGTTGCTTTCAAAACTTATGTGGAAGATGACAAGGAGAAAGACATTGAAGATACTGATGAGAACCTGTCCAATTTTATTGCATTTCTTGCAAAAAGGTTTGGCAAAGTAAAATAGAGTACTTGACAGACGATCAATGAATAATGTCATGGAAAATGTTAAAGACAAAGTTCTTGACAGATCAAAAAGCTTCAACTCCCCTCGTAGGAATAAAGAAGGCGACAACATGAGCAAAAGAAGGGATACACGAGATTATATACCCACTGATGAAAAATATGAGAAGGAGAGTTATGAAGAAAAGGATAACAATTTAATTGATTTCATTGCTCGCTTAGGTTACAAGACAAATTATTAAAATTATGGTGAATCTAACGATGAAGAACTCTCAGATGAAGATGTTGCTGAAGCATATATATTGATGTATGCTAAATAGAAAGAAGAGTGCATGTCTATCATGAAAATTTAAATAGTGTGAAAAATGAAATTGCTCTTTATCATATTAAGTATGAGTATTTGAAGTGCAATTTTAATCAATTTTAGAACAAAAATTCATATAATTCATCAAATAATTATGGCTTGTATAAATTTTCGCTAAATTATAGCATTTATATGTTGTAAAGAATCATGAAATCTTTTAAAAAGTTTAAAGTTTTTTTTTTCCAGTTTGTAAATTGGATGGATCTTTTATTACATGTAATAGTTGTATTTAATATTGTTTGAATCTATTTCTTGTTTATGCTATAGATCATAAATAAACTACATCTTTATAATAAAAAATAATAATAAATAAACTACATCTTAAATCCTCCTCTTTTTTTATTAATTAACACATTATAATTAAATAAAGAGAATAATGATATTGTATAATTAAATTCATTTCTAAATATATCAAATATATCTTGAGTTTTTTATTATATAAAATTTAATACTCTCGAGCAATTTTATAATAATAAAAAGATAAATTCTTAACTTGTAGTTTTGATGGAGTATTAATATCTTTAAATAAAGTTTATTGAAAATTATAACTTATCACAAAATATAATTATAAAACAATGACATAATGTATAATGATTAAACTACATAGATAATTTGATAAACTAAATTCTGGAAGATACATAATAATTACCAAATAAAAAATATATTTCCAAATTTATTTAAATATGAAGTCATATATATGATAAACCAAAATATAAACAAACTTAACTATTTTATATTGTATTTTATAATATCATTTTAAAATATTTTATAACCGGACAAATTCAAAACATCAAATGGATAACTCATAACACATTAAATAAATAACACCTCATTTCATATAATTCAAGTTTAATTCAAGCAACATTCACTACAATAATACATCTTAAACCACTTCAATACACTCAAATAATCAATTCACTTTCTTTTTTACATCACCATCAAAATACAAAACAATTAAATTGAATTACTTACTCATATTGTAATCTAGCAAACAAAGCATAATCATCCATTAACAAGCACCACAATGGTAGAACTCAACACGTTCATCCATGGACCCTAATTGTGCCTCAGTTTCAGCACTCTTGAACATACACAACAAATGTTCAAACAAAACAACCACAACACCATCATCACATCCATCATTGCAACAAGACTTATCAACTAGCTCTTGAAAAACAGGGTGGTGAAAAACTTTGGAGTTCACGAGATATTGTCGTCGAGACTTTCCAACATAGACAACATGGAGCTTTTGTTCTCGTTTCTGTTGCTTGGAGGAGGAAGACATGGAACTACTGTTGCGGGTTAGTTTGGTTAATAAAGGCCATCTTGTGATAGCTGATTTTAGCTTTGTTAATTTTACACAATTGACCATTATTAGGAAGGTTTTTGATGAAATGTTTCAAAGTAAAGTGAAGCGAAAAGGTTTAAATTGTGAGAAGAGTTATCACAAGATGGGATGGAAAGGTTAGGTTATAAAGGAGACATAGTTTAAGGAAGTGATGATGATTATGTAATGACAAGTACTAAACATGTGTAAAGGCCCGCTGTTTATGGCACAACTAAGAACGTAAGGTTGTATGGGGAATAGAAAAACCATTTTCCATTTTATTGGTATCCTGTGAAAGGTTTTTCAAAATAAGAAGTTTTTGTTTGTTTGTTTTTACATTTTTTTCTTTTTTCTTTTCAACTTTTTAATGACTTTAGGGGTTGTCTATATTCATATAATGAAAAAATTAAGACTATTTAAATTTTATCGAAATAATCAGATTTTGATTTATCCAATAAATTAGTTTTAAAAATATGAGTTAAATATGTTATTGGATCTATAATTTTTTGTTGCTAATTATACTCCAGGATTTTTTTTTTATAAAAGCTCATATTTCATGTTTCTAATGACTTTTTTAATTGCATATTATTGATAAAATTTTGAAATTCCATTAATTTAATAACTTATTAATTTATTATTTTAATCTATATTAGTTTATTTATAATTTTAAGCTAGAGATTAAAATGTTAAGTTAATATAAATAAATGATATTTTAAAGTCTTAAACGTGATATGTTATCCAAAAAAAAGTCACTTAGATCATGCAATATGAATTTTTTGTTAAAACACAATGACTAAAATTGGAAAAGAATTTTTAGAGAAATTAAAATTCGAAGGGATTTTTTAAAAGGATTAATATTAAAAGTTGTACATGTATTAAAAAGGACTAAAAACATATTTAATCTTAATACTATATAAGAATGAGTCCAAAATTTCTAAGTAGTCTATATATTACTGGAAGTGTTGGATGAGAATATGGAGTATTAAATGGTTTAGAGTTTTAAAATCTTAGTTGCAGAATACGGACTTGAATAGACCTCCAAATTAAAATCTTAGTTTAAAATAGTTTGAAAACCCTTTATCAGATTTTTAAAACTAAAATGATTTACGCGGCGGAAACAATTTTTACATATAAAAGAGATTATGCTTATTGATTAAAATTTACATATAAAAGAGATTATGCTTATTGATTAAAATTTACATATAATCACTTAGACAGTACATAAAACAATCAAGATTGAAACACTAAATTACACAAGTTGTGATTTTTCCAAAGTCAATAATATGTGGATTCTACAATCATGATTTTCAGCTTAATCTTCAACAAGACAAACTCAAAGTTTCGTTTCCAACAAAATATACACTTTACAGATAAATTGCTACCAAAAGAAATCCTAATGACATGCAATTATTGAAAGCAAATATAGAACAACCTAACATGCGATTTCTATGAAATAAAAAAGGAGAGAGAGAGAGAGAGAGAGAGAGAGAGAGAGAGAGAGAGAGAGAGAGAGAGAGAGAGAGAGAGAGAGAAATACATCGGGATTTATAGTGGTTCAACTATCGTCCTCGCTATGCTTTAATCCACTCTTCAATGGTTTCCCATTAAATTTTTTTTGGTCTTCGACTATGATTTGTGTTACAGGAGTTTAGTACGATAACAATGTCCAAATAACACTTAAAATATAAAACACTTATATCTGGATCCCTTGATTTGTATGTAGAATACGAACTAAACTCTTTTGTAAAATCTTCATGTGAAATCTCCTTGAATCTTCCATCCCCAACAACCTACTCCAAAGTGTCCATTATGCGACAATTTTTCCTCGATCCTACTAGTATCTTGAGTTTTAGTTTGTCCGAAGAATGAGAAGAACTCCCACCATGATTGTAGGCTTCCACACAACACTACCAAGTTGAAAATGGAGAGAAGAATCTCCTTCTTTTCCATTGGAACTGTAAAAGCCTGTCACAACCCCACACACCTTTCAAACCTCTAAAATCTTAACCAATTCTTTAAAGAAACATTAAATTCAATAAACAAATATCCTCAACAATTACAAATCTCTAAAGATGTTATTTTGATCGATGTAACAATGGAAAAAGAATGAGGTAAAAGATGAAAGAAATCGTTTGCAATTGTTCAAGAAATGCTCAAAAATATTTTGAAAATATGGGAGAATAAGTGGTTTGCGAGTTTTCAAATCAATATTGGAAGCGTATATTTTCTAACTTTCTGAAGGTTTTGAGAGAAAAATGTATTTATTGTTATTACAAGTGATTGGCACATTATTATAGACAACATGTAATGGAAGATGCCATGACATTATATTGAGACATTTGGTTTATATGCACTCAAAACAGGAGGAAAAGATATGGAGAGAGATGTCCCACACACCGTGGAACATTCTTCCTCAGAAGCAAGCTGCGTTATATCAGAATCACACATCTGATTTGTTTTCATATTTATCTGTGTGTTTATGCATTTTTTGGTGTTAGGAAAAAATTCCTAAAAAGATAAAATATCAAAACAAAATCAAATTGATAGAGATTTAATTTAAGATAGATTGCAAATAAAATTAAATCATACCTTGAAATTACACTTTTTAGAGTTTCTTCAACCGCAATTATTCTAAACCCTAAACAGAAACTGCAACTGAATGTTTTGTTATTTAAGGAGAGGTTCTCCATTCAAAAGACTCACACCTTGAGAGAGATTGTAGGACCTTTTGTATTTGTTGACTCTTTGTGTTTTTTGAGTTTATCTTGTAAAAATTTATTTATTTGAATCATTCCTATACAAAGGAATAAAGTTTAGTTTTTGAGTTGTAATAGCTTAATTGTTCAAATTATTTTGTAATTATTCAACACTAGGGATAATGGTTGAGAGAAAGTGAGAAAGGTCTAATATTTAGGGGAAATTCTAAATAGAAGTTCATGGGAAGTATTAAGAAAAAAAGACATTAAACTACAAGAGTTTATCTAAGGCCAATTTATACTTTTACTAATAAGAGTGGATTTCCTTTATTGGGTTACCGCCCTTTAGAGGTAGGTGACATTGTATCGGACTAGGTTACCAATTCCTTGTGTCCAATCTAACTTATCCACATTTTAAATGTTACTGCTTTAAATTTTTGATACACAATGACCGACACATTGTGTTTGACATCTTTCTAGAAGGAGAATAGAATTTCGATTGGCATTAATGATGGCACCCTATTCTAGTTAGGTGAGCTTCAAGGAACCTATAAATTTTTTTCAAATGGATAACAACAAAGAAGGAGGATATGTTAATTGGTCACCTATTCTAGATGGAACAAATTATGACTATTGGAAATATTGCATGATTGCCTTTATAAAATCCACTCACAATAAAACATGTAAGACAATCATCAAAGGATAGACACATCCAATGGTCACTGCTTAAGATGGCACTCAACTCCTAAAGCATGAAGAAGATTAGTCCAAGAAGAAAGATGATGAATCTTATGGAAATTCTCGTGCTCTTAACGCCATATTCAATGGAGTTGAAAAAATGTCTTTTGCCTCATCAACACTTGTACTGAAGCCAAATAAGCTAGGGAGATTCTGAAAACCGCGCATGAAGGCACCTCAAAAGTTTCTATGTTAAGACTCCAACTTCTTACCACCAATTTTGAGAAACTGAGAATGAAAGAAGATGAAACCATAGTAGATTTTATGTTTGTATTCGTGACATAGCAAACAACTCGTTTATTTTAGGTGAAATTTTTTTGAAGAAAAATAGTCTAGAAAAATCCTCAAATCTCTTCCAAAGAAGTTTGACATGAAAGTTACTCCTATAGAAGAAGTTCAGGAGATCATTTTGATCAAAGTGGATAAACTTATTGGCTGATTGCTAAATTTTGAAATGGTTATCAAAGATAAAACTGAAAAGAAAAGCAAAAGTGTTGACTTCAAAACTTATGTAAAATATGACAATGACAAAGACATTGAAGATACTAGTGAGAACTTGTCCAACTCTATTGCATTTCTTGCAAAAAGGTTTGGAAAGTAATGAGAAGACTTGACAGACGATTAATGAACAATGACATGACAAATGTTAAATGTAAATTTCTTGACAAATCAATAAGCTTCAACTCTCCGCGCTGAAATAAAGGAGACAATTTGAATAAAGCCAAGGGGATGCAATGTAATGAATGTGAAGGATTAATTCTGGAACATTAAGGCGTAATGTACAAACTTTCATCGAAAGCATCAAAAGGGATACAATGCTACACTCACTGATGAAGAATATGAAAAGGAGAGTGATGAAGAAAAGGCTACCAATGTAATTGCTTTCACTACTTGCAAAAGTTATAAGACAAATGATCAAAATGATGGTGAATCTAGATATAAAGAACTCTCACAAGAAGATGTTGTTGAAGCATATAGATTGATGTATTCCAAATAGAAAGAAGAATTCATGTATATCATGAAAATTTAGATAGTGTGAAAAATTAAATTAGTCTCTATCATTATAAGTATCAGTATTTGAAGTGCAGTTTTAATCAATTTTAAGACAAAAATTCATATAATTCATGAAATAATTGTGGCTTTCATAAATTTTCGGTAAATTATAGAATTTATATGTTTGTAGAGAATCATGAAATCTTTTGAAAAGCTTAAAATTTTTTTTTTTTCTGTTTGTAAATTGGATGGATTTTTTTTTACTTGTAACATTTGATTTAATGTTGTTCGAATCTATTTTTAGTTTATGCTAGATCATAAATAAACTACATCTTTATAATAATAATAATAATAATAATAATAATAATAATAATAATAATAATAATAATTATTATTATTATTATTATTATTATTATTATTATTATAATAATAAATCTACATCTTAAATCCTCATTATTTTAATTAAATAATACACCGTAATAAAATAAAGAGAATAGTGATATTATATAATTTAATTCATATTTTTGAATATATCAAATATATCTTGAGTCTTTCATCATATAAAATTTAATATTCTTGAACAATTTTATAATAATAAAAAGATAAATTCTTAACTATTTAATGAAGTATTAATATCTTTAACTAAAATTTATTTAAAATTATAATGTATCATAAAATATAATTATAAAACAATGACATAATGTATAATAATTAAACTACATAGATATTTGACCAATTAAATTCAAGAAGTTGCATAGTATTAACCAAATCAAAAATATATTTTTAAATGTATTTAAAATAAAGTTATATATATGGTAAACCAAAATATAAACAAACTTAACTATTTTTATTTTATTTGATATTATTATTTTAAGATATTTTTAACTATACAAATTCAAAACATCAAATAGATAACTCAAAAAGACATTAAATAAATGACACCTCATCCCACATAATTCAAGTTTAATTCAAGCAATATTCACTGCAATAATATATATTAAACCACTTACATACATTAAAATAATCAATTCACTTTCTTTTCTTACATCACCATCAAAATACAAAACAATTGAATTGAGTTGCTTACTACTGTTGTTATCTAGCGAACAAAGTATAATCAACCATCAACAAGAATCACAATGGTAGAATTCAACAAGTTCATCCATGGATCCTAATTGTGCCTCAGTTTCAGCACTCTCAAGCACCCACAACAAATGTTCAAACAAAACAACCTCACAAGAAACAACAACAACGCCATTATCACATCCATCATTGTAACAAGACCTATCAACTAGCTCTTGAAAAATAGGGTGCTGAAAAACTTTTGAGTTCACAAGATATTGTCGTCGAGACTTTCCGACGTACACAACATGAAGCTTTTGTTCCTGTTCATGTTGCTTGGAAGAGGAAGACATAGAGCTACTTTTGCGGGTTAGTTTGGTTAATGAAGGTCATCTTGTGATAGCTGATTTTAGCTTTGTTAATTTTACACACTTGACCATTTTGAGAAAGGTGTTTGATGAAATGTTTCTATGAAAAATGAAGAGAAAATGTATATATTGTGAGAGGAGTGATCACAAGATGGGATGGAAATGTTAGGTTATAAAGGAGTAAGAGTTTAAGGAAGTTCTGATGATGATTTTAAATGAAGTACTAAACATGTGTAAAGGCACACTGTTTACAGCACAACTAAGATTGTAAAATTGTATAAGGAATTGAAAAACCATGTTTTATTTTATTGTCATTTTTTGAAGTTTTTCAAAATGAGAAGTTTTTTCTTTTAGCTTTTTACATTTTTGTCCTTTTTTTTAACATTTTTAATGATTTTACGGGTTGATTATATTTAGGTAATGAAAAAATGAGAAAAACTTGCATAGAAACGCACCTAAATCCTTCTTGGTAGGAACAACCAATGAAAAGAGAAAAAAATTTTAATTTATTATAAATTTAATTTTGTCTTTAATTGAAATCATGGGATGGTGGTTATTATGCAGAAGAGAGAAAATATTTTTTTTTTCATTTTTAATTAATAAAAAAAATATTATTGATTGTTTGTAAATACACGTATTATATTTATTCCTATGCAAGTATTTTTCTGAAAAAATTGAGCCCCTTAACTTTTATCAAAATAAACAGACTTTGATTCATCCAACAAGTTAGTTTTAAAAATATGAGTTATATATGTTATTGATCCAATAATTTTTTTATTGCTAATTTTACTCCATATTTTCTTACTTAGGTTCATATTTCATGTTTCTAATGACTTTTTAATAGCGTATTATTGTTAAAGTTTTGAAATACCATTAATAACTTATTAACTTATTCATTATTCTTTATTAGTTTATCTATAACTTTAAGCTAAAGATTAAAGTATTAAATTATTAACTAAATGATATTTTAAAGTCTTAAACATGATATGTTATGCAAAAAAAATCACGTTGATCACACAATATGCATTTTTAGTTACAATACAATGACTAAAATTGGAAGAGAATTTTTAGAGGAACTGAAATTCGAAGTATTTATTTAATTTATTTAAATATAATATTCGGGAATTTTTGTGAATTTTGGTGGTTTGTGTTGATGTTTGTAATTTTGTGGAGTTTTGGTTATTTATTTAAATAATAGTATATAATATGGAATATATTAGTATTATTATTAATCTAAATAATATTAGAGGAATTAAGGGTAAGATGAACTTTTGAGGAGGATTAGTGAGGGTAATATGGGAAAAACCCATTGGGAAAAACCCATTTTAGAAGCCCAAGAGTTAGGTTTAACAAAAAGGAGAATTTGAGAATAAGATTCATTTTTGTTAGACCGTGAAAAGAAGGAAAGAAGGCGAGAGCTCTGAGGAAAAAGGGAAAGATGAGGATTCAAGAAGGTTTCTAAAGACTCAATAGAGAAAGC